>BMAC01000768.1:496184-575211 GCA_014905375.1 Phtheirospermum japonicum
TAAGAGCGGTGAAATGAGAAATTGGGAAAAAGAATGCAGAAGGGTGTGAAAAGGAATCTTGTGAGGAGAGTCGGTTGTGGGTTTGTTTGAAGCAACAGTACGAACTGGCGGGAAATTCTGTTTTCTTGCTTTGCTGCTTTACCGTTTCTGGAGCATGGTGTAATTAATAAATAGTTTTGAACTCAGTTATATAGCACTCGGTCCCTTTATGCGCTTCTGTTTACGAAATCATGAAATTGGAGAAGCTCCAGGCCCGTCGAGGCAAGACAAGGGAAAAGCCAAGGTTGGTGAACCTTCAGACTTGACTTCTGGTGATGATCTATCTGAGAGAAACGAGCCCGGCCCGGATTCTGGGTACTGCATAATCTCTCTCTCTGTGTTTCTTTTTTCCTTTTTTCTTTCTTTCCATTAAGATGAATTTAAATATAGGCCTGTTCAATTCCTTCGTGTTTTCCTGAATGGGAATTTTCTGAGAAATGGCTGCTATTTCATGAACATAAGATTTCTGCATGGTAGATTATCCGGTTTCATTGGACAATCGCTATATGAACATTGTACGGTTTTCTGCTTCTCTTGAGCATAACTCTTTGGCTTGTGAAATTGCAGATTTTTTTTTTTAATTTTTTTTTCCTTTTGGCCGATTTCGTCTCAGATTTATTTGATTATTGATTTTGATTATGCTTTTATCTGCAATTTTTATTTTTATTTTGTAATTAATCTTGATTTTACAGTATATCCCTGTTTTACTTGCTGTCAAATTTTAGTTAAATCCTGTAATAATATGTAAAAATGAACATAATAATGATAATAATAATAAATCTGCGTGGTAGATTATCCGGTTTTATTGGACAATCGCTATATGAATATTGTACAGTTTTCTGCTTTCTCTCGAACATAACTCTTTGGCTTGTGAAATTGCAGATTTTTTTTGACACTTTTGGGGAATTCTTATTTTATTTTTTTGGTTTTGGCCGATTTCGTATCAGATTGATTTGATTATGCTGCTGAAAGTCGAATCTCGTTTTACCTGATCATGAATTGTTACTATCTCTGCATCTCTGCATTTACTCTTTCAATATTATTACAGGGAGTGTTCTTATTCAACCCTCGGTCCCCGTATGCTCTTTTGCTTATCCAAGACTCTAACTTCAAGCGAAGTGAATCCTAAAGACCCCGTTTTATACCTCGATGCTTACGAAACCAGCATTCTTCTCGATCCTTTTGATATCTTATCACACCCTTCTTCTGTCTCATTCCCAAAGATACTTCACGTCTTCGATGTCGACAATAGATTGTACAATATGCTTTTATCATACTGTGTTCGTGAAGGATTGACAAGATTTTCGATAATTAAAGGCTGGGACAGATTCGTTGAGGTTAGTAAGTTGGAAGCAGGCGATACCGTTTCATTTCACAGAAGTCGAGAGAAGGATATAGTATTCGGCGACTATAACTACGTCCTTACCAATAAGTCTGAAAAACAGGAGATTCGGGGAGGGCCTGGTTCTTCTAGGTATTCTCTATACTTGTGTAACTCAATTTTGCTGTTTGTGTTCATAAAAATCTGGTTGGTTTTCTTAAGGTCAAATGTTGTGTGGGTTATTAATTTGTTGTACTTGTTAGAACAAGAGATTGTAGCAGCTGGAGTTACTGCTTTATTGACTCTACTTGAGTATTTTTTTTGTTGTTGTTGTATTACTTCTGTTAGCTGAAATGAATTTCTACTGGGATAACTAATTACAAAAAATCCCTGAGGTTTGGGTTGATTGAAAGAAAAAAAAGAATCTGGAAATTACACAAATGTCCCTAAGGTTTGGCTTATTGTAATGTTTGTACAAATGTAAGGGGTGGTTGAAATGTTTTTGCTTATGAAAGGTAGATAAAAAAGCCAACCTCTAAAGGGGTTTGGCAGTATTTTAGAAAAAAGTGTTTTTTATTGGTAATTAGCCCAAACCCCAGGGGCTTTTTTGTAATAACAACAAATGCAATTTTATATTTATTTATATTTGATTAATGCTTTTTTTTTTCTCTCGATAATGCATTTATATTGGCAATGCCTTTAATTTTTTATTTTATTTTCTGTCTACAGTGCAGGTTGCTCGTTCTCTACGACTCTCACCTCGAAAATGCTGTTAAACTCGAATTTTCAAGTAGTTAGTGTTGGCGAAGATGGCGTAGGTCAATTGAACCCAAACACTCCAGTCAGAATAGCGCATGTTCCAAATTGCTTCGGTGAAGACCTCCATTTTAGTCTATTATTGACCCACACAAACTACGCACGAGTTCTTTTCCTAGAAATCAACGGCGCAGATATTAGAATGTTGTGTGTATGGCAAGCACATTCGGCTCTTTCCGATTACCGCGCTAAAGCTCCTCTCAAGGCATACATAACGTACGATATTCCATCAGTAATGTATATCTCGATGTCTGAAACGCATCGATGTTTTATTCGGGATATGGTTGACTTTGTGATTTACCTTCACAACCGGAAAAGGTCTATGGGTGGTTTTAATATCAACAATTTGGCGGTTGATAATGATGATGGGAAAGACGTGCTAACGTTTTGGGGAGTTCTGTTCTACCGTGCAACTATAAACCATAAGAAGGCAGATTTTCGATCAATCGCAGAAGTTATCAAGGACATCATTCCTGGTTGGGACAAGATTTTTCTTGTAAAGAACCTAGTTAAAAAACTCGAAACGTTTAATGGGTAATTATTTTTGTGCTGTTTTATTTTCTTTAAATAGTGGATATTCTATTTATCGCATATACATTTGTTGCAGGCTTGATGATGAAATCTTAATTACGAACCACCTTGCGATCATGTCACCCACGGAAAAGGTGACATTCATCAGGAATTGCAGCGAGAAGAAACTTCCAAAGCATGATCCCAAGTACAATGCGTACAAGTTGGCACTTAAAGGTATGGGTTGTAATGCCGGATGGACAAGAAAATATAAAAGTACCATTCAAAATCCCGGAAGCGGCCCATTGTATGACTGTTTCAGGTATGGTCAACGAGGCTATTTGGATGACGATAATGAGAGTATCCTCTCTTTTGGCAGGAATATCACCGCTCATATAAAGGAGCGAATTGACGAAGTGAGTAATGATTCTTACTAATTAATTTCAGAATTCTATATTTTGTTTGTATGTGAACTTTAATTTCGTTTTCCGTTGTAGGCACGTTTACCTTTGGCCGTGACCGATGAGCATATCTCGTCGATCGTCCTTTCGGAATTTGAAAAGGAATTGGTTTCTTTCCAAGACCAGCTACACCATCACCGCATTCTCGAGACATTTTTTGGTTCGTTAGTGTCTCTTAATGATTGATTTAACTCACATCATCCACTTCTAACACTTTCTTTTTCCTTCATATTCTTATTTCTTCTTGTGATTTGCAGAGTGACGGCAGACATGGAATTGGTAGTGATTTGCAGAGTGACGACGGACATGGAGTTGGTAGTGATTTGCAGAGTGATGGCAGACATAGAGTTGGTATTGAATGAGGATTGACATCTACTTGGCTTTAGCTTAGGGATTTCGACTGTGTTTTTTTCCCTTCAATATGATGTTTCAACTTGTTCAAGAAAGTGTTCGCAAATCATCTTTTTTTGGAAGCTTATAAGCTAAAAGTTAATAAAACATTCCTACAATCGGAAAAAGATCTAATACTACCATTACTATGATGATGTGGCAGCTGTTCGTGCATACTCATGAACACACACACACACACACACTCGCACAAAAAGACTTCTTGACTAGTTTCTGGTGGCAATATTATAACAGGGTCGAAAATCTTTGACAGAAAATCGAGATATTAGTAGCTTCATGCATGTGAGGCTCAGTAGCTAAGTATTACTGCAGGTTGATATATCAAAGTTATGATCAACTCTAAAACCATAGTGACTCAAAAGAGGGGAAAGAATCGGATTCGAAAGAATTGAAAAAACAATCCAATGTTAACAGAAAATAGAACTATCAAATCCAACACACGCACAAAGAAAAAAGATTTGTTGTGTATGATGAACTTCAAGACATGTTTCTGATCATCTTGATTTTCGTCAACTAAAGATGAACCATTTCGATATTGTGATAGGGACCAAGTATTTCTTATATAGTTAATGTAGATATAGAGAAGGCACACTAGGCATACACCACAATTTCAAATTTTATTGTTGATGATCATTAAAAGCATATCCGTGCATACAAGAGCAGTTGTGATTTGTGAACACTAGGATTGAAAAAGAAATCAAGGAACAATTAACTAGCACGATAGCCAACACTAAAATTAAACAGACAGACATACACACTAATGCATGTCATTAAATCCAAAACAAGATTTTCATTACAAAAAAAAAGTAGTCATACAACAAATAAACAAACCCAAAAAACTGGAAAAATAAAAATAAAAAAACCAGCCAGCTTGGTTTTTACAACAATGGCTTTCTTATGAGCTCCAAATGCATTGCCGATGGAATTGATGATCTTCCTATCATTCTCAGGAAACATATCCATCCTCTTCTTCTACATCTCCATCCAATACCTCTCCCATTACATCTCAATCGTTTTACTCTCCATTCTCATAAACCTCTCTGCAAAACCTCTGATTTCTGCAGCCAGTTCCTTTTCTCCACTACCCTCTTTCCTTTGGTCATCTACCGCCGTCTTTTCCTCGTCCTCTAAATCATCCGGCTTCGAATTGGGTTTCGCTGCTTGTTTCAGTGGCGGCGGCGGCGGCAAGGGGAGGTAGCTCTGATACGGCGGCTCTACGGTGAGGAGTTAGCCGTGCAAAACAGGTGTCCGATGGTTTTAGTTTTGAGGACACGAGCGAGGTCTGTCCTGAGTTCTGATTTTGGGTCTAAACGGAGAAGACAATGGCTGGCTAAGAATTCATTTGGGTGTCGGTGTTTGGGATTCGTTGACAGTAGGAGCTCATGCTGACGATGGTGGTTTAATTGGGTTATTCGTTTTTTTTGGTTACGGTTTCAGGCCGTGGCGCGGCCCGTCACTGAATTTGTGTATATATATAATAAAAGTCAAACACTCCAACTGAAAGTGTTCGCCGGAGTGATGCGTTTGTATGCGTGTGTGTGTGCGGCGGGAATCGGCGGAGGAAGGGGGTTGGAAATTAGGGATTTGAGATGGGGAGTTCAATTTGGGGATTTATTCCCGCTTCTCTCAAATTGCAATTTAGTCCCTTATCGTCCCTTTATTATGCAAGCAGCCACTTTGACTTGAGTTTGGTATTGGTGTCATGGTGATGAAGACCAGAGTGACGTGACACAGTAGTAACATGTTTCTCCCTTGTAACAAAGCGCGATAACGGCACATCGTCTATATCGTAAGGTGCACGTGCGTTGTATGTTTACTATATATTTTTATTAAATTAATTTAAAGAGTTATTAATATAACTTAATTCTATCTGGTTAACATAAATTTTGTTCATATGATGCAAACTGCATTTTGATACGAAATACAATAGACGAAATTAGACGTGTTCAAATGGTTCGAATCGTCGATTTGAATTGGCCAAAAATTTCAAACCGCAACCGAACTGTTAAACCGGTCGGTTACCGGCGGTTTGTGAATCGCCGGTTCACGGTTCGGCCACGGTTCTTGAACTATTTAAAATATAATAAGTTAAAATAAAAGATTTTAATTAGAATATTTGGAAATTTTAAGGTTGACTTTTTCAAATATTCAATTTTATAGAAATTATGCGCCATGGAGAGGAGGTCCGTCGTGCCGTTATCATTGTAGAAATGGTAGATTAAGCGGAGAAAGGGGGAGGATTAGAAATAAGGAGAAGAGTTACCAAAAAAAACCTTAACAAATCGGATTTGGTATCCAAAACCACCAAAATTCTAATTTCAGGGGTAAGTTGCAAAAACGCATAGTTCAGATGGTGGTTTGTCCCAAAAAAAAATTCGTATGGTAAACTATGAAAATCGAATAGTCTGGTTCAACTGATGGGATGGGATTGTAGCATTTGTCCTGCTATTTCCAGTGTTTGCTTCCACTGACAAGAGCCCGGGATACAAATCCTGGCCCGTCATTTATCCCACCAAAAATTGATAAACTAGTCTCATGTGGAAGGGTCGAATATAATTGTCTTTGAGTTGTTCAGAATTCGAAAATACTTTGCTGACCTTAAAAACACCTACCTTTTGACATTCTTACCTTGGTTATAAAAATGAATTACAACTGAACCAACCCTAAATCGTTCTCTTTGTTTATGTTTTTCACCTGTCTGGAACGCCAACTTGCTCCGCCGCATCCAAAAATGAAGCCCATAAACCGTATCAACAATTACACATCTCATCGGAGGCACACTGGAGTGATGGTGGTTTGATTTCCTTTCCTTTGGTAACATCATCAACATTAGATTCTTAGTTTCTGCATGTTATTTACTTATCTTTTTTCTTCGTATTTTATGATTTTTGCTGTGTTAGTTAAAATTGATGAATTAATAGTGTTTCTTACAAGATGATTTATTGAAGTGTTAAAAGCTCAAGGGTTTTCACTTGGTTTCATGTTTTATGAAATTCTTGTCTATTATTAATTGTGTCATTATCAGTCGAAGGGTCTTATTTGGGCATATTTTTCAAATCCACAACACAAATAGATCCATCAAAGGTCTTATGTCCTTTCACTTTTTTCTTATTATAGTAATTAGAAAATCTTGCTATCTATACCTTTATTCTTGTTTTGATGTAATACTGTTAGAATGAAAATATTTTGAAGCACGCTGCATTTCTCGAAGATGATAGAAAAAAATATGGGATTCATGTAATCATTCATGTATGCTTTCGATTTATTTAATGTATTTGTGATCTATTATGTTTGGTTTGTCATTCATCTTTTTTTTGTTTGTGTTGATTCTCAGTCGAGAGGTCTTATTTGGTCAGCTTTCCGAATGTACAAATGGGTCCATCAGATGTCTAATAATCTTTCGCTTTTATTGTAACCAAACCCCCTTGCTATCTATTCCCACCTTACCATCATAATTCTTATTTGCTCTTGTTTTGATGTGCTAATTGCTAGGTTGAAATTATTTTGCAGCGTACCACATTCTTGGTAAATGTTATTCATTCAGTTGATGCTACTACTAGAGAAACAGAGTTCAGTTTCAAACGTGTGAATAAATTTAATATGATTTTACAATTTCATATTATGAACTTATTATCTTATTTGTTTAGTCCCATATGTCCACATTTTTGCTTCTAGTTCATACACGCTTATAAATGTGTGGTGATAGTTACTGGCTCAAGGGGAAAGTGTTGTAAATCTAATTGATTGAAACCAGCAAGTGGCAGCAGAATGTAGCGCATCTTGGTTGATTTTGAGTCAAAAATGTCGGTTATAAATTCAACAAGTAAAGCAAAGTGTGTAACGCGGTTTGGAAATCAATTCTATCGGATTCTGAATATAACAGTTCCAAAATAAGGAAGATAGATCGGCCAACCTATTGCATTTCTTTATGGCTTTTAGGGACTGCCTCATCATGCTTACTGTGATGTTGAGGCTATTATGTTCTACTTCAAGTGATTGTCAAGCTCGAGCATCATAGTTTTCTTATGTTTATTTCGGGATGGAGGTTATGTTCTTGTTGCTTCCTGATTTGCTAGGCAATTTCTTGATGAATTGTCCTCTCTTAATCCTATTTAGAAGTTTGTTTGTTTTTTCTCCACATGTTTGGAGTTTTTTTTTTTAATTTTTTTGGTATCCATGGGATTGAAGGTCATTTGATACATAATTTAAAGAATTAAGGGGGAATTGCCAAATACTCCCTCTAGAAAAATGTGTTTGTCAAATACCCCAACTAGTTTTAGAAAATACCAAGTACTCACAATTACCAATTTAACCTTTCTTATATATATATAAAAAATTTAATAAAAGCAAATGGCCGGATTGAGGAAAACTATTTAGACCATTTCAGTAAACCCTGTTTGGTAAATCTCGAGTCTCCCAACACTCTATTCTCTCGCTTTCTCTGGCTCCGCCACTGCCACCATGAACCTCTCCTTATCCTCACCGGATGAGACGTGATGGGTCCTACACCCAAATCAAATGCTTGTTCGCCTATTTTTCTCTAGTCGAGCAATCCCTGTTTGGATTTCTTCTTCCACGTCGTCCCCGACACTCCGCCCGAAACTCTGACTCAGCGCCTGGAGCTCGCCTGGAAGCACGATCCATTAAAATCCCTAAAGCTCCTCTGCAATCTGCGAGGAGTACGAGGCACCGGTAAATTCGATAAAGAAGGAGGCTACACGGCCGAGCTATGGTTGCACAAAAATCATCCCAAAACCTTAGCCTGCAACGTCCCTTCGTTTGCGGGCTTCGGCTACTTCAAGGATCTGCTGGAGATTCTATTCCGGCTTCTAGAAGGTCAAGACGCGCGAAAATTGGCGAAGGAGGCGCACGCGAACTGGAAACAGATGCAGGCGGTGAAGAAATCTACGAAGGAGGCACGTGAGCAGCGTAAACAGTTGAAGGAGACGAGGAAGTTGTACGGCAGCGGTAGTGGAGGGCCGTGGTGGCTATGGCAGAGGAGTCTATGGCGGCAAAAGAAGGATCGGTGGTGGATTTAGCAGAGGAGGCCATGTCTGCAGAGGAATGGTCGGTGGAGTGAGAAATACTGATATATTTAAGAAAAAAAATCAGCCGAAATTGAGTCACGAGGAGAAGAGGGTCGAACGGGCGAAAAAGGCTTTTGAGAGGTTTAATCGCGATTCCGATTTCAAGTTCCTCCACGATCGCGTGTCCGATTACTTCGCCGAGTGCTTGAGATCCGACATGAAGATGTTGGAATCAGGGCGAGCTGAATAAAACCAGCCTAGCGGCTAAATGGTGCCCATCTCTGGACTCGTCTTATGATCAGACCACGCTGCTGTGCGAGCCGATTGCAAAAAAGGTGTTTCGGCCCTTCTTGGATGTCAGTGGGGAGACGAAGGCAAAGGAAAGTTTCGCCCCCTCAAACCCTCCGTCTCGGTCCACGGCGGCGGCGAACCTCTCCGAGCTGCCTCGCACATCCTCGCGCGCCAATTTGCTGGCCCGTGGCTCCGCCGAGCGCGCCAGCTTGTCGGCCCGGGCGGCTTCAATTGCAAAGCCGAACGACTCGCCTTACTACATTGGGTTGGATCGAGTGCGAGAGGATCCTTATGATGAAATCGCCAATCCGGACGGTATTATTCAGCTTGGGTTGTCAGAAAATAGGGTAAGGATACATGATTTCTCATTTATCATTATTATTTTGCTTGTTTGTGGATTTGGGAGTGATTGTTTGTATTGAGTCTAACCTAATTTTTCTTATCATTGCTTTAAAGTTGTCGTTGGATTTGATTGAGGAGTTCTGAGCCGTTATATATGGATTTGCATTGTTGAAATTTGTCTTGGATATGATTATGCAGTTCTCGTCTTTATCATTTGTGTTGATTTTTAATTATAAATTTGAATAAACTTGGAGTAGTAATTGTTTTTAGAATTTCATCACGAATGAAACCTAATAACATCGGTGATAAGTGATTGTTGATTTTCGTTATGATCTGGGTTTTTTGTGGATTGGAATTATTTGTAGATATCAAAAATGAACTGGGTGTGGTGAATTGAGTTAGTCGAACTGTTAATAGGTTAATTAATGGTTACATATCATTTGATTTTGCTGACTTAATCAGCAGAGTTAAAACATATAAGTCYTTTTTTCATTGTAATAGTTGCAAGATGTATACTGCGGCTCAAAAAATCCACAAGGACAAGGACTGCAATAGTGAGTGTTTGCAGTTAACCGTTCAATATTTCCTTCAACAAATAATGATGGGTTACTTTTTTTTTTTTTGCTAGAATTGATTTATTTTAATTTATTTAATATTGAACTGAAACTTGTAGTGCTTTGGATGAGGTACGGGAAATAGTGCGGAGTGGGGTATTCGGGTTGTCCGGGTGAGAAACCATGCGATGATCTTGATGCTTGTTGCCAACTCCATGATGAGTGTGTTGATCAACATGGTAGTAATTAATTGCATTATCCCCTGCTTCTCATATATTTTCAAGATGGGTGTGTGTGTGTGTGTGTGTGTGTGTTGTTTCTATGACATTTATGTTGTCTAAACTATTTTTAGATTATTTCATATTTTCAAACTCCCACAATTCTCTGATTTCAACRCACCTAATMTATTGGAATTTGTCTAACCAACATCATGTCATTATTGATGTACTCAATTGGTATTTGATAAGTTGGCACACTGATATAATTAATCGCTTCACTAATATTTTTTTGAAAGATTATTTTAAAAATTATTATGTGGAATTGATTTAGTTGCTTTTGCACAGCTTAAGTTAGCATGGGTTGCATATTGGACAAGTTTGACAAATTGGTTTAATCCGTTCTCATTGAACTTTGGCCTTTGCCACCTAAAACATGTACAAAAGTGATCATACTTTATTATTTTGTTTACATAGTTGCTTAATATGTTGACTAACATAACTGAGTATATTTTTAGGTATGACCAATATTGAATGCCACGAAGACTGCAAAAGGTGCGTAAGCAAAATAGGGAAGTCTGGAAAAGTTTGTAGTATTTTTATGGTTTTTTTTTTCTACGAATGGAATCTAAATTGAATCCTTGAGAAAATGCTTGGTTGATTGTATATTGTTTAGGTTAATTACTTAAATATGTTTTTGTGGGATATTAAAGAGAAAAAACAATCTACATTTGAGAGATTATAATTATTCTTTGTGTAATAATGAACAAAGGGTTCTCACTCAATGCAAAAGATTGAAACAATGTAAACCTATTAATCACTTTCTATATTTATGATGTATTGGTTTTCTATTTGTGGAGTATGTGTTTTTGTGCTATGAAGTATTGGTTTTCTGTTTGTGGAGTATGTGTTTTTGTGCTATGAAGTATTGGTTTTCTGTTTGTGGAGTATGTGTGTTTGTGCTATGAAGTATTGGTTTTCTGTTTGTGGAGTATGTGTGTTTGTGCTCTGAAGTATTCGTTTTCTGTTTGTGGAGTATGTGTTTTTGTGCTATGAAGTATTTTGTTTTCTGTTTGTGTAGTATGTGTGTTTATGCTCTGAAGTATTGGTTTTCTGTATGTGGAGTATGTGTTTTTGTGCTATGAAGTATTGTGTTTTCTGTATGTGGAGTATGTGTGTTTGTGCTCTGAAGTATTTTTTTTGTGTGTGTTTTTTTTGTAGCGTGATGAGAGACGTTTGTTGAGAGCCAAGTATTGTGCAACACTTCTCTTGAGTGATGTCAATCACATGAAGAATCAGTTGGAGAAAGATGTACTCGATTTCTCCAATTCCAGGAAGTAGAGGAGTTGGCCATGGGCCAGAAAAACATGTCTTGGTTCTTGTGCGTTTTCTAGGAAGTAGAGGAGTAGGAAGTATTTGTGAAGTTTTTAACCTTTGACATATTAGGTCTCTGCACGTACAATTGTTGTAGTGTTTTGCAAGTTCTGAAATGTAAAATGTGGATGGTATTAGGTTGTGCATACCAATGTGTTGGTTCTTGTGCTGCGAGGTATCGATATTTGTAATACAATGTAGGGGTATTTCAAACCTAATGACATGTGTTGGTGTTTAACATGAATAGCTTAGCTCCTTTGCTTCTTTCTTTTTCTCTTCTTTCTGCTCTATATTTCTTTCTTAAGTGGTAGGTAACGTCGTAACTAAGAAGTATTAGGTTTTTTTTACACTGCAAGAAACCAATACTCCCGTACACAATAATCAATACTCTTCTGTCCAAAAACTAATACACTAACCAAGATGCTAGTGTTTGTAATGCGATGTGCTAGTGGGCAAAAAAAAAAAAAAATCTCGCCGGAAAATTTTCCGGCGGGCGGGCGGCGGCGGCGGCAGGTGGTGAGGTGGTGGACCATTTTTTTATTATTATTATTATTATTATTATTATTATTATTATTATTAGTTATTTTAATAGTAAGGGTATTGTGGTATATTCATATCACAATTTTGGACTATTTGGCAAAACGGAGGGACCATTTAACTTAAATCTACAAGTTGGATTATTTGACAAATTCATATATGTCTTAGGAGTATTTGGCAATTCCCCAAAGAATTAATACAATAGTTGTTTGAAAAAGAAAAATAAAAAAATCCATTGGGTTGTTTTGGGTTTCTTACTAATTATTTGTTATGTCATCATTTAAAGAGTTATTACACGCCCACCTCATATACGTAATTTAAAACTGAAATCAAAATTTGAAAACAATAAATATCCAATTATTAGCTTAAGTATTTTGTCAGTGGATGTGCTTGCTGTTCAGTTGGTTAATTATCTCTATTATCCATGCAAACAAACACGTGATATGACAACTAATCCCAAAAAAATTGATACCACAATCAAAACAACCAAACATGAAATTTAATTAACTAAACAGTGATATCCATTCTACTATGATAAAATTATTTTATCCTATCAGTTTAACCAAACAAGGCCTCAAGTATCATACGGTCGGTTCCACACGGTCTACTAGTAATACTCCTAATACTTTTAAAACAGGGCAATCTATTCAATTCACATGCCCAAGGCAATTAGGTCTATGAATTACTGAATTCCACCACCAAACAAATTTATTTAACCCCAAAAAGCTCAATTCACGTAGAGTCAATCTCCTCTCTCGAATCCTATCATAAACGACGACTGATCATGGTTACGCCACCAAGTTATTTGCTGGATTATTCATCATCATCATCATCGTCTGAATCAGATTCAGATTATGAGTTCGAGCCCGTGCCCGATCCCGTATCCGTGCCCCAAATTAAGCGGCAAAAATTATCGTTACCTCCAACACAAGTGTGTATTGTTTGCCATTACAGGTCTTCAAGGTCGGAGGGTTACGATGTTGTAGTTGCAGATTTAGATTCTCTTCGCAACGCAGCTTCTATGGCTCATAATGATGAGTTTATCCCTATCCGTACTGCGCTTCGTCTTAAAGTTGATAAGAATAGCTTGGGGTTCTTATGTTTTTGTGGTTTAGGTTCGAAGCTTTATATATTCGAARCAACTCCTCATAAATCAGTGTACACAATCGACTTATCTTCATCATATTCTTATTCCAACGACTTAACCAAGCCCACTGTCGTATTCAAGAGGCATAGGCTACGCTACAAGATGAGCGATATGCTCCACCCCAAAAAACTCCCTTTCGCGATCCCAACCCCTGATGGTAAAAAAATCCTCCTATTTTCTCGTCTATTTACCTATGATCCTACTCCTCGTAAACCGAAACCTGCTGGTGCTAATGATTTCGAGCTGTACGATCCCAAAACCGACACCTGGCAAAAACTCCCGGGAATAAGCCATGATTGGCAGGAATACTATCGCAAATCTAAGAGTTGTGGTCTAAATATCCTAGCTTTTACTTTCATTGGTACGTCTACCTTTTTCATTGAGACAACAACTAAATTAATGTTCACACTTGATCTGGAGTCGATCGACCAAGGCTGGCAAAGAATGGACACCTTCTACGGTGCCGAACCTGCTTCTCCTGGGAGCCATGGCCATTTTTTAGTGTTGGAGGACCAGTTATGTGTGAATCCTATTATGGCCTACGATATCAATAAATCACAGAGAAACCCTCACGGGTTTACCATTCCGCTACCACCATTTGATGATGGCATCAACAGTTCTGGTGCTCCTTTAGTCGCTCTTCTTGATGAAGACACTGCTGGAAAATACAATTTCTGCACTCTACTACCTGGGATAAGCACAACGACCGAAATCCCTCACGTGAGTTTAAATATGACCAGCTGTGATCTTTCCAAATACAAAAAGGACAAGGAGGAGGATAAAGACTTGGCGGAACTCAGCAGAAGCATGACCGCAGGCGATTCTATCAAGTTTTGCCTTGACGATGAGAAATGCTCTGACTTTTACCCTCTCTGTTTTTACTTCATCCGAGCCTAAATGTATTTCTGATACAAGTGTGAAGATTAGCATCTAGTGGCAGTACCTAGTTCTTCAATTGTTTGTTTTTTGGCTGAGTCACTCGGGCTGTTTTTTGGTGACTAATGTTCAAAGTACCTTTTTTCTTAGCATGTAGTAGCTCTTCAATTGATTTTGTCAAGGCAGTTTGATGCCTGCTTATCTCACAATGTATTGGAGCTCAACATAATTATAATAATATTCAAAATTTCATTTCCTTTTTTGTGCTGCTGAAACTTAGTTCGTGTTTCTTTCTTTCTTTCTTTCTTTTTTTATTGGTCTAGTTAGATGGTAGAAAGAGTTCTATACAACTAAAATACTACTACCGCTGTAATCAAGACTTGCGAGAGACTGAAACTTTTGAAATAATCGATGCAATATAACTGAGTTCAAAGTCCTGCGGTGCATGATTTTTGAAACCGCACAAAACCCTCTCGTGTACACTCTTACATTGAGAAGCAGGATACCTGCTTATTTAATGAGGATTGGTGAATGAATACATAAAGATTTGAGAACATGTTGTGGTTGCAGCATTGGACTGCAGATAACTTAGAAGATTTCCATTATGTGCCATCAACTCCTTATTACTAATTACGGATATTCGCTAAACTTTATCTCCATCTTTGACATTCTTCTCCTTGATCAATCCATGCCATATGGCATTCAGAATGATTTCATTATGAACGGATAAAGGAGTTCAAGTCATAATAGTAGAGGTTCTCACCATGTGGGATATATATTTAGATTCTTTATATACCGAGGTCTCGTATAAATGTTTATTTACAATTAATGGTTTGATTGTATACTTATTACCAAGATTCAAGAAATTTTTTGATACACCATCTAATCGTGCAAAGTTGTGGAAATAGAAAGTTTTGGATTGTCGATCCTTTTCTCATACAAAATCTTAGAACTCCAAAATCTGGATATTCTTTACTGAAATAGGTCTTAATAACATTACTAGTCAATGAAGAAAGATCATCACCTGGACTAACCAATACGAAACTTATAGTGTATGGAATATGAACTTTTCTTATTCTCTATTGTAGATGCATCCTCTTTATACACAAGTAATGTTTCTCTACCACCAAAATCGTCACACGGTATGAGCGATGGGTGTTTGATGTTATTGCCTCAATGAAGAGCGGGAATTGGAGTTCAATTTACCTTTTCTGGAGCTGGTTTGTTTTCCTATAGTAGTCGAGAGTACCTTTTTGGTTGATATGATGAAATGGATTTTTGTGCTGGTGTACCATGGATACAAACATTAGAGAGTCAATGACAATGAGGAGCGTCTATTTTACACTTTTAAACAATGTAAAACTCTTGTTTACTTATAAGTGAACAAAATATTTTTTCTATCCATTTTGTTAACTTTGACAGCCTTTGGGTCGGCTTTCTCAGGTGGATCTGCCGGTAATTTTATTTTTTTTGTTCACAAGGATGTATTTTTCCGTCAGAGAAGATGACAACTTTGAGAAGATGAGTTTTTATTTGATGGGTTTGGAGATTTATTTTTAGAGGATTGTTATTGTTTGGGTCAATCTCCAATTTTTATAAGTAAGGACATTTTAGACTTTTTCAATCCAAAAATGGGTATAAAACATCTTTTATTCACTTATGAGCATAAAAGAATTTTGCTTTTCAAAAATGGAAATTTTGATTCATTTCCTCCAATGATAAATGTATATTTTCTTCGATTCATGCAACATTGTTAGGATAAAATTTGTGAGATGGATTTCTTTTTTCCTCCAACATATTATATTTTGCTAGCTACTCCTTTGTTGTTGGTTCATGCAACGGATTATTTATTCTCACCAAGTTCAGAGACTGCACCATATGTTCAAAGTTAATTTAAAGTTTTTATAGACTTGGGCAAAGGGGCTTTCTTTGATCCAAGGTCGACTGCAAATATACATTTAAAGGATCTCTATCATTTTACCATTGTACAGATTATTCTTGCTCATTTAAATTAGGTCACTACTGTGCAGGTTTAGGTACCAAATCCCAGAATAAGCTATTGGTAGTCAAGACAGTTGGAATATATATAATTGGTGGCCTAATAATAACCACAGAGCAGTCACTTTTAACAAAGAACTTACATTTGAACAAAGTGCAAACCATGCATACCCCATTTCAATTGTTCTTGTTGATGATCATTGAAAGCACATACAATAGCAGTTGTGAACACTAACATTTATTAGAATTCAAGGGAAAATTAACCAGCATTATAACCAACACAAGAATTGCAGCACTTCACATAACTCACCTACACCCTGTTTTTGCCAAATCAAGGGCCAGCATGGGTAATGTGTTTTCAAAGACTCCGTAAACATCAGCAACCACTAAAATTCTTAAAATATTTAAGCCCATTTTGAGACCAAAACACACATTCATATAAACTAGTGCACATCACTGAATGAAAAACAAAATACATATAAGATTGTCCACTGAACTATGATAAATTGTTGTTGCATTGAAGAACAACCAACTATACATACAGAAAACTAGTCGTACAACAAATAAACAAACCAGAAAAATCTAGAAAAAAATAATCATTCAACCTAGTTATTACAACAATGGGGAGCCATTATTTCCGATTTAAAATTTAAAAAAGAAATAAGAAATAAGCTAAGCAATCTTCAACTTTCATCAGCCATGTTTGCTTTCTTACGAGCTCCAAATGCACTGCCGATCGAACTGATAATCTTCCTATGGTTCTCAAGAATCATATCCATCCTCTTCTTCTCCATCTCCATCCAATACCTCTCTGTCTCTCTCATCATCTCAATCTTTTTATTCTCCATTCTCATAAACCTCTCTGCAAAACCCCTAATTTCTGCAGCCAGTTCCTTTTCTCCACTACCTTCTTCCATTTCCTCGTCTAATCCCGTATTGTCCTCTTCCACCAAATCATCTTCATCTTCATCACTATCATCACCATCATAATACATTTTCCGTTTTCCATTCATCGTCTTTGCAGCCCTAAAGCTACTCTTTCCATCAGAACGCCGAATATTATTATTATTATTATTATTACCCTTGGACTTGTTTTTCTTGGATGTCTCTAAACCCTTATTCCACTCCTCATCACTCTCATCAGAACCATCACCATCACCAAGATTATTATTACTATTATTTTTAAAATAATCAGCAGAGCCCGGATAAAAACTACCATAGCTATCATTAACATCATTATTATAACTTTTATTCGCGTAATTAGGAGAAGAGGACTTAACAATGGCCATAGGGCGGGCAGTGAGGGGCATGGGCCCACGCTCCAATTGATCCATGAGCTCGAAGTACTGCCACGAATTAGGGTGGGGCTTCTGCATATCGGAACGGTACCGTTTCCGGAGCTTCTCCATTTTGTGGCGGCACTGAGTAGAGGTCCTGGAGGGCTCGTCGAAGCCGCAGCGGGCGGCGACGGTGACGGCGATTTCCTCCCACTGGAAGGATTTGAGCGGGCCTCGCTTGACGGAGTACCATTTCTCCTGGTAGGCTTGAATTAGGGCTAGGGTTTCTGGGTGGGTCCAGGGGAGGGGGGCGGTTTTTTTGGGAGGAGAGACGGGCTTGGATGCGGGTGCGGGTAGGAGTAGGGGCTCTGGTTGGGGCGAGAGGGATGGCGGTGGAGATGGGGTTGATGACGACGGCGAAGCCATGGTGGTGACGATGGTTGAAGGGACAGGGGGTTGCGGAGGTTTTGAAGTGAGCAGAGTGGGTTGATGTAAAGAGTAAAGACTAATGTCCGTGTAGGTGCACACATCATCCTATATTATTATTATGTGACCTGCCATTCGCACCCCTAAAAATACTATCAATTCTAAAAACACCCCTACAACATAGAAAATGAGGGGGCTATTTTCACCCCAACTTCATAAAGACACCTCAATTTCTTTGGAACAAAAATAAAATTTAATAAATTGACCAAAATAACCCTTATACTATATGGAATTAAAACGTTAGTAAATAATCTCAAGACCCCAATTCCCACCCCTTTTTCTCCCCCAACTATTTAAAGAAAAAGTTTTTTTAACTCAAACCCATCCCAAAACCTCAAAGTGCAGCACTTTGAGCCGAATTCATACCAATAAATTATAATATAAAAGTTAATAAATATAAAAATCAATATATCATATCACGGGTCAGAGATTTAAGAAAAATAAATACTTTGAATACAAAAATTAGTATATCATAATATTAAAATCAATACATTAAAATATCGGATTAGATGGTCTAACAGGTCATGACCGTCAATTTGACCTAATACAAGTGTTTGCCGAACTCAAAATATATGTCAACCTAAACATTCAAAATAATGCGATGAATATGCGAACGATATGAATGATGTAACACTTTCTTGAAAACTTCCATGCTAACATAATGTTTTTCTTTGTTTTCACTTGTATTT
The DNA here is from genome assembly GCA_014905375.1 of Phtheirospermum japonicum. Lineage (NCBI taxonomy): Eukaryota > Viridiplantae > Streptophyta > Magnoliopsida > Lamiales > Orobanchaceae > Phtheirospermum > Phtheirospermum japonicum. The sequence continues at coordinate 514,553 of BMAC01000768.1, forward strand.
GTTGTTCATGAGGTTTGAGCATCGAACTACCGTTCAATTTGGGTATTGTTACACATTGATTTTATATTATTCATACAATTTGTGTTTAGAATTAAATTTAAGTAATAATGGACTTTATGCCTATAAGTTAAGATTGATTATCTATTTAAGTTATCAGTTGTTAGAATTATCATTGGGATCATAGAATTCTCGTGACTATAAGTTGATGGAATATTTTTCGAATAGAACTTATTCTTATTCTGTTTAGTAATTTGTATTTACTTTTGCTATTATATCTTTTCCTCTTATTCTTTTTGTTATTTTCTGTAATTTATATGCCCGTATCTTGATTTTATCAACTTGGTTTGACCTGTCACCTTTTTTTTATTTCACTGAATTAACCCATGATCCACGGTTTTTTATCGCTGAATTAACCCATGATCCACGGCTAGAGGCGCGCGCTAAAGCGCTGGATAAGGGTGTTGGGAAGTTGTGGGTGGAGTTTGCCGAAATCAATAGAAGTTTTCACAACTTGATCGTGTAACACCCCAAATTATGAGATTAATTAGTAAAGTTCAGCAAATCTGATTGGTGGATTTATACCAATAAGGTAAATCTTTTTTTCTGAAAGTCCTCTCGTAGGAATTGCAAGCAAAGTTAAGCGTGTTTAGCTTGGAGTAGAGGTGGGATGGGTGAGGAGTAGAGGTGGGATGGGTGACCCCCTGGGAAGTCTCTCAGGGTGCGCGTGAGTGGATACAAAGAGCGCTAAATCTCAGGGTGCGCTTGAGTGGGTTCAAAGTGTGCTTGTGCTGGTAAGTGGGGCTAACCGTTGTGTGTGGAGGTTATGATTCAATACTTTTTTATTTGAATCGATCTCATAATATTCAATACTAATATATATATATATATATATACTATTATATATATATATATATATATATAATCACTTGTGTTATTTTGTTTTTCATAGTGAGTTTTTGTTATTTCATTTTATGTTTTTTTGTTATTTTTTTTAATTGTATCTCGTGACTTTACAAAATGGTGTCAGAGCTGTTTGTCAGCCGAAAAAAAAACCTCACTAGAGAGATCCTAAGACCAGGATAGCCCACCGTTACAACTTTTTAAATCATAAGAACTATCTCTAGAATCCCAGCGTCTGATAACAGATCCTTAGATGGTTTAAGTGCGACGAGGACATCGAACAACGCCCTCGCTTCCTGCTAGTTACCAAGTTTTTTACGAACAAACTCAGGAACTTGGCGGTGGCTATTAAAACTTTCCATGTCGATTACCCGGTTGCAGAAAAGTGTTTATCGTATATCTAAGGATACCAAATTCATTATGCCTTGTCTCAACATACGGATGTTTTTGGCAAGTTGTGCTCTATTCCTTGCTTTGTTGGAATGACGGGCAGGAATATAGTGTAGAGGCTTGCAGTGGCACCTTGTGGTGCAGAATTATTCAAGCTATTGATTGGACTCAAAGGCCCAACGCGTTAGTCAATGTCGTTCTTTTCTATAAGGGTTGTGTCATCTAAACGGACAGGGGTGTTGATTGGGTGTTGCATGTATTGATTAAGTGTTTGAATATTGTAGATGATATAAGTGCGATGAGGACATCACAAAACGTCCTCGCTTCCTACTATTCACCCAATTTCCGCAGACAAATTCAAGAACTTGGCGGTGGCTATTAATACTTTCCATGCCGATGACCTAGTTGCATAAAAGTGTTTTATCATATATCTAACGACTCCAAATTCAGTATGCCTTGTCTCAACATACGAATGTTTTTGGCAAGTTGCACGCTATTTCCTTGCTTTGTTGGAATTAAGGGCAGAATTGGTGTAGAGGCTCGCAGTGTCACCCTGTGGTGCAGGATTATTTGAGCTATTGATTGGACTCAAAGGCCCTATGCGTTAGTCAATGTCATTCTTTTTTATAAGGGTTGTATCTTCATGTCGTCTAATCAAGGGTGCTGACTAGGTGTTGCATATGTTGATTAAGTGGTTGAATATTGTTATTGTGAAGGGACATGACCTGACGCCAGCCTTGAGACAATGGTGTTTTGAACGGCATAAGTGTTGTTAGGCATCGATCTTATATTATTTATGTAATTTATGGATAGTAATGATGGGATGCCATAGGCCTAAAATCAAGATGTTACTTGTAATTCAGTCATTATTACATATAACAAAGAGGCCGCTTCTTTTTTACTTCTTCAACCAATGTCAAACTCTTTTATACCCACTTATGAACAAAACTTCTTTTATGCCCATTTTGTGATATAAAAAGACCAAAATATACTGGTCCAGATTTTGAACTACTCGACCCAAACAGAACTACTCGCCCCAAACTTTATTGAACTGCTCGTCCTAAACTTTAAATTGAACTACTCGCCCCAAACAGAACTACTTGCCCCAAACTTTCTGAACTGTTCGCCCCAAACTTTCTAGAACGGTTATTTTTATCTGTTCTAGAAAGCTTATTACCCAAAAAAAATTTTTGAAGTTGTGTTATCCTGAAAATAGAAATAGTCCATTACGACCATATCAGGCCCATCTTACTTCCGTAAATTAAAATATCTCAATAATCTTCATACCTCTTTTTGACCGAGTCAATCCCGGGTGAGATGGATTGCGACGCCACCAGCTGAAAAATCACCGCCCCTAGCTCATTTTACGGACGGTTCCTCACCGCCTAACTTCCTTTCGAGGAAGTTGAGCTACAAGTTATCTAACTCCTTCAGAAACCGATCAACACAGCCTTGGTTCGTTTCCAACTCCAGGCTTATGAGATATTTTGATTATAGAGATAAATTAAAAGTATTGAACATGAGTGGAAGTGAAAGACTTTATTTTATTAAGAACTAAAAGAAAATATTATTACATCAGTAACATCCTTTTGGGAGGAGATAACCGTTTAGTCTCTCATGGAGAAGGCTTGCACTCGTGAATACATAAACTTATTATTACAGATAATCACAATATTTATTATTTCTCTCTCTCTCTCTTAATTTTATTTGACTATGAGAAAATAGAAGAGAATATTCGATGTTCTCTACTTTCTCAAATGCTCTCTATTTATAAATCAGATTTCCGGATTTCAAATTCGGACTCCAAATCCTGTTGATAAAAGACGTGTCTTTTATTCACATCTTTCTTCTATTATTGTGGGTTAGTGGGTTTTGTGTCCACCTTCCTCCTTTATTGTTGGTCCCTCATGACTCAGCTAGCTTGTATTGTCGGGAATCTTTTCACATGGTGCGTTCTTCACATGGTGCGTGGTCCCCACGCTTTTTTGAAACCAGTTGGTCTCTTGTCCTTTCCAGACGTACTTTCTTGTCGGTCCGTTTTAGGCCGAAAGCCTTTTCCGAACTCGGGCTCTTTTTGCTCCGGGCATGCCTGACAGATCCGATCAATCCATCGGCCGACATGCGCCATGTTGCAAAATTTTCGGTATGTGTCTTTGCTTACCGGAATCCTGTTTTCCCAGAGAACTCTCTTCTTTGTTTCGAATAGAGTTTCAGCAAAGCTCGTTGTAGCTCCTGTCATAAAATTCAGGAGGAATGATCTATTTGCTGAATTTTGGAAGAAATTGAATGGGTATTTGACCTTGTTCATTTTCGTTAGACAAACCCATAGTCCCCATGCTCGTCTTGTAAAGGCATCATCTTTGGAAATTGCCCCTATTATTACTGGCGCATCCTTCGGTGAGGCAACCTTGATATATCTCAAAGCGTTCCCATCCGGTCTCCTTAGCTTGATGAAATGAAAAGCTTCGTTGAATCCCTTCTTTGCTGGTTCCGGCGCTGCACTGATAAAATACAGCTCCAAAACATCTCCTCTGGCCAAATGCGGATTATTGGCCCTGGTCTCGTGAACTGCTTCCCCGATCCATTTTGGTAACTTGGAGATCTCGGGAAAGCCTGGCGCAATGGTATAAACTGAAGCTAGAGCTCCAAAATTATACCACTCTTGTACTTCATTTGGATGGCTTCCTATCTTCATCCAAACTCGTGGATATTTTTCGGAGATATCAACTATTGTTTTGTCAGGGTTGATACTTCTTCTCGTGGCTAACTTCTCCCACTGTCTTTGGTTAACCTGCATAGGAGAAATTTTTGTCTCGTCAGCTTGAACCTTAGAGTTGCCCATCTGTGGCCTAAGATTCAACTCTCCCTCTTTAACCCCAGAGATGGTGGGTTGACTTGAGGCCTCCGATAGTGACACCGGGGTCAACATTCGTTGTAGCTTGTACATCCTCGGGGAATACATCATCTACAACACTCGTGATTATGGTATTTGAATCCATAACCTCCGGGTTAGAGACCCATTCTCGAAGTTCTCCTTTTTGCACCGTTGGAGATGTGGCTTGGAGGAGAGGCCTTCGCAAAGCTAAAAACAGTTGACACTGTGCCAGCTGGCATGCTCGTATTTGGTCAGAAATGGATTCCCGATCGGCCTGTTGAAGTCGTCCTGTGACCTCTGCATTGAGACATAACATCCCAAGATCTCGTTCAAGGATCTCGAGGTTTTCCCTGAGATGCCTTAGCCTTTTGAGGGTGTCGCCAGCAACGTGTCCCTCCATCTCGAGTTAAAAAATCTGCAAGAACATTTTCATGAGATTTTATAATGACAATATCAAAATCATAATATTGACATTCAGCTTGCCATCTAAGTAGTCTAGCCTTTTCGGGTTTAGATTCAATTTTATTTTTCAAAAAGGCTTTTACGCTAGAGTTATCGATTCTTAAGGGGAATTTCTTTGAGAGCAGAAATAATGGCCATTTTTTAAACGCCTTTCTGACTGTGAAAAACTCCTTCTCGTTTATATGCCATCGATTCACTTCACTATTTGAAAATAGCCCGCCCAATATCTACATGGCATCGCTCCTTTGGGTGTTAGTTTTGTGAGAACTGCTGCCCACCAATAATCACTGGCATCCGTATATAGAACCAGTTCATCCTCGTCATTCAGGATCGCTAGCTTGGGAAGTTATTTGCAAACTTCTTCAAACTGTTTAATTCCCTCATAGTGTTTCTTTTCCCACTTGAAACCTTTTTCAATAGGGAACTGAACACCTTTCTGTAATGTGCCAGGTTATTTATGAACATCCCGGCGAAATTAACAACTCCCAAGAAACTTTGAAGTTGTTTCTTGTCCTTGAGTGTGTCTGGAAATCCCTGTATCTTTTCTACAATATGATTCTGTAGAATGATTCTAGACTCATCGATCTCTATTACAAGGAACTCGATCTTTCTTGTAGCAATTACCGCCTTCTTTTCTGAAAGCACTAATCCTTCCTTATGGCAAACATTTGAGAAGATTTCCAAATGCTTCAGATGCTCCTTCATGTTCTTTGAGGCGATGAGTATATTATCAATGTATACGAACATGAAGCTAAAATAATCTTTAAAGAGATTATCTATTTTCCTTTGATATATCTGGGGTGCATTTGCTAGACCCATCGGCATAACATTCCAGATATAGTGTCCCTGTGGTGTGGAGAAGGCTGTGAACTTCTTGCTTCCTTCTTCCATATTAAACTGGTAAAACCCAGATTTGCAATCAAATTTAGAGAACACTTTTGCATTCTTAATGCAATTTACCAAATGTTCTCTGCTTGGGATATAATATCCGTCGAATTCCAAGATATTATTGATTCCTTTGTAATTAATCACTAATCTTGGTTTTTCTCTTTTTATTTCTCCATGGTTGCGGACCAGAAATCATGGGCTACTGTATGGAGAGACACCGGCTTCAATCAACTTAAGGTCTATGTGTTCCTTAAGTATTTGCTGCATATCCTTTCGATCTTCTTGATTCATCAGGATAGGCTTATATCTTACAAACTCATTCTCTTTTCCGGCTTTCACCTTCAAATATGCTCTGAGCTCATTCTTGTCCCACAATGCTAGAAGATCTTCATTGAAATTCTTCTGAATTTTTCTTTTGATGTCCTCCAGTGAAATTTGTTCTTCCATGGTGGTGTCTGGTTGTGACTTTGTGTCTAGGCTGGCTTTGAGAAGTTCAATCATTTGTGATTTAATCCTCTCTTCCTTTAGGCCCCCTAGGCTCTCGTTTCGTAGTTGGAGAATTGCTTCTCCATACCTTCTTCGATCTTTTATTTTCGGGTGTTGAAGTTTTCCTTCATCACCACGCTTGCTGCGAAAATTGATTGGCATTTTTCTGTGGAATGTCTCTCTTAATCGTTGAATTATGACCTTATGATCACAAGGTGTTGTGAAAATAAGTCTTCTAGTTTCGTTTTCTTGTGTAAACCTTTTGAATGTCTGTAGGAAATTGTTTCCTAACAAAATGTCCGCTCCCGTATCATGGAAATAAATGGGTGGAGTTTTAACTCTGTACCACGGGGTACCGTTTTCTCCTCCTATCATCATTTCCACTTGCTTGATCTCTCTTTTAAGGACTAGGATCCTTTTAGAGAAATCTCTTCCCGCTATTGGAGATAATTCTTCTTCCATTTCTTTGGGGAAGACTTCCGGTTTAGCTGTGCAAATTCCTGCGCCCGAATTAATGTAGGCTATAAAATATTCTACACGATATCTTGAATATATCATTCCAACGGGAATGTATATTAAGAATGGGATGGTGCACATTTAATTATATATCTTTTTTCGCCCACTGTAAACCCCATTCCATCTCTTAATCTTTCCCAAGGTTTGTGATCCTCGAGAAACTCTATCCCTAGAGTTAGTTGCTCCGGGACTCTTCCTGCGCTTCCTTCAGCGATTGTTTCAATTTCTCTAATCTTGAGGACTCCTTGATATCTTCCCGGGGAAGGTTGTTGCAAGTGATACAATGCATCACAATGGAAGATGTTATCCTTTTGAGTGATGTCGAATATTACTTCCACACCTCTCCATCCTTCTGGGCACTTCAATTCTCCATTAGTTTTGAGTACTTTAGGAGCTCGAGTGTTTTGGCTGGTTCTTGGACATTCCCATTGAAATCCGCTGATCATTTGGTCTTGTTGGAAAGACATTCTTCTTGTCTCGATCATGAGGTTCTTTCCTTTGTTAAGAACCGGAAGATCTTGAATTCTCATATCAATCTCTCTTATTGTTGGAGATTGCATGATCTCTGGTAAGACTGTCTTTGCTACGTCTTCAAAGATCCTTGGTATTTCTATGAACTTTCTTCTCAAGAATGCTTTTGAATGATGAGTATTCGAGAGTGCATAGGAAACCTTGTATGTGATTGAGTAGGGTCTATTCCCCTCCGTCATCAGGTCTGGTCTTTTGAAATCTTGATGAAGGGTAAGAACTCTACTGAAGTCTCGATCTGCCAAATTATACGCAATTCGTGGGTAGACATCGAATGCTAGTTTTCCTGCATGTAAGTTTCCTGTGATTGCTCCCAGACAAAAATCTTTAAGATTTGAAATTCTTTTATCAAAGAGGGCTAGATTTAATGGCGAATCAACTCCTTCTTTGAAAGTTGATTTTATAATTACTCGGATGGCTCTGATGTGGATCCACGATAGTGTATTTGTCATTTCTCTTCTGAGTGTACTTTTAATCTCCTGGATTTCTCGGTAAGGGATTAGCTGCATCTCAATCTGGTTTCATGTGTATTCCGTTGGTATTGCGAACTCTCCCGTGGAGACCCTATGGATAGTTTGGTGTTTTCGGTTTCTTAAACCCAACTTATCCATCGCATTTTCCATTGCTCCTATTGTAAATCCTTCATACATCTAGAGCTTTAGATCTTCTTTCATTATTCTCATAAGAGTCTTATGAGAAACCGTTGTATGTAAGAGGAATCCTGACATATCCTCTTTAACCACTTGTTGAAGAAACTCCTCTTCACTCTGATTCTGAATATGATTCACTACCATCTTCAGAGTTGATTTCTTCTTCATAGATGCTTTCATATGAGGGTATATCCTCAAATTGATACACCTGCACTAGGTTTTGGTAATAGACAGCTTCTTCAAACTCTTGAGTTATCTCGAACTATCTAACTCCTCTTCTTTGATTCTCAGGGCAGTCTGTAGAAATATGCCCTTTGACTTCGCACGTCCAACAGTTGCAATTCTTGAAACTTTCATTAGCCCTGGTATGAGCTCGTCTGAAAGTTCTCTTTGTCGGCGTCCTACTGGTGCTTCCTTGGCTTGTGAACGAGCCTCGGCTTCGACTTGGCCCCGCCCTTTATCCTGATTTATAGTTTCTGGCCTTTTGTTTTGACCAGAACCTTCTTGGTTTCCAGGGAAACCTTTTCTTGTTACTTCGAGCATAAGGGTGATTTCTTTCTTTCTTCCGCTTATGTCTCTGCGGTTGACCTCCCACTATTATTGGGATGTCATTCTCGGCACAACATAGGGGAACTGATTTATTAATTCCCCTTAGTCTCTTGTGATTTTTGTGGAGTGCCTTCTGGTGGCACCACTCTGCTAATTTTTCTTTCAGGAACGACATCCTTCTAGTGACCATACCCATGTCGGTTGCTGGTTTGTACTCTTGGATCAACATTTCTCTCCATGGACTTGGTATTTTAGCAAAGAAAAGTTGAGCCGCATCTCCATCGTTCACCTTGGATTTCCATCGGTATTCGGTGAATAATTGGATATATTCGTCCACATGACAAATATCTCGTAACTTAAGGCAATAGAGGGCTTGTCGATATTTTTTCTGTTTTGCCTCTTCAACTCCCTCAAAATATCCTGTGCCGATAAAATGGATTTTGAATAGTTTAGCCATATTATCGACAATTCCTTTTAGTGATTCACCGGATATAACTTCTAGTTTTATATCTGCTCTTGTTAAGTCCCATGCGATCTTTACAGATCCTCCAAGGCTCATTTTAAGAAGTAAAATGAACCCTCTTCCTTCTCTAAACCGAGATGTTCCGGTCGCGATTCGCATTGCAGATGCCCAATCATCTATCAGTATTTCTCGGTTCTTGAAGTCTGGGACATCCAAATTAACATTAGCCCATATGGATGTATGGGATCCAGTTGAGACTTCCCGTATGGCGTGTTTAGAATATTGGGCCTCCGAGAATGTTTCATGGTTCCTACTATATCTGTAGGATCTCATTTTATGGTGAAATCCCCGACATGTGGCATTGGTCCATCGGGCGCTGGTTCATGTGAAGCAGAACTTTCGCCTTGATGAAAACTTGTTGGCGTTGGTGCAGGATTACTTCTTGGTACTAAGGCCGAAGAATCTCCTGAATTCATTTTTAGATCTACAATACCTAATCCCGTGAAGGATTCGATAAGGTCATGTAGATCCTCCATGTTGATTTTTTCCATTACTTCTTGGGTTGTAATAGAACTCCCTTGATTATTTCCACCATCCTCTCTTCTTCCGTCGGTTTTCGTGTAACCTCAGTCGGTTTCCCCTTTTGATGTAGAAGGGGTTCCGTTCCAAAAGTTATACGTCGTCTTCCTTCGGATGTACTTGGCTTGGCCTCCAGGGATTGGACTCGTTTTTGAACATCAATTAGAATCTCTCGAGTTTCTTTTTGATATTCAATCACCTCCTTCATCTTCACTTGGATCTGGTGGTCGATGTCTTGTATCATCCTCTAGATTTCTCTAAGATTTTTAGAGGAATCGGATACCTCGCTGCAGTTGGATCTACTGATGGGACTCATGAGTTGCATCCCTATGGTACATGAGATCCGTTTTCAGTATCTGATTCACCCAAAGAGAACTCAGATGGTACGTCTTTTGTATCTCGCATTGTCTCAAGGTTTCCTTGTCGAGTCCTGCGAGTCTTCTTCAACATATTGGTTATCCCAATATGCTACCTTGTTCTTATGGTCTAACTCATATATTTCTAATATTTGGAAATATCGCCTGAAATGAATACATCTCAAGCACTCGTTCGGGTCTATTTTTTAGAGATAAATCTCCTCACCAAAGATTAATTACATGATTATAGTAAATTTTCTTTTAGTTCTTAATAAATCTAGGCTCTGATACCATTTTGTGAGAATAACACAACTTCTGAGAAATTTTGTAAAATTAAAATTAATTATTAGTTTTAAAAGATATGACTTCATTCGTGGCATTGTTAAACCTACTTAGACCCTGGACTCTATTCAGAGGCTTTATCATATTACAATAGGTCATGTCAGGTTTCCAGCATAAACTTGGACATATCTTAAAATTAGTGTATTTTAAAATATGATTTTGGGGTGAAACGTAAATTTGTAAAAGTTTTTGGGGTCCTAGTAGTATTTTCAAATTTTTGGGGTGTCCAGAATAATTGTTCCATATAATTTTGGGGTAAAGTGTGAATTTAAAAGTTTTTGGGGTTCTGGTAGTATTTTCATATTTTTGGGGTCTTTAAAGCATTTTTCTTTCTTATTTTATAAGTAAGGGTACTTTAGCCTTTTTTCTCCTCAACAATGCGTATAAAACATCTTTTGTTCATGTATGGGTATAAAAGAGTTTTGCTTTTCAAAATTGGGTATTTTTATGAATTGGCCTATAACAAAATACTCTCGTGTCACATTTATCAGAATGGAGATAAATATTTGTGTGATTGATTATATCACAACACAGATTGATGTTGTGTCTGGTATAACGTACAATCAAGTGTAACTAAAAGTTCTCCCTTGAAATTGGGTAGCACTTAATAAAAAGATAAAGAAAAGCGCATCCCACTTTTAAGACGGGTCGGATTGGGTCAATGTTCAGTAATAAGTCAAATTATTAAGTACAATCGGGTGTACGTTGTATTATGTGATAAATGAAATCTCCGTTAAATAAACTTTTTTATTTGCTGTGATAAAATCTCATCTTTACGTGCTAAATGTATATTTATGAACCATTTAATATGTATAAAATGTTCATATTCGTTGTTATAAAGATGGCCATGTCTATTAGGATAAATGTTTATTTCATTGTGATGAAAGTCCATCTCAATTATAATAAATATCAATATTCATTTTCATAATAAATATTAATTTAAATGTGATAAATGTACAATTTTTTAATAATAAAGATGAACACATGATAAGAGGTGCGCTCGATCGAAAAATGTATATTTCCATTGTATTACATCTTTTAATATACGTTATAACGTATACACGAGTGTCACTACAACAAAACTGTCAAATTCCAACGTAAATTATCCGTTGAAATTCAATACAAATTTCCGTTGGAATGCCTAATTCCAACAAAATTTCCAACGGCCATTAGAATTTACGTTGGGGTTTATTCTAAAAATTGACAATTCCAACGGAAACTAACCAAAGGAACTTTCATTGGAATCAATTTCTGTAGGAGTACTGTTGAAATTTGGTGATTCCAACGACAAATTGTATTCTGTTGGGAATTTTGTTGGAATTAAGCATTCCAACGGAAATTTGTATTGAATTCCAACGGATATTTTCCGTTGGAATTTGACAGTTTTGTTGTGGTGTGCACTTAATAATGGCCGAAGTACAAGCGATTAGGCAAAAATAAATAATAATAATATTAATATTAATAATAATACTTTTAAAAAACAGGGTTGGCGTGAATCCGTGTATTCAATTCACATCCCCAGAGCAATTTGGTCAATGAATTACATAATTCCATCCCCAAACAAATTTAATTAGGGCAGCACTCTTGTCAGGTCGTACTAACGGATCATTCGTTAGACCAAAATTTCATACCAATACATCATAACACAAAATCAATACATTATAGTGAAAAACCAATACATCATAATACCAATACATTATAGTATAAAAACCAATACATCATAGCACGGATCAGTGATTTATGAAAAATAAATACTTTTGAGTAAAAAACTAATACGTCATAATATAAAAAATAATACATTATCGTATTGGGTCAGATGGCCTAACGGGTCATACCCGTCAATTTGGCCTAACACAAGTGTTTGCCATTTAATTAATCCCAAAAGGTTGAATTCACGTTTAGGGCTCGCAAAACCAATATCAATATCCTGGCTCGAATCTTATCATACACCGAGTGGACTGATCATGGATACGGCACCAAGTTATTTGCAGGATTCGATTCAGATTATGAGTCCGAGTCCGAGCCCGATCATGTGCCCCAAATAAAGCGGCGAAAATTATCGGTACCTCCAACACAAGCGTGCATTGTTTGCTGAAATAATCGACATGTTGATATGTATTTGTGGTTTAGGTCAGAAGCTTTATATATTTGAACCAACTCCTTATAAATCAGTGTACACAATCGACCGCCGACCAGTCGATGGCAGTAGCGGTAGTATGAAATTAAAACAAGTTAGTATGAACTTTAATTGGAGAAGAGGGGTTAATTAGTAAGGGTAAATAATCCTCCTTACAAGTCTTGCTATATGCCTATGTCAATCCCCCGTTTTTTTTTGAAGGATAACTTTTTTTGCCCCCCAATGTATGCAGTTTTTTTCACTTTGCCTCTCGAAATATTTTTTGTTCCACTTTGCCCCTGATGTACAATAATTTTCGACGTTGCCCCCCAAACTTTATTTTCGGCGGAATATTCCTTTTAGATCCATCGACGGTCAGTTGGGAGGCAAAGTGAAAGTATCTTATAGTTTGGGGGGTAAAGTGCAAAAAATCTTATAGTTTGGGGGGCAAATTAAAATAATATAAATATTAAAATTTTATTTTAAAGTTTTATATTTGAAAAAGATATATAATTTTTATCTTATACTCACACACACACAAAGTTGTCAATACAATTTCAAATTAAAAAAAAATCATAAATTCCCAATTAATATTTATAATTTTCTAAATATAAATATTGTCAATACATCTTTTATATTATTAATTATTAAATACATGACTAAGTATTATGTAAATTATTATGATATAAAAAATAAGATTATCATTTGATGTTATTATTTGTATAAAAAGTGTGATTAAATACTATATTAATCATGAGTACATTAATTATTATATAAGATTATAATTATCGAATGATTAATATAATTAAAATCTTATAATATCAAGATTTTAATTATATTAATCATTCAATAATTATAATCTTATATAATAATGTACTCATGATTAATATAGTATTTAATCACACTTTTTAGACAAATAATAATATCGAATGATAATTTTATGTTTCGTATCATAATATTATAATGCATATACAAAATACACCTTTATTTTATTTTGTTCAATCATAATACATATTAATATATTATTATGTTACTTAGCCTAATAATTTGCATAATACTTAGTCATGTGTTTCATATTTAATATTATAAAAGATATATTGACAATATTTATATTTAGAAAATTATAAATATTAATTGGAAATTTATGGTTTTTTTTTTAAATTTGGAATTGTATTGACAACTTTGTGTGTGTATGAGTATTAGATAAAAATTATATATCTTTTTCAAATATAAAATTTTAAAACAAAATTTTAATATTTATATTATTTTAATTTGCCCCTTAAATTATAAGATTTTTTGCACTTTACCCCCTAAACTATAAGATTCTTCACTTTGCCCCCCATCTGACCGTCGATGGAATTTAGAAGGAATATTTGCCGGAAATAAATTTGGGGGGTAACGTCGAAAATTATTATACATTAGGGGGCAAAGTGGAACAAAAAATACTTTGGGGGGCAAAATGAAAAAAATTGCATACATTGAGGTGAAAAAAAAATTATTCCTTTTTTTAATGTTCTTTAGTACTTAATAATAACACTCGTTTTGAAATCTCTAAATTTAACATCAATATAAACATATTATTATTATATTAACAATAAACCATGTTCCCAATTTTCATTTTCTGCTTCATGCTCTTCTGGTATAATTAATTCCGTAAGAAATAACTTATTTAGTCCATAAATTGGAATTGAAGTTGTATTATTTTTACTGAAATTTATAACGGTCTGCGCAAGGATAACACGCACAATCACTTCTCCCTACAGATAATAGTAGAGGAGGTTAACTAGACTGGAATCAGGACTGCCTCATATGAACAGGTGGCATCTCTTCTCCGGGTGGGCCTTCGCCGGGCTGCCCCTCACTTGGTGGGCCTTCGCCGGGCTGTTCCTCACTTGGTGGTCCTTCGGCCGGTTGGTCATTGCTCGGTGGGCCCTCCACCGGCATAGTGTCGCTTGGGGGGCCTAGGTCTGGGGTTCCACCTCCACCACCACCAACAGTGCACTCTTTAAAGCACACACACTTCCAGAATTTGCAATTTCCACCCAAAAATCTTTCTTTCTCGCATATTGACCCACAGTTGTTAGAGTTCCAGCAAGCGCCACTGAATAACTTGCTGTTTGCTTCACACATAGCCGCTTCGCCTCTCATTATCATCATCTCCTCTGCATTTCATTTCATGAAAAGAAAAGGTTCAATCTGTTTGCAAAAAAAAAACTGATCACACGTATATAGTTTAATGCAAGAAAAAGAAAAGAATAGACTTACGAAAAGCCAAGAGAAGGAGAAACAGAACGAGACCATTGAGTTTGTTAGCCATTTTTGTTGAGAAGTTATTGTTGGATTTTTGATATCCAATGAGCATCTTTGCACTGGCATTTATAGTGAAAGACTTGGTACACAAAATTTGTACTTGCTAAATGCAATTTTCTAGGCGGGTGCAACTTCATTGATTACAATTTTTCCCATAAATATAATGGGATGTAAAATTCATTATCATTTTCTATGTTTTCCAGGGCTGATTATAGTTTCTAGCCGTGCCTACTACTCCCTTCATTCTTCAACAGATGTAGTTGTAAAAAAAAAAAAAATTGTTCACAATAACTGTTGCTTTACAATGTGAAATTGTAATTATCTTTACTATTTCAACTCTAGTCTTTGAGAAGAATTAGGAAAGAGGCAAGCCTTTTGTAAAGATTTGGTAAGGGTAATAGGATAAATTATAGAATTCGTCCATTAACTTTTTGGACTTGGCAAAAATGATCCACTAAATACAGGGATGGTAAATTTAGTCTATTAATTAAATATTTGTCGTACGTTTAGTCAAATTTTAATTGGTGGGACTAATTTGCAATAAAAATTTGAACTAAATATGCGAAAATAATTTAATTGGTGGACTAAATTTGCAACTTTTGGATTTTGACCGACTGTCATTTGGTCAAAATCCCTAAAATTGGACTAAATGTGCGACAAAAATTTAATTGGTGGATTAAATTTACCACCCCTGTATTTAGTGGACCGTTTTTACCAAGTTCAAAAAGTTAATGAATGTATTCTATATTTAGCCATGGGTAATATGGTCCCTTATTTTGACTTCTTCCTTGGTGTGAATAAATCTAAAATTACATCTATTAAGGAATGAACAAGATATTGTTTTATCGATTATTAATTTATTCCCAGTGCATGGGAGATGTGACTCGTTTGAGCGCCTGGAATAAGACTCATGAAAATAAATGAACCGAATTTCATCAGTTCGTGAGACTCGCTAGAAACACGAATTATTTAAATTAACCTTTTGATTTTGATTTTGGTTTTCATTTTTATTAGTGTACTCATGACAAATATAGAAACACTTGAATAAATTTATTGGTTTTGAAAATTTTAGTAGATAAATTATATATATTTACGTGTCATGTATAGAGATAAGGCTGATTTCACGGTCGAATACGGAGAGCGTTCGTTCTTACTGCTCCTGTTGTTTCAGCCTTGTTCTTTTGCAAGAGATCTTTTGTTACGGATTTTGTTACCGATGAACTAGATGATGTTCTTTTGGTCCTCAGTTGAAACGAGGCCTATCGCTCGTGGGAACAACAACAACAACAACAACAACAAACAACAAAGCTAATCTGCCTCGTGTAACTCAACTGATAGCTTCATTCCAGCAAGTGCGAAAGACCAAGCTATTCCATACAAGCCAAAGACAGGAGGAGTCCAAAGTCCCCGTGTATTCGGGTCCAATTCGTTGTATCCCCGCAAGGACGGAGCTGTCGAGTGAGGATTGGCTTAGGGGAGTTCCATCATGTAGTTGGGTACAAATAAGCCAGTAAAAGACAAGTAAAAGCCAATGCACGAGGAGTAGTAAGAGTACGACGAAGCCGGCGGGGTACTTAAACAAGGACGATTCACATGGTTTTGTACTGGTCAGCTTTGAGCTATCGAGGCCGCAATCTCATGTTCACCTCTCGAGATTCTTGGGAAAACTCCCGACGTACGTTATTTGTGTGTGAATTGAGACATTAATTCCAACTTCTTGTAATAGAACCTGGTTAGCTGACATGTTAATGGACAGCCATCATCGAGCACGTTGACTCTACAAATGAAATTCTCATTTTCGTTTTTTTGTTCGAATATATATATAGGATTGGGTTCAATGAGAACCCCGTCATTATATGTGAACCTAGGGACTAATCTTGGCCTTAGATCTAATATTGCACAGTGCAATTATATGTCCAAGTTCATTGTGCTTTTTAGACAGTACTGTAGTGCTAAAATCAATCCAGTTTTTTTAATTTAATTTTATATATATATATATATATATATATAACGTTTTAAAACATGCAATATGTATTTTAAATTGTAGATCTTGAGAATGTGATTAATTTGATATATATTTCATTCAAAACGAATAAAATTTGAAAAAGTTATAGTTTGTTGAAGATTTGAGTTTCATTTCAAAATTTTAAATTTGCAGTTTATAGACGAAATTTGCGATGTTTTTTGTATACAATCGTAATATTTTTTTTTCTTAATCTATTGTGCTTTCCAAAGAACAATAGTGCTCTTTGTAAACATTGATATATGTCCAAAATACCATTTTTAATTAATTAATGTATTTTTTTACATTATTACCATGCTGACATGTCATGATCTCAACCATCAAGATTATCCAATCTAATGGTCAAGATGAATCTCTAGGTTCACGTATAATGACTCTAGGTTCACATATAATTTGAACCCAACCCTATATATATATATATGTAAAATTCTTTTAACACGTGTTATTAGTTTGCAGCAAAATGTATGGTCGTAAGAAATTGATTGATGTCAATATTAGGATATAAGTAAACGAGCAAAAGTGGTATGTCATAATCACATTTAGGTTGAACATTACGGTTTTCAGACGCCGATTAACAATGTTATATTTGTATAAACTGATTCACTTATTTGTATTTCATATCTATGAATAATTTGATTAATGAACTATTATTCATTTTTATTCGCATAACAAGCTAGTTTCAAAGGTTGGCATTATTGTGAATAAAACTCCTTTTGTTGTTTAAGAGAAGGTTTTTCAACATGAAATTGAATAATATTTTAATTTAATGATACAATTATTTTAATTTATCCCCCTGATCATTTATATTTTTCAAACATTTGTGTAATATAAGAATCATAAACTAATACACACACGTACATGCACACGCACACGCGCGCGCACACACACATATATATTGTGAAAATAAAAAAACTTGATTTTCATTGACGACACAAAAGGTATTTATATAGGGTACATATAGTGATATATAACATACCAAAAATAATTAAACAAATAATACAAGAAATAATAAACGAATGGTACAATATTATAAATCTCCTAATAGGCCCCCTCAAGATGGTGCGCCGATAGAAACACCAATCTTGGACATGAGTAGTCGAAGACGAGGAGATGGCAGTTGCTTGGTAAGTGCATCGGCTAGCTGATCAGATGATGCGATATGAGAAACTCGCGGCTGAGAAGACTGAACCAAGTCACGAATAAAGTGAAAATTTATAGTTATGTGTTTCGTACGTGAGTGAAACACTGGATTAGCACATACGTAAGTCGCCCCAAGATTGTCACTGTACACCACATAAGTAGAAAGTAGCTCCACATGTAACTCACTCAAAAGCGAGTGAAGCCATTGAACTTCAGCTGAAGCCGCCACAATGGCCCGACATTCGGCCTCTGTCGAGAACCGAGCAACTGAGCGTTATTTCTTTGAACTCCAAGAGATCGGATTAGAACCCAAAAAGATAACATAGGCACCAGTAGATGAGAGATCATCGTTATCCCCTCCCCAGTCAGCATTAGAGAAGCAGTGAAGATCAAATGATGGATGAGATCGAAGACGGAGCCCAAGATGAAGAATACCATTCAGGTACCTAAGAAGTCATTTCACCGCCTCCCAATGAAGAATAGTAGGAGAGTGCATGAACTACGAAAGTTTATTGACCGCAACTGCAATATCTGGACGAGAATTAGAAGATACTGTAAAGCGCAAACTGCTTTCCTATATCGTATAGAATTAGCCAACCCAGAGCCGTCGGCTAACCGAAGTCGTGTGGTTGATGCAAGCGGTGTAGGAACTGGCTTCGAACCAAGCATACCATGTCGTGCAAGGAGATCAGTGATATACTTTTGCTGAGATAAAATGCATCCATGTGAGTCAGACAGGACTTCAATGCCAAGAAAATAGGAGAGAGCGCCCAAGTCTTTAATCGAAAAACAAGTAGCAAGTGCATCAACAACACGAGTTAGAAAGGTTGAGTCGCTGCCTGTGAGAATCAAATCATCCACGTAGACAAGATAGTAGGTTGTAATACCCCAGTGACGAAAAATAAATTGAGACATATCCGACCGCGAGTTGACGAAGCCCATGTCAACTAAGAACCTTTTAAGCTCTACATACCAAGCACGAGGTGCCTGCTTGAGGCCATAGAAGGCACGATTAAGTTTTCACATATGACCTGGGCACTGGACATCAACAAAACCAAGTGGATACTGGACATCAACAAAACCAAGCGACTAGGCCATGTAACCTCTTCCTCAAGACGGCCCTGAAGAAAGGCATTGTTGACATCGAGTTGACGAAGTAATCAGCCCCGAGATAAGGTATACTGAGAACAAGGCGAATGGTAGCCGATTTAACAACTGGGCTAAATGTATCAAAGAAATCAACACTAGGCATTTGGTGAAAACCCTTAGCCACAAGTCAAGCTTTGAACTGATCTAGAGAGCCATCCGGGTTATGTTTCACACGAAAAACCCACTTACAACCAACTGCATTGTGAGACGGGTCAGACGGCACAAGATCCCAAGTATTATTGCACAAGAGCGCATCAAATTCGGTCGACATGATCTCTAGTGCAGATCTTTGAGAGCCTAAGTGATGTTAGAGGGTTCAACATCAAAAAATGAAACAGAGGCTTCAAGAGCATACCGATTATTAGGTTTGTGAATCTGATTTCTTGACTGAGTGCGCATGGGATGAGGGGCCACCAGGGGCGGAGGCGGATATTCAGCTGGTGGAGGAGACGCCGTTACAGGCGGCGAGTGAGGCGACGGAGCATGTGACATAGCAGTCAATGAAGGTACGCGTCCGGAGGTGCGGCCGCAGTAGATGGAAAAACCACAAGCACCAGAATAGGTACAGATGGATTGTCATCCGGTCGGATGTGCCTTCTATCCGACCGAATGGTAGTAGAGTAGGTTTTATCCGATCGGAATCCTGCACCAACCCGGTCGGATGATTGAGCCGACGATGAAGGGCCAGCAGGTTTATTGAGAGTACCCGAATAACGGAAGATGGACTCATCAAACTCAACATGGCGAGAGATAAACACTTTAGACGAGGACAGATCATAACACAGGTAGGCACTTTGAATTTGTGAGAAACCAAGAAATACACAAGGCCGAGATCGATTATCGAGCTTGTGATTATAGTAAGGACAGAGCCAGGGAAAATAAAGACAACCATCTATGCGGAGTTTGCAAGGGTAGGTGGACGACTAAAGAGACACTCAAACGAAGAAACATGGAGAGGTTTGACTTGGTCATACGATTTATAAGGTACATGGCCGTAGAAAAACTATACGGACAAAAGGTGAGAGGTATAAAGGCTTGATGGAGAAGAGTTAAGCCAGTTTCAACAATATGTCGATGCTGTCTTTTGGCATACCCATTGTGCTCAGGAGTATGAGGTGGAGAGGTGAGTTGTGTGATGCCACTAGCGGAAAAAATGGGATGAAGGGCAAGAAACTCACCACTATTGTCCGAGTAAAACGAAATAACTGGACGCGCAAAATAATTTTCAACCAATGCTTTAAACTGAGTAAACGTCACTAACACATCCGATTTGCGACGCAAAGGGTAAAACCAAACATACTTAGTAAAGTTATCAACAAAGATAATATAATATTTAAAATCATCATTCGACAAAATAGGGGATGTCCAAACATCAGAACAAAAATCAACTCCAAAGGAGAAGTGGACGACAAACTAGAATCTTTAAACGGTAACTTGTGACTTTTATTCACCTTGCACGAAATACAAGTGTTATTTGAAAAAGAGCTAGAAAACAAATTAGACGAGGTACCTAAGTGACGTATCAAATGAGATGATGAGTGACCAAGGCGTAGATGCCACAAGAAAGAATCTTTAGATGATGTCGTGAGGGTAGAAGGTACAGATCCTGAGGTGCGTGGCCAATGATATACCCCATCTTTACTGAGGCCGCTGAGGATGATGGCCCCTGTGCGACGATCCTTCACCTAAAACCAGAAGTATGAAATACAACATCAATATCATTGTTATGACATAACTGAGAAACATATGTAAGAGTTTTATGCATCGACAGAACACAGAATATTAGCAAAATTAAATGGCGATGTAGCACGTAGAGTGCCAACATGAGTAATGCATAAAACCAAACCGTTACCAATGATGACATCATCCTGATCCTCATATGGAGAATGAAGTGAGAGATTCACGAGGTTAGTGGTAATGTGATGTGATGCGCCGGAGTCAAGAATCCAATCCTTAGAAGCGGAGGCCAGTGGGTGAGCAGCTGTATGGTCATAAGGTGGTACTGTAGTCGGGCGGCTTGTAGGCTGAGTTAAAACTCCGCGCGCAGCAAACGGTTGGGAGTTGAAGTTGGGCACTGTTTAGCCAAGTGGCCCGACTTCTCGCAGAGTTGGCACCGTTATTTGTACGGGCGAGGGTTAGGGTTAGATGAACTATTGACGGCTTGAAACCTTTGAGAGTTGGATTGGAAACCTTCGAAACCATTTCCCCGGCCACGCGAGAAATTTTGACTGCCACGACCAGAGTTACCAGATGATGGGAGGCGGTCGGCGGTGAATGCAGTGAGTGGCTGGGGTCTAGCCGCAACAGAACGAGCGAGAAATTGGGCTTCAAAATTCAAAAAAACTTCATGAAGCTCATCGAACGACACTGACGTTTCGCGAGCTTGAATGACGTTTGATAACTCACGATATTGATTGTCAAGACCATTGAGAACTTTGAGAACAATATCCTACAAATCCACAGTTAATCCTAGTAGAGTGAGTTCATCCACCGTGCCCTTGATGCCGTGTAAGAACTGGGTGATGGTCTGATTACGCTTGATAGGGTTTTGTACGCGATTTTTGAGCGCCAAGATCCGACCACAAGAGAAGATGCCCATACGTGTTGTCCAGGATATCCCACGCGGCATTAGAAGTTTTGGTTATGGCAATGGATGAGATTAACGATGGCGTGAGAGATCCAATAATTGTCTATAGGAGGAGCTTATCTTGGGGAACCCAAAGCGAATACCTCGAATTCAGTGTTGAAGTGTTCACAGTTATGGTGGATGGAGGTGTCCAGGGATTGGTACCATCGATGTAGCCTATCGATTCATAGCCGGCAAGCAGTGCTTCGAATTGGAACCTCCAGGAAAGTGTAGTTGGTAGAATCAAACTTTAATTTAATTTGCGCAGAAGCGTTTATTGAAACCACGTCCGATATTGCGGCCATGTCGCTGTGGAGGCGAGATCGGGAAAAAAAAAGAAAAAGAAAAATTTGCAGGTGTGAGGAGGTGGGGGGGGGGGGAGGCGCTAGTAATAGGGTATGACGAAACCCTAGAGGCTCGATACCATGTGAGAATAGAAAAACTTAATTATCATTGACAACACAAAAGATATTTTTATAGGGTACATTTGGTGATATATAACATACCAAAAATAATTAAACAAATAATACAAGAAATAATAAATGAATGGTACAATATTATAATTAATATAAATGTGTGTGTGTGTGTGTGTGAAATCATATGTGAGCATCACAAATCATAAACTAATATACAGTTGAGATTGAGCTTGAACGTGGCGAGGCAGGAGTAGGCGAGAAGCCAAGCCCGCACGTGGGCAGCAAGTCAGTAGTTGAATGGTCAAACTGAAGCTGACCAGGGCTGGGGCGTATCAATTTCCCGAACACAACCAGACTATAAGCTTAAGCTAAGACTATATAGTCTTAAGCTAAGACTTCATTCGCAGTCTATTCGGTAATAGAAAAAGAAAAGATAATAGCGAGTGACCCATAACATTTGTAGATAGACCTTTGACTTAGGAAGACTTTCTTTGTTATGAGAAGGCTTCATCCTTAAGGCGTTAAAACATAGTGTAAGTTCTAGTTTCAGTATCCAAACTATGTTTAAATTTCAGGTTCAATACCCCACGTTTCGAAAGTATCAATACCAGTACCCTGAGTTACATTTTTCACTCAAATTTGGTACCCCGCGATGACTTTCTGTTAAAAAATAACAGTTTCAAAAATGAGACAATTACAAAAGGCACCCAATAAAAACTTATGGTTCAATCAGGACCCAGAGAACTATAAAAAACTCAGATCGACTCCAAAATACTTTAAAAGTGACCAAAAGGCCATCATCCCCAAAAACCCACCAAAAAAACTCGTGTCCATTGCAATTAAGAACAATAAATAATTAATAAACCGAATTAAGTGTTTAAATAATTAAATAATAATTAAGTGATTAAAAAAACTCGTGGCCATTGCAATTAAGAACAACAAATAAATAATAAACCAAAACTTTTTCCATGGCCACGAGTTTATTTGGTGGGTTTTTGGGGATGATGGCCTTTTGGTCACTTTTAAAGTATTTTGGGGTTGATCTGAGTTTTTTATAGTTCTCTGGGACCTGGTTGAATCATATATTTTTATTGGGTGCCTTTTGTAATTGTCTCATTTTTTAAACCGTTAGTTTTTAACGGAAAGTCAACGCGGGGTACCAAATTTGAGAGGAAAATGTAACTCGGGGTACTGGTATTGATACTTTCGAAATGTGGGGTACTGAACCTGAAATTTAGGCATAGTTTGGGTACTGAAACTGGAATTTACCCTAAAAAATACTGTGATGGCTCCGTTTCTTTCTATTTTAAAATGGATTCTTTTTTGTCTTTGATTCAATAATCCCAAAGTTTCTTTTCGACAGAAAAAGAATAATCTTGTTTTTTTCGCACTCTTTTTTCATAACATAAACATTGTTAAGAGCACATGAGTATGAAAATAAAAAAGTTTGTTACTCTGAATTGCACTTCCAAAATATATATATATATATATATATATATATATATATATATATATATATATATATATATATATATATGTGTGTGTGTGTGTGTGTGTGTGTGTGTGTGTGTGTGTGTGTGTGTGTGAGAGAGAYAYAGAGAGAGAGGGAGAAATCACATGTGAGCAATAACACGACCAGTGGCATTATGCATCAGAGGATTATCTATTCACACCATCTATACCTTTTTACTAATTTAACAAAAAAGAAAATTAAATTCAAATATTTACTTAATATTACAACATATTCAAATTGTTCACTTGAGATTTTGTAAAATTTTCTTGTAAACAACATTTGGTGTCTTATTAACAATATTACCAACGTCGTCACAACCTAGGATTTTTAATGCTTTACGACTCTTGACTCGAAAGATCTCGACATAGAGTTGGATGTGGCCAAAAACTAGTCTTGGCAAATACAAACCCACATTTGAGAGAGTTTGACCCTAACTCTTGTTTATAGACATTGCGAAACAAACATAAGCGGAGACTGTCTCCTTTGAGATTTGAATGGAACTCTAAAGTCCAAAGAGCTCAATGTCGTACGTGGGATAGTAACTGATGTGAATATTGTGTTTCATATTTTATTTCCGTGTTCGATATTTTTATTCCTCGAAATTAATAGTGAACTGATTCATATAACTTAGAATAGTCATGAAAAAAAAATGAAAGAAGCCTCTCTCATATCCATTACATATTGGAAATAACTGATCTACATAAAGAATGTTATTTAGAATATTATAAAGAACCTAGTGGCATTGGTATGTAGTGGAATAATGTATTAATATAAAATAACTACTCTAAAGTAGAGGACAGTTGAATTATAAGGGGGATAAATAAGTTCAAAAGCACAACAATCTTCAACTCTCAAGTTGGTACGATGTAGAGAATCAAACACACCACCACGAATTAATATTGTATAGGCCTCCTTTTGTAATTTGACAGTCCAATCAGTTAAACGATGATTGAGAGTTGCAATTGTCTCGTTCACTATATTGGTCACATGAATGTGTTTCATCCAAAATTCCATATAACACGCTGTGAGAAAAAACATAAATACAAAAAATATCAATTATATGCCATTGATTTATTTTTTTGGCAACAAATGATAGAAAAAGAGATTACTTACCAAAAAGGATTTCTCAATATGAGCTTTCGCAACTGTGAACTGAGATGTTGGAAATAATGTGTTTCTATAATTCAAATAAAACTCATCGTAGGAAGATATGTTTCTGTATTGTTTTTCAATGCCCAATTAGGAGAAAACGACTAAATTAAATACCAATCCACCACGTTGAGTAGGGACCACTTGATCTCCGATTTCAATATTATTATGTTGGACAAATAATTCCAAACCAATTTTGAATTTGACATTGTCATTAATCTTACTCATTTTAAATGGCCACAAATATACATGTCAATTTCGAAGATCAATGTACACAAGGATTGAACCTTTGAAAAAAGCGGAGAAAGTTTCTGTAATAGGCTTATACATAAAAGAAAACTTTATAATTGAGAAAGTTTAATTATATAAATTCACTTGAAATAAAACTAGAATATTAGTCTAAACTTAATATATCTTTTCAAATTTCATAAGATATTGAAAATGACAAAAAAAAAAGGAGGCAAAAATAATGTATGAACTTGAAAAATACTAGCCACTTTATTGGTTGTGGAGTATGTCTGGATAAATAGTTTATTCTGTGGGCAAGATAACTTCTGATTGTGGATTTCAATTGAATTAGAAATATTATTGTAAGAAAATAAAATAACACTTCGTAAGTATCCGACCTCAAAATATGTTGTAACTGGATATTTGGAGTCACATAATCTAATTAAATGAAGGAGAGAAATGAATTCAAATAAATATACCAAGTTATCTTTATCAGAATATGATACACAACTGCTATGATTGATTGCAAGTTGGGGCTAGAGACTCAAATCTATTGTTTATTTGAATTTCTAAAAATAAAGAAAAAAACCTATGACAAAGTTTCGATAGTTGGTTATTTATTATTAGGTATAAAAGCAAAAATCTCTACTCTGTTTAAAATCTTTCAATATTTGACTGTAATGCGTGAGATTCTATTATTGAGAATAATCTCAAATATATATATATGGGTGGGTTCAAATGGAACCATGTCATTGTATGCGAACCTGCGAACTAATACTTTTATTATAGACCAACAATGCTTTTATTATACAATTCTAATGTTTTTAATTAAATAAGGAAATACACAAAAAATCTGATCCATCCATTTAATTAGATCTAATGCTCATAATTGACCTTATGTTCACATATAGGAACATGGTTCTCATTTGAACCTAATCATATATATATATATATATGATTAGGTTCAAATGAGAACCCCGTCATTATATGTGAACCTAGGGACTAATCCTAACCTTAGATCTAATAATGTGTGTGGACCAAATTTTTTCTATTTTTTTTTAATTTTATTAAATTAATTATATGGTAGGAAATGGTGTTTATGTAAATTTTACATAAACCTCTGAATCAATTTAATCCCAAACCTATTCCGTCCCTTCTCCGTCTCTCACCCAAACCCTATCTCTTCCCCAAATCCAAACTCATCCCTTCTCCACCAAGCCAGCCGCCGCGCGGCCATCTCTCCACCAAGCCAGCCGCCGCGCCGCCCTCTCTCCACCAAGCTCAGCCGTCATTCTCTCCACCAAGCTCAGCCGCCGCGCGGCCTCGCGAGACACCGTCACCGAGTCCTCCATGGCCGCCGCGCGGCGAGTGTCGTTGCCTGCCGATTGTGTAGGTTTTGTGATTAGCTCGAAATTTATTTAGCTAATCCTCTTCGTCAAATTATTATCTAGGAGCTAATCCCCTTCATCGAGGCTTGTACAGACTCTCTTTCTCTCTCTTTAAACAGCATCGACTTCTTGTTCCTCCTAGCTTCTTGTTGTTCAGTTGAACAAAACGCCTTCATCTCCAAGTGAAGTGCGCCTCTCTATCCATCAAACTCTACACCTGCCTCTCAAATTATTGAAGAATTACAATTGGGAAAGAAAGGGAAAAGAATATTAGGTGTTGGAGAATCAAAATTGTCTTCGGGTAAGTAGTTCTTATTTACAAGCATGGTAAAGATACCCAATCTGTTTAAAGAAAATAAAAAAATAAGTGCAATTGCTTCTTCAATCACCTGCATTCAACTCCAGAGAATTAAATATATTGTTTATACTATGCTTCTAGCTTTATTTATGATTGAGAAATGAGACCACCTATCAATGGCTGAACTAAATTTTGTTTTCTCATTCATTTAAACTAGTTGTAGTATGTTACTTTGGATTTTGCCTATTAGGTGTATGACAAAATGTCTCAAACAATGAATATAAACAAACTCTTGAGTTATTGACAGGAAGGCAAAGTAATTGAAGAAAGAGTAGTGAATATGGCACTGAGGCGTATGCTTGGATTTCGGCGAGTGCTGTTGCAAGCACTCGGGCGACGTTCGAGGGATGGAGAGTTCGCCGATCTCCTGCCTGTCGCCGATCTCCGCCCAGTTCACCGTCACCTCCCCGTCGCTGTGGGGTGTCATTGGGGACCGGCGCCGATTCCTCCTTCTTGGGTCCGTAAATACCTATTTTCCTGTGTTATTTTGATGATTCAGCGTGATTTGGGTTGGTTGGATGGGATTTTTTTGCATTCAACTTAGGTTGCCGCGGATCGGGCTCGGCGAACGGCGGAAGTAGGGTCGTTGGGTGGTGGTGATTTGGGTTGTCGGAGTTGATTCGGATGGCTGCGATGGTGAAACTCGGCGGCGATGTTGGCTGATTATTTTTTCATTCAAAAAAGCAGTGTTTAGTGTAGTTCAAAAGCACCGTAACAATATAAGAAAAAATACTCCAAATATTGCACAGTGCAATTATGTCCAGATTCATTGTGATTTTTATACAGTAGTGTAGTGCTAAAATCAGTCATGTGCGATACTTTTACTATCCTGTTTTTTTAATTTAATTATATATATATATATATTACGTTCTAAAACATGCAATATGTATCTTAAATTGTAGATCTTGAGAATGTGATTAATTTGATATATATTTCATTCAAAATGAATAAAAATTGAAAAAGTTATGGTTTGTTGAAGATTTGAGTTTTATTTCAAATTTTTTAATTTGCAGTTTATAGACAAATTTTGCGATGCTTTTTGTATACAATCGTAGTGTTTTTTTTCTTAATCTATTGTACTTTTTAAAGAACAATGTAGTGCTGTTTGTAAAAGTTAATATATATCTAAAATACCCGTTTTAATTAATTAATGCATTTTTTTTACATTATTACCATGCTGACATGTCATGATCTCAACCATTAAAATTATCTAATCTAATGGTCAATATGAGTCTTTAGGTTCACATATAATGACGGGTTCTCATTTGAAAACAACCATATATATATATATATATATATATATATATATATATATATATATATATATATATATATATATATATATATTCAACAAGTTACAACTTATTTATTTTTATACTTTGGTGTGCTTATTATATACTTGATAGCCTGTAAAAAAAACTTTTATAATCGAGATCTTTCATCATTTCTTTTAAGAATCGCTTGTAGACCTTCTATTATGTTTTAGGGCGTTACAAAAAGAGATGAGGTTAGAGCAAAAGTTTTTTCACAAGTTGAGATAGACGAGGTTATGAGAAATATGATTTAATGTTTTATTATTATTATTATTATTATTATTATTATTATTATTATTATTATTAAACCGACCTGACTTCCTGAGTGACCGAAGGGAAGGGGACACGGTCGGACGTGGGCATTGAAATAATTCATATTTCCTGCTCGTTGAGGAATTCGTATGAGAAATAAGACGTGATGTTTTCTTTTTATTATTATTATTATTATTGAGAAATTATAATTCCAAGGGGTCATGGTTGGATTTGTTAAGAAATTCTACCTTCATAATTTTCACGTAAAAATTTATAAAAATCCTTTAAATTCCATTCATGATGAAACTCTACCAAATTCCATAAGTAGCACTTTCAAATAGGCCAGCCCGCTCCGGCCGACCGCGGGCTGCCCCAAAACAGGGCGAGACGGGTCTGACCCATTTTTCTGCAGGGCGGGAAAACCTAAGTCCACGGCAGGCGATTAAAGGCCCGCGGGTCAACAGGCTAGCCCGCCGGCCAAGCTATTTTTATTTATTTTTAAATAAAATTATATTTTTTTGTGTTAAAATTTAATTTAAAAAATAAAAAATTACTATAATATTTAAAGTTTTCTAACGGCCAAATAGGAAGTAAAAGAATACAAATATATCTTCAATTTTAATTTCAATTATGACAAATATAAATTCTAATTTTAAATTTATAATAAAACTAAACAATAAATGAAAACGAGTCGGTATGTGAAAACCTGTGGGCTTAACATGACGGGCCCAAGAAAATCCACGATCAAACAGGCTTGAGAAATGGAAGCCCAAACCCGCCCCCATTTATGTGGGCTGACGGACCAGCCTACGAGTTTTGACCCATTTTAACAGTACTATCTATAAGCAGTGTTCTAAAAGGCGGGGGCCTAGGCGTGAAAAGGCACATGCCTTTTAGATGACTAACCTGATTTTTTTTTTAATTTAGCCAAATATTAAAAAATCTATAATGACACCAAAAAAGAATCAAATAATTAATATTTCGCAAAAATTATTGTAAGAAGAAAGTGCAAGTCCCAAGAAAGCTCCGACCCTTACTGCCCAATCTGAGAACGGACAGCTAATGCATCACACTTATTGAACAGTGTTCTATGGCCAATCCGCGACCCCTGGATGCCGAAGGCGCCCTTGGAGTGATCTTGTAGTTCCTACGGGGTGTAGATGATGGGGTCGGTGCATGGATTTTCCTTCCTTTTCTTTTG
Organism: Phtheirospermum japonicum; assembly: GCA_014905375.1. Lineage (NCBI taxonomy): Eukaryota > Viridiplantae > Streptophyta > Magnoliopsida > Lamiales > Orobanchaceae > Phtheirospermum > Phtheirospermum japonicum. The sequence goes on from BMAC01000768.1 coordinate 543,719, forward strand.
TCGCCTTTTGCTCAAATGGTTGAAGGGAGGCTGACGCCTGCCCAGTGCCGAAAGGTCAAGCCTCAAAGGAGCTTAAAGCGATTCAACTAGAAACGTCTTGTGAAAACTATTATACTTTTACAGTAAAACGTCATGTTTTTAATGTGAAATTCATAATTTTCCAAAAAAAATGTGAATAGTTGTTTTGAAAAGTATGCTTTTATACATTAAATGAAAAGTATGATCATATTACATGACACTGTGATTAGTACGTTGATTTTGTATATATAATTATTATTTTGCTAACTATATTGGAAAATATATATAAAAATTTGTTAAACATATATATTTTCTTACTTATTATAACAATATAATAAATATAATAATTAAAATATTTGAAAATGCCTTTTTACGCCTAGTTTTCGCCTAAGCACGCCTATTATTTTAAGACTTGAAGATTGGCATTGCCGCCTTGCCACGCGTCACGCATTTTTTTATCTTGTCTATAAGTGTTTGAAACCCAGAGATATATAGAATCACTAGTGTGAAAGCCCACGAAAATCGCGGGCACATATAAAAAATGTAAAAAAGAAGAAATTTATCAAAAAAATAATTAAGAATGTGAATTATTATATCAAAAAGAAAAAAGAATGTTATTTCAATTTAAATTTTGAATTTTTTATGCTACATTAGTTGTTTTGTTTACAATGATATCATTTTCGTCACAACAAAAAGATTTTCAACCCTTTATGATCTTAACTATCAATATTGTGAAATAAAGACCGAGATTGTGCATTATACGCGAATTTTATAATGACAATTTTGAAAGATTTGTGATAGATATAAAAATAAAATAAAAAATCTTAAAGTATGATTGTATTTTAAACTTATGTGGTGTCTCGTTCCAATATAAAAATCATTCAAGTTCTTGTATATTTCTATTTACATTACATCTTTTTCACAATGAATAATGTTCAAGTGCATTTATGCATGCAATCAACGGGATTAGTTGTTAAATATAGCAAATTACCCTTAATGTGACATTTAAACCCGAAGATAACCGAAATTGTGAAAATATTAAGGACCCCTTGAGAGATATCAAACTTATATTTTATAAGTTTATCATATTCATTCGAGAGGTGGGAAAAATAATTAAGACCGAAGTTCTTGTTTGCATATGTAAATTCAGGGTTTTTGTTAAATTTGTTTTTCATTTAATTTCCTTTCCATCAAACATGTTTCCATCAAGCATATTTCGATTGATATTTGTATTGCATGAGAGTTATAAGATTGGCTAGTATAATAATAAAAAACCGAGAAACACGTGTAATTTAAAAAATTTAAAAGTATTATTTTCTATTGTTTTATTATAATTATATAACATAATAACTAAATCATAATCATACTATTTATTTACGAAAAAAAAATATTCCAGTTGACGATTTTACGTATGATTTGTCAATCACTCAAAATTCATCCGTAATATATTTCGAGTTAATTGAGATTTTAAAAACAATCTATAATACCACGCTTGAGTGTAAGTAATTATACTACTCAATAAATGAAATTTTATATATGAGTGATAATTAAAGAACTTAATACATAAATCATAATTCAATTTCCCAATTGACATATTTAGCATGGAACTTGGTAATTTTTTGGTATTGTTTGACCATATTTAAGAATCAAGTTAAATTCGTTTTCTATTTTAATCAGTCAAACAATTATGAGTCTCATAGCTATAATTATATAACTTAATAATCAAATTATATCTTGCGCCGGATTTGATTTGTTAATTTTTAATATTTTATAATAATCATTCATATTCGACATATGGTAAGTAATTAAATCAAAACAAAAATTTATCAATCACCCAAAACTCAACCATGATAATTTGGAATTAAGTAAAATTTTAAAAACCATCCATAACAAACACACTTGAATGTAATTAAKTCTCTCAATAGGTAAAAATCTAGATAAATGCAGTTTACCAGGCCGGGTGGTAGTTTTTCACGACGGGTCTCGATTATATTCAACACGGTTCGGTAAAGTTGTGTTTGGCGCAGAAACTTTTCGCTTTAGCCCTCAATTTGTCCCAGAGAGGAACCAAAATTAAATTAATACAAAATAAACAAATTGAGAATATGTAACATTTAAAAAAATTGAAATATGTACCGAAATGTTTTTGACAGTGCATCCTGCCTATTAAATTAAATAAAAAATAAATAAGAAATCGCAAAAATACTTACCTAATAAAAAATATATATATATATATATATATGTATATTTAAGTACAAAATAAAAGCACAAAAACTTATTTAAAAAAAGTACAAAATAAACTAATATTCCTTCCCTTATTCTCAATGGCAGAATTAGGGAAGAAATAATGGAAATATAAAAATAGTAATTATTTTGATTTTTTACGTTGTTAATATATTTTTCACCTTTAAATGTATACTATGACGTAATAATCATCATAGATTACAGAATATATTAATTACTCATATATTTTCCATTGATAAGATGAATATGTGCACAGCGGCTGCAAAATGTAAGTAATGTATGTTTCCATTTTTATCCAAACCAATCGTTTCCTTCCTTTCCCAAATCACTGGACAATTATAAATTTATTTATTTTTTGCTACCAAAAATACACTAAATTCTCAAATAAATATGCCCCAACATTTTATCACCTTATAAGCTCATAGCGTACAAGTTCTCGGCAAGCATCAAAACTAAAGTTATCAAGAAGATGAAGGCAACAAAAGACCACGAATGCCAAAACTTAGTACCACAAAATCATAAGTCCACCACAAAACATTCTATAACATCAAAATAACATTCAGAACAAAACTCAAAAATATCTATTAAGCTGCAGAAGTTTGGGCAGCAAGCCTCTTCTTAGCCTCCTCGATGATCATCAGCTTAATACCCTTGCCCTTTGGAAGTGACACCCATGGCTTTGTCCCTTTTCCAATCGACCTGAATGTGGCGTTGCATCAGGATAGCAATCACCTCGCGGTAAGTTAGGGCATACTTGAGCCTGTTTCGTAGAATCAGAATGAGAGGCAAGCACTCCCTGGACTTGTGAGGCCCGGACGATGGTTTGGGCGCAAAAGCATATATATTTTCGAGTTTGTCCAAATTCCAATGTTTCGGGGCATTGAGCCTCTTCAACCTCTCGCCCTTTTGGGCAATGGATGTTGGAACCGACGACGACGCCTCCCTCTCTCAGTCTGGCTCTCTCAGCCACGCTGGTGAACTCAAGCTGCGCACTGGACGATTATAACTTTATAATAAATTAGAATTTCTAAATCTAGTACACAAATCCAAAAGCTAACCAAATACATTAAACATTTATTTAAAATTAAAAATGCATCACGTTATAGCTTTTTGAGTATATTCATTAAGAATTGACAGTGATAAAATTGGTTTGGCCGTGAGCCTAGCCTACTAATCATAAAAATGCTATAGCTAATAAATATAAATATTTGTACAGGAAAAATGATAAAATTAAAATAGTATAAAATAAGGGATGATGGAAATGGAGAATAAATTGCTGAGTAACGAAAGCTCAAGAGATTGTCACTTTTATAGGATTTCAATGTAATACGAAAAAATCGTAGTATAATCGAATTATTTATAAAAAAAATAATAAAAAAAATCTGGAGAATTTTGATTTTGTCACTATGCTCCACACAAGCTGCTCTTAAGAAATGCATATACAAATTTGAGACGACATTGTTACCTGTCTTAATTGAAGTGTCATTCCAGAAGTATTGACCAGGGACTGAAAGAAGTGCTCCACCAGCTAACAGGAACAAATGTTTAAATGAGTAGAGCCAATTGACTTAAATTAAGCTCAATTCTGACGAAAACACACACGCTATATTATATAGATCATACCGAATTAAGAACTGACAGTGTTAAAATCGGTTTGGCCATGAGCCTAGCCTTTGAATTATTGATTTGCCAATTCTGAAAAAGGGAAAATAATTAAATTAGGAAAGCCAAAAACACAAAAAATAACTGAATCATATAGCGTACTACTTAATCCGTCAGGCGCGTGATGCGCAGAACGGTCTTGCAGAACAACATCGCTGAATGGAATATCAGACGGGCTCGACGTAAAAGCAATTATCAGACGATCGGCCAAATTCTTAGCATTCTCAAGATATACAGCCCGTTCGGGCCCTTTTGTCGAATCATTCTTACCATTTAAATGATAAGCACGAAAAAGACCACCCGGAACGCGTATCGATAAACCGAACGATATTATTCGGATGTTTTGTCTGCTCAATGGTTTTCTCTAGTTCAGAGATGTGCTGACTGAGAGACTACACAACGTCAGATATCTAAATTAGTATAAAGATTTAAGAGCAATATACAAAATCATTCAATTTAAAGTTGATCATTAATAAAATTAATATAAGAACTGGAATGTAAAAGAATGACTAACCTCGTATCACTGCAAGGCCAACTTACGCTTCAGTGCTTTCGCCTTAGTCAGAAGGTTTCTTGGTCTCAGAGTGATAGGCCGGCCATAATTCATGACAAAATAATTTCCTTTAAATAAATTGTACTATGCAATGAAGAAAAAAACTCACCGAGTGGCAAATATGCTTTCATCCGCAATCCAACCTTACGATACATAACTCTCACACAGTTATTATTATGAATTAGATCTAAAAAATAATATAATATCGGGAAAAGAAATCAAACCACAAGCTAAATTATTATTATGAAACTATAGACATGTTCTAGACTCTGAAATTTAATATCATGTAAATCAGAGAAAAAAATTATCTCCATGGATATGGACCATATATATGAAAAAAAAATCAAATTAAGGGGTTGTATTTAATATATGCTTAAGAAAATTGACAATATTTTAAAAAAATCTACTTCCCACATAAATCACGTAAAACTGCACCTGTAACAACAAAAACACCTCCTGTGAGTAAATGTGCATTACAAATTGCTCTAAGTCCTCAAGATATGATGTGGAAAAGGGTTTAAAAAAATCACAAACAAAAGTAAAAAATCATGAATCTGGACAAAATACATCAAGTCTTATATCACAGAAAATAGCATCAACCATAATTAGATCTAAAATAAAATACAAATGGTAACAAAAACAACATAATCAAATACTTAAAACCTGAAATCGTAGATTTAAGTCTTGAAAAATAAAATCACGAATCAATATGGTTGGATCACACATACAAAAATCCCTATTGACAACAGAAAAAATTGAACAAATTCATTTTCTGAAACACAAATACTCACATAAACATGAAAATAATTACAAATTCACATAAGCTTTCAGATCGAACTTGAACACGAAATAAGAAAGGTATATATCACAAAACTTACCACAAATTCCAGATTTAAGCATCGTCGTCCATGTAAACCAACTTCTCTTGAGTGGCTGCCAGAAACTGCTGAATCACGGTTCACTCTCTTATCAACTGCCCTTATATTTATCTCTGGTGAAAACAGATCGAAAAAGTATAGATCATTAAAAATAAATAAATATAAACACATCAATAATTAAATTATAACATTTAGAAAACATATGAAATACAAATAATAGTTTAGGACTGGATTATATTAATCGCGGGTCCCTCAATTAAACAGAGGGTCAGCAGAAAAGCTAAGTAGTTTAGGACTGGATTATATTACCTGAACCAATACAATGTTTAGTTTAATAACATACAACCTCTCTTTCCGGAAAGAAGTATAATCACTTGAAAGCTGGTGAATATAATATGGTGAAAGTATCAGTATACATAGTTTTTCAATAAAATTGCAACTCAACACAGACCCAAAAACAGCAAAATCATTCCAATAAAGGCCTACATTTAGATACCTTTACTATGACTTCAGATATATAATTCTTCATGCCATTTGGAGTAATAACCCACATTCCAGACCAAATATATAGATAAACACTTGGAAACTCATGAAATTATAGCATACAAAACTATATTAATGTATTTTCTTTACTTTGGAAATTAGAGGCACACAAGTGCTTTAATTCAATTACAAGAATTGAAGCTAAGGAAAAGCTTTCTGATACGATATTCTCAAATCAATTTTTCAGAAAAAATGGTAGCATTTGGTCAGRAACATAATATCCAAGGTTTTGCATAAACAGAGTTAGTTGATTGAATAATACAAGGGATGATTAATCCCCAAATCAAGCAAACTGAATAAAGTAAGGGAAATGTGTGCAAGGCTCCATAATGCAAGTTGCATATAAAAACTATCGAATATACAATAAGAGATCGATCTTTAGCTTATAAGTAAACCAGAATTTTGTGTGCTTAAAAAAYTCAATACACTAAATGTTTTGTATACTYTGATAAAACAACACATTTTATTGTACTGTGCACAATATACCTAGCTGAGAGGTGCTGTAACACACTGACTACTGATTTCCTTAAAGGTTACTCAAATAATAAACGATATATATCAATGTAAAAACGCCTCTAGGTTTATGGAATGAAAAATCATCATAATCTAGAAAACTAATATGTCAGCCGCCATCGAACAATTATTCCGAGTTTTGCGATGGTGGGAAGCAAGAATCCTCCATATTAAGAGCATTAAGGGTGGAAAAAAAAATCAGGAAAATCAAAATCCGATTTCACAATTTAAACGTTCACAGATACGACTAAAACAAATCCGAAACGAAAATGAAACTCGAACCTGAAGATGAAAAATTGGCTTCAACCACGTTCGATTTCATGCCATCTCGTTGTTCAACAGGCAAAGCATTCCATCTATACTTAATAACCCCTTCTAGGACCTGCACATGGAGTTAGATAGATCAACACCTCAATATTCAATATATTCAATCATTTTAATTTCATAATTGTCCTAAATTACTATACACTTGCTATAAATAAATACAATTTACATTGTCAGATGGTTCTCCAGAAAAACTGGAAAAATATAAAACTATATCATCAATATTCAATGGGCAGATGAGATATTTATTATAAACATTCAACAATCAAATACAACAAGTTTTACAACAAAGATATATAGTACAACGCAAATCACTTAACTGTAACCTTAATTTTCGCAACATTCATTATCTAACAATGAATAAAAATCCAGTAAAAAAAAAAGCCCTCTTTTCAATTAATCCCTCATCCCTCTTAAAGTTTTTCAAAACAAATCACAAACAAACAATGAAAAACAAATTACGCCCAATTAAATACTCACATGAATTATGGTCGGTTGGCGGCGYCAGTGGAGCTGTGATAGAGAGATGCAGAATCCTCACTCAGCCTCCTAGTCCCCCTTTCGTTCTCTCCCAATTAGAAATAATAATAATAATAATAATAATAATAATAATAATAATAATAATAAAATCAACATACCCTACCCAGCAACCCTAGATCCACCTCCGCCAGTAAACCCACAATACCCAGACTCTCAACCCTACCAACAATCGATTTTACAAAAAAAGAAAAAAAAATCGAAGAATCTGTTCATCTAGATCGAACAAAAAATTAAAGAAAAAGGGGAAAATAGAGGTTGGGATTACCATGGACATCTGTTAAGAAAATGAAAAATTTTATAAAAGACGCAACATGAGATATGCGTTTGACGGACATTAAAATTTTTGGAGAAAATAGAAGAAGAAAAAAGAAAGGGAAAGACTGTGTTCTTTTCTGGAGAAACAAAAGATTAAGGAAAAAGAAGATGAAAAAATAAGAAGAATGAAACTGACGGTGGCTGCAACTCTAACAAAAACTAATAATAAAAAAATTCTTACTTATAGGGGCTCAAAATTTTGGCCTCCTCCCAAAATAGAACGACACATCATTTTTGGGAGATTTTGATTGGTCCACCTCATCCTTAAAACACTCTCACGCCGACAACTCATCATTAATAGTTAACAGTATTAACAAAATGGAGGATTTAAATTCTATATTGAGACAGAATATACAAAATTCCTGATCAAGAACACCGTAGAATTTTATAGAATTTTAAATTCTGTTAAAAATCCACATTGGAACCCTAGTTCTATATCGTTCGCCGATCACACGATGGACACGTCATCTTCATCGTCATCATCCCTAAATTCAGAATACGAGAGCGAGCGCCGATTGAGGCGGAAGCGCGAGCCTGAGTCCCGATTGAGGCCCGAGGCCCGATTGAAGCGGCACAGATTATCATACCGTCCAACACAAGTGTGCATCGTCTGCTTTTCCAGGACTAGGTGGAGTGAGGATTACGATATTGTTGTCTCAGATTTAGATTCTCTACGCAGTGCCGCGTCGCAACCCCTATCCGTACCACACTTCGATTCGTGCCCGAAAGGGATTGTGCAACCGTCTTTGCCTTCTGTGGTTTAGGCTCGAAACTCTACCTGTTTGAATCGGCCCCCGCCAAGTCAGTGTACAAATCGAGCTATCATCATATTATCGATATGATGATTTGAACAAGCCAACTTTGGAGCTGGGGAGAAATGACCTGCACGATGCATCTGGGATGTGGCACTCCAAATCAACTCCTTATGCAATTCCGACCCCTGATGGTAAAAAGGCGCTCGTGTTTTCATCTCTAATTATCTTCAAACCTTGTGCTCATATAACTGCTATTGGTGAGAATGATTTCGAGCTGTATGATCCCCGAGCTGACACCTGGCAAAAACTCCCGCGAATATGCCACGACTGGCCCAAGTACTATCTTCAGCACTCTTTTTGTGATAATATCAGGATCCGAGCTTTTACTTTTATCGGTGAATCTACCTTGTTTCATCGAGACGACCACTGACTTAATGTTTTCTCTTGATCTTGGATCAATCGACAAAGGGTGGCGAAAAATGGACACCTTCTTTGGTGCCGACTCTGCTCCTCTGTGTAGTAACGGTCGTTTTTTAGTGGTCAAGGAACGGTTATGCGTGACTCCTTGAATTGCCTATGATATCAAACTGAAACGGAGACATCCTCACTTTTTTGAGTTTCCGCTGCCGCCATTTTCTGAAGATATCCATCCTTCTGGTCCTTTTTTTTTGTTTTCGTTCTTGGTGATGATGATGCGAAGAATGGGACGTACAATCTCTGCAGTTTACAAACCGGGATAAGAAAAAGGTCCGGCTACCCTCAGTTGATTTTAAATCTAACCAGGTGTGATCTTAACAAATTCAAAGAGTGTAACGAGGACGGAAACAGTGACTTTGCGGGACTTAGCAGAAGCATGACCATCGACGATTCTTTTAAGTTCTTCTTGGACGGCGAGTGATGCCGTATTTTCTTCGCACTCTGTCTGTTCTCCATCAGCACCTAAAATGTATGTACGTTTTTCATTTCCCCCCTATTGTGAACTTGATGTGTTATGCTTTAATCACTGGATTTAAATTAGTTGTCCCGTCAAAACCCTTGTGGGTGGTATTTTACGATTGTTGGTCTCGCGCACCGTTGTTTTCTGTGCTATGCTGCCGATTTTGCTGGTGGAGAAATGGGGGTCTGGGTGATATATGTTTGAAATGAGCAATTGGTATGAGTGTGCAATATGATCACGGGTGTTTTGATGTTTTGTCTCAGTGAAGGGTGGGAACTGGAGTTCAATTAACCTTTTTTGGATTTTGCTTGCTCTCTATAATAGTCGAGAGTACCTTTTTTGGTTCATATATGAAACCGTCTGCAAATTTATTATTTATTATTGTCATTATTTCTTAGAAATGCATTTCCGTTTCATGCTTCTTACGTTTTATGTATTGAAGATTACCCTTGAATCCTGACTTTTCTGTGTACATTTCAGTTTGTAATTTGTGCTTTCTCACTATGGTCTTAAAATCAAACATAGACATGTAAAAAACAAAAACAAGACAATTAGAAATCCCCACCTCGATAGATCTTGTGCAATGGATTTAGGATACGAATATCCTTTGGATCCTAGTTCTTTATCTTCTTGCTTCATAGGCAGCAGCCATTTCTCAAACGGTGTTGTTGGATACATTATGAAGTAGGAAAGTAAAGCATAACTTGTGGAGAAATAAATGATAGCAAACTATACCTATGCAAGCTTACATATGCTTACTRATAAATAAAGTATGTATTATATCTAAATAAAGCGCCTGCGGGGCATGGAGGCTCCATTGTCAATTCCTTGTTTCCTTCTACTTCTTTGTTTCTACTGTGAAACTGACGTATTATGAGTGTGTGATGGGTGTTTGATGTTTTYGCTCAATGAAGGGTATAAATTGGAGTTCAATTTACCTTTTTCCGTAATTTGTGTTTGTTTTTTATAGTAGTTGAGAGTGCCTTTCTGGTTTATATGAAGAAATGGATTTTTGTTTCAGCTGTTGTTAATGATCCAATGATACAAACATTTGTGAGCCAATGATGAATGTATATTTTCTTGAACTCATGCAACATTGTTGAGATATAATTTGTGAAATTGGATTTCTTTTTTCCTCGAACGAATTATACAACTGATTGATTCACCATGTTTAGACTCTAGATCATATATCCATAGTTAATCATGGTAGTGGAATTGGGCAAAAGGCTTTCTTGATCAAAGGACGACTTCAAAAATACATGTAAAGGATCTCTATCATTTTACCATTGTAGAGAGTTTTTGGAGATCAAATGAAAATTGCCCATCTAACTTTGGCCACCGCTATACATGTTTTAGGTACCAAATCCCAGAATAAGCTATTGGTAGTCATAGACTGTTGGAATATATGGCATGGATTGAAGTCACATTTGCGGTTTACATGGGTTATTGACATGTTTTCACTGTTTATGTGGCACTCTATAATTGGTGGCCATCTAATAAGTTTGTCAGTTCTTCCTTTTGATTTCCTGCGCTTGTTATTATTCATATAAATAAGCTGTATCACTTCATTCTGGAGATACGAGAACATGAAATTACTCTGAGTTCAGTTCATTAATGGAGTTACAGTCTTTTATCTTCACTACTATATCATTTCTACATAGACGTGGGGTCTTCTTCCCACTTGAGTATCACATATCCAAAAATAAAAAATAAAGAAAATCTTTTTTCCGACTTTGGTTTGCATTATATGTTGAAGGAGTGACCTCACCAGTTGTACAAATAGTGTATCGAAATTAAAGTCTTGGTGTTGTACGAATAGTGTATGCTCCATCTTTCATGTTGTGGCCTTTGTTGACTCATGAGATATTAGAGGGAGAGGGATCAGAATCTTATATTTCAAACGGTGTTGTTGGATACACAGTGAGATAGGAAAGTAAAGCATAACTTCGGGAGAAATATATGATAGCAAGAGCTAGCTTACATGTGCTGATAAATGAAGTATGTGGGTATTATTCAGAAATGCATTTCCTTTTGAGTTACGTGATGCTGACGCGTGTTTTTTCTCCTATTCTTTTAGCTTCTTTATATTTATAGAAATTTAATAGGTGTGATGGATTTAGTATTATTGGTGAAATTTTGCAAACGTTCGATGAGTTCTTGTTCATGACATGAATTTAATTAATTGTACAAGTGTGATTATATCTGATATCCGGATACTGCTGAAGATTATCTGTACAGTTGCTCTTAAATAATTATCAAACGACACTCTCTTTCTGTCCCCCCATTCTAACTTGAAACGAGCTTGCCATGGTTTTCGTTTAGTTTCTTTTATGTACTCCAGATGACCTAAATGGTATAGTTTGCCCATTATGAGTAGTAAATAACAGAGTAAAACTGGGAATGACTGAAAAAAAGAAAATATGATCTTAAAATTGAGCAAACCCAATCTCGCTTTCACTTTCGCACAAAGCAGCTGCGAGCAAAATGTTGGAGCCTTCGTTGTTCCTTGTTTCCTTCTAGTTTATTTGTGTCTATTGTGAATTTGACGTGTTATGTTTCTAATCATTGGAGTTAATTCATTGTCCCGCTGTGTTTGTTGGTCTCGCGTATTGTTGTTTTGTTATGTTATGATTGGTTGTGGAGAGAGGGTGTTGGTCTCGCGTACTGTTGTTTTGTTATGTTATGTGGAGAGAGGGTGGTTCGATTAATAAATTTGTGAAATGGGCAGTTGGTACGTGCAATGAGTGTTTTAATGTTTTTGTCTCAGTGAAGGGTGGGAATTGGAGTTCATCGATTAACCTGTTCTGGATTTTGTCGATAGTACCTTTTGGTTTATTATATATGAAACCACCGTCTACATCTCTCAACCACCCAACTTCCTCGACCCTCTCTAAGCTCCATAAAGTGCCTTGAACGATAATTTGCAATCCAACTTTGAATGTTGTTCGTTTTCCTAAGACAAGATCCTCAAAGTCCCTTTTGGGACTATTGATGTATTTAAAATTACTAGTAAAATACGCATATGTTGCACGTGCTGACTTAATTACTTACTCTAATTGTTTGTATAATAAATTATTCGTATGAAGTGAAAAAGTTAAGAAATATAAATGAATAATTTCGAGGTATACCAAAATAAAAAACTGCAGAGTTAATTCAATTCAATTCATCAACTAAGTATTAAGAATATGTTAATATAAAAACCTTATGAAAAATAAGTAACATGAACAATTTTCTAATTTTAAATAAATTCTCATTAACACTTTTTTTTTTTTTTGATCTGATGATAGGATACATATTCTTGTTAGTTGATTTCATTGATTTCTTAGCATACTTTTTTATAAGATAGCTTATAGTCTCTTTACTATCACGTTGTTATGTTGCTATCATTTTCATTGGTTCTCATGTTATTTGGTTTCATTTTTCTTTGTATTCTTATTTTTCCAAGACTGTTGATGCAATATTATCATTACTTGAAATCATATTGACATCATCTTTCTTGCTCTTCTTCATGAGTCCTTTTCGTTTAATTACGTCTTGTTTTGAACATACTAAATGTTTCGTATCAAACCTCTTTGATTTGATTGATGCAGTTAGTGTCTTGTTTTGAACATACTAAGTGCTTCGTATCAAACCTCTTTGATTTGATTGATGTAGTTAGTGTTTCTTTGTTTCTTTTTATCTCATCTTTTCAAATAGATTGTGTCATTTCAGTTACATCATCAACCTCTTTCAAATCTCCTTTGGATGGATCCTTCTTTTTGCTAAAGTAATAAGAAATTGAAATTCGATCAATGCCTGTATGCTTAATCCTCTCGTAGTATTTGTCTCATGTTCTCCCTAAACACAGTTACCTAATGAGTTTAATGATGCACATAAATTTAATGCAATTTATATATAATCTCTTATTACCAAACGAATTATCATATTATGAGAATTAGAATTTTCTCAAGTTAATAAGCTAAGCGAGTTGAATTAGGAAAATTTATAATTACTAGATATTCTTGTTAGTTGAATTCATTGATTTCTTAGCACACTTCTTTATAAGATAGTCTAGAAAAATTTGTAATTAATGAATATTCATGTTAGTTGATGTCATTGATTTCTTAGCACATTTCTTTATAAGACAGCTCATAGTCTCTTTACTAACGCGTAAAATCATACTGCTATCATTTTCATTGGTCTTCTTGTTATTTAGTTTCAATAATTTCTTTGTATTCTTCTTTTTTCTAAGACTGTTGATGGTAATATAGTCATTAATTAAAATCATATTGACATCATCTTTCTCGTTCTTCTTTGTGAGTCCTTTTCTTTTAATTACGTTTTGTTTTGAACATACTAAATGCTTAATATCAAAACTCTTTGATTTGATTGATGTAGTTAGTGTTTTGTTTTTTTCAATCTCATCTTCTCAAACTGACAGTGATATTTTAATTGCATCATCAACCTGGGTCGAATCTCTTTTGGATGGATCCTTTCTTTTTTGGTAAAGCAATTAGAAATTTAAATCTGATCAATGCATGTATGCTTAATCCTCTCGTAGTATTTAAATCTGATCAATGCTTAAATCTGAGACGACAATGAATATGGCTACATTTCTCGTCGTTTCCGGTCAATCCTCGCACAAGAGATATGTCGAGGCTTGGCAATGAATTCCTCGAGTTCGAACCGTCTTCTAACCTCGTCCCGGGCTCGCTTTGACCAAAGTTGACCTTCAAAACAAAAACTAATAAAAAAACCCTAAGAAAATATAAGAGAACACTACTAAAAAAAAAGAAAACACTACAAAACCTAAAATGATGCAAAATATGTCAAGTGAACTCCAGAACCACATAAATACAAGCAAATCACACACAAATGAGTTGCAAAAGTAACGTAAAAAATGTACAAAAATATGCAAATCACACGCAAATTAAGTACTAGATGCACATACAGTAAGTACTAAATGTATAAAAGTAAAAAGTAAATGCACCCGCAAAGTATTTGATGCATATAAACTTAGTGCTATATTCATAACAACTAAGAACTATATTCACATAAATTAAGTACCAGATGTACTTACATTGAGTACTAAACGTATAACGAATCTTATTCATATGACAATCCATTTTTTTGAAATTCATTTGCATCAACATGGGCAGGTATATTTTCAAATATATTCCTCTTAAACAATTTATCTTTCCAATCTTATAATTTTGCTCAAAATACTCTTGAGGTTAAATTTGTTCGATATTGCCCTTGTTTTCTATTGTAGAGTTTATCTTGTATCTCTTTCCATTCTAGATTGCAAGTTATATGGCGACAACATTATTTTGACATGAAAGAGTTATATGGCGACGTCATGAGTTTATCATAGGAATTTTATAAGAGGTATAAAATGCACATCAAGATTTAAGAGACTCTTTCGATTAAAAATTGATAATAGGAGGAAATGACATTTGGTGTCACTGCATATTTGTGTTCATGGAAGCATCATATTTCTCATTACTTTTCTCTGGATCGGATGCTAATCAATAATATAATTTTATTATGATAAATCAAGATTAAAAAATATAAGTTAAAATAAATGACTAAATTATGTGGTTTATACAATTAATAATAGTATAATAATATTAATAATAGAATATCTATTTATTGTAACATTTAATTATGCTTTGTAACTAATTTATTTGACACTTTGACACCTTCATTTATGTACTATACATGTATCATCTCTGATTTTGTATTAATAGATTGAGGAGAGAAAGTTTGCAATATCTTCACTGTAATATATATCGTAGCTAATCACAATATTCACTCGTTCTATCTTAATTCCTTTTTGGGAAAATTATTTCTTACAACCTGTAATATAGACATTTTTACGCTTTACAACCTAATATTGTTTTTGATGTTATTTGCAACGTGTACTATATGGAATTTGTTAAATGCAACCTTCGGTTCATTTTTCGTCCAAAAAGTCAACGGGCTCAAGCGCGTGTAATGCACGTGCTATTTTGGTGACTTTTTGACGGAATATGAGGTTGTAAATAACAAATCATGTATAGTACGGTTTGTTATTGTAACAAAAAATACTTTAGGTTGCAAAGTGTAAAATTCATATAGTACAAGTTACAAAAATTATTTTATCAAATTTATGTTATTTTATTATTTTTTGACGATTTATTAATTTTCATATTTATTGAATATGCATTTATGATTGACTTATAAGTTATTATATTGTATTTATGAATCTTTATCATTTAAGCATTACTTTTTATTATTTTATAATAATTGTGTTAATTTTATGTTTTTCTTTCTTATTATAAACAATTATTTTGAATATTATCATAATAAGTTTTTATCTTTTCACACAATTCTCACATTATTTACTCCATTATATAGTCCACTTCCTTTTTAGGATGTCCCAAATATATTGTTCACTTTCTATCTTTCATATTATTTTACCCATTATCTTATTACTATAATCTAATTAATATGAAGTTTATAACTATTAAACTTCATTAAATAAGGGCAAATTAAGAAATTCTTGCATAATTGTTAATTGAAGTAAATTTTCTTATTCTTTGTGAAAGTCAACACTACACCGATTACAAATAGAACGAATGGAGTATATGTTTTATGATTATTTTAATATCCATATTTATTAACTAAGTATTTATAACCTAATTTTATAAAAATAATATTATTTTTAAAAGAAAAATTTGTTTATTCGATATTTCAAATTTTAAATGATTAATTAGAACTTACTATGGGTTTTTCTTAAAAGTTATTTGGGAAAAAGATTGTAACCATCATGTACTATACACGTTTTTTGGGTTTGCATCCTAACGTTTTTTTTGTAATTTAATGCATCCTATACTTCACAAAATTCTGAAAGTGCATCCTCCGACAAGCCAACTCGCCCCAACTCGCCGAAACACCTATCTCGCGAGTGACGTTGCATATTTTCAAACCCGTATACTTTAGGTGAGTTACGGTGAATTTATTATTTATTTAAAACTAGTTTCGGCATATTTTATTAAATATGCAAACTCACCGAATTTATTATTTAATAAATAATAAATTTTATTTACTTAAAAAACTAGTTCCGGTAAACGTTAGAATAAAATATGGTTTGCATATTTATTTAATAAATTATATTTTTTATTTAATAAAACTAGTTTTTTCTAAATTTTGTATAGTACAGGATGCACTTTTAAAATTTTGTATAGTATAGGATGCATTAAATTACAAAAAAAAACGTTAGGATGCAAACCCAAAAAACGTGTATAGTACAGGATGGATATAATCTTTTTCCCAAATTATTTTAACTAGTTTTTATTAAAGAAACTTATATGTTTTGTTACTAAACATGTCGCTGTGGTGTTTTTAAAATATGAATAACATGCTGAAATGGAAAAAAAAAACTCTCAGTTTGAGATTGAATCAACTCATACCACTAACATAAATGAAAAGACAAACAAGCTACTAGACTAATTATCACTAATCATCCAGCAATAATAAAATAAAAAATAATCTAATTACAATGATACATCAATTAAACAGATTAAAACAACAGATAATCTAATTACAATACTACATCAATTTAAAACAGAGAAATATACAAGTATAGAAATATATAAGTTTCAAATTTAAATAACAATTACAATAAGGTGGCATGCCACATTTGTTCAGCTTCTTAATAGAGGTCCAAATCACTGTGAACATATACCAAGTAAAGTTACTTTGTATCACAAAATGGCACAATTATATTTCAACATAACAAATAATCCCGTTGGTTTCTCTTTTCAAAATCGCGCCTTCAAGTGGGGGTGTATTTTTTAAGGTAAATAGATAATAAAAGATATCTATTGTAAGAACTTTAAAGCAAAATCAAATAGCTTTCAAGTACTTAATTCCAGCCGAAAGCCTTTTGAAATCCACGTCCATTAAGAAAGCCAAGAATCCTGTTCATTTTCTCCTCACTAACCACTTTCTAAATTTTATTTCCATTTTCCTAGTTAGAGATCTTATATTCCACGGTGAAAATAATGTCCATACTTTTGCAGTCTATATTCACTTGTTCAGCTTTGTCTCTCTGTTTTCAATTCACAAATAGCCAAGAATTAATCGGCCAAAATAAAACGATCATGGACGTCAATCCGACGAGCCGTACGAGCTTCTCAACTATTCAATCAGCAATCACCGTGTTCCTTCACACAACGAGAAATGGATTTTCATCACGGTCAAGAGAAACAACATCAGTCGATTTCAAGATTCAAAATTAGTTAAGCTAAAATGTAAAAGTAAATAGACCAAACAACAAATCTGCTTTAGAAAAAAAACAAACAAACCTGCTTTAGAAAAAAAGTTTGCTTTCCAACTCGAGCATAACATCAACATACATGTAACTTTTGTAACATTCATCGATCAACACACGAGAGATGTTCTAATTTCACTTACCATGGCATATAGGTAATAATCAAGCTTCTCAATTATCATCATCACTATCAGTATCATGATTAGAATCGTTGCTTTTTTTAGAACCTCCGTCACTACTGCAATAGTCAATTAAAGTGTCATCTGATTCATCAATATCATCTATGTTTGCTACCTCAATAACTTTAGGTGATCTTGCAATAATCACCTCGTCAATGTCCTCTGGGTACATTTCATCCCTGCTTAGTGATTGTGTTTTCACTGAGATTAACTTCAAGCACATCATTTGTATCATTCTCCAGAGACGCTTCACTTTTCACAGAGAAAATATCGTCCACATCCATTTTTTCATCGTCCATCTCACTAATATCATAAACATGCCTATGTTGAAATGGTATGAAGACACACCAATCGTCTCCTAATTTAGGATCATTATAGAAAACTTATCTTGCTTGATCAGCTAATATATACGAGTCATCCTCGTACCAATTTTCTAGCAACTCTGACACCTACGATATTTCCTTCTTTATGTGTCCCTATTCTTTTTTTCCTCCCAAGATCAAACCAATCACATTTGAATAAAATAACACACCTATATTTTACATAATCCAACTGAATAATATCATTTAAAACCCCTTAAAATTAATGATGTCATCCCCATGATTACCCTCCACTACAATCCCACAGTTTTGTAGTTTTTAGTGGTGATGAATATGTCACAGGTTCTATTGACTTGTTATTATCGGAAATTGATTCAATTGAAGGATTCAATGTGTTTGTATATTTGATAAGTAAAGGAAAATAAAAATAAAGCGATTAACCTATCTAAACTAAACTAGGAATTGAAATTGCAAGTTGGTCGGATGCCTTCAATGAAAATGCAAGCAAAATAAAAAATTTAGCAAGAACAAGCATGCATGCTCAAGTTACAACCATACTTGCATGAACATAAAAACTTGAATAATGCAAATTTTCGTAAATTGGAAGCACAAATAGATAAAGTAATGAAAATGGACGGAAATGTTTAAAACTTTATGGAAGACAACAAGGAACAAAGCATAGATTTAGGATTTAGCATGAAATAATGCACAAAACTTTAATTCAAAATAAAGCATGTGAAAAACTCAAAATCAAGACGATCCAAGACCCGGTCTATGATTTAGACGTGTCACTCATCTAGATTCCATAACCAATTCTTAAGATCTAACATGAATTTAAGGTGCTAAGACAAAAGGCATAAAAATGAAGAAAATGCATGAAACATATAAAATTGCATGAAATTAAATGATCAAGGACTCGATCTATGACCTAGACGTGTCACTCATCTAGATTCCATTGACGATTCACAAGATCAAGTAAGAAATCAAAGAACTAAGACAAAAAGCATGAAATTGAAGAACAAATCATAAAAATAAAAGAAAGCTTACTTGAATTAAAGAGAAGAAGAAACAAGCTTGAATTAAATTGAAACAAAGTAAAATCCAAGTGATGTCTTGAAGTCTTCTTAGGCTTACAAATCCAAGGAAATCTTGAAAATTAATTCTATAATCAAGAGAGAGAAGTTTTTATCCCAAACCCAAGCTTGGGTTGGGTGGAATGGGAGATATCCACAAAAATGAGAGAAGTCTACTATTTATACTAGGTTTAAATGGGCCAAATTAGCCTTTTGGCACATTTTGGCTTGACTTGGCTCAAGGTGGCTCGACCATGGCTCGAGGTGGCTCGGCTGGCTGGGGTGCGCTGGAGCTGGCTTGGGTGCGCTGGGGCTGGCTGGGCGCCAGTTTAGGCTTCGAGGTGCTGCCTAGGTTGCTGCTTGGGGGTGCTGCTGGGCGCCATTCTGGGCCACCTAGAGTGTTGCCTAGAGTGTTGCGCCTTAGGCGTAAATTTGGGCAAGGCTAGGCTTGGCTAGACCACCATTCCAGAATGTTAGCCTCTTTGAAACTTGCTCTTGGCACTAATTTGGGCATGCAAATAGGCAAGCTAGGCTTAAGTTTTGGCCTACATGCCTCAACTTAAATTCAAAATATTAAGTCACCTAATAAATGAGAATTTTGAATATCAAAACCCAAGAATTACACCAAACCTCCAATCAATTAAAGCCATTTAACCCAATTAAATATAAAATCAACAAGGAACATTGAAAAACAACAAAACAAGAAAAACAAACGAAAAACCTAATGAAACTCAATTAAAAACTACTAAAATCAACATAAAGCTCTAATTAAAAATAAGAAAAAAATACCACAATTACATGCAAAACAAATGCACATGCTAATGAATATAAAAATTCATTTAGTTGTGATGGTTTCTCACCATATAACTTAGTCATCTGAAAAACAAGATTAAGAAAAATAACATAGGGAGTTGATAAGATACTTTATAATTATGAGAATAATTACAAAAAAAAGTGAATGTTTCATAAATTAAAAAAAAAAACTCAAGTTCTCATAAATGTAAAGGGGTGTATGAAAAAAAAAGTTCATATAAAAGTGTATAAATAATTTTTAATACATAATTAAACTTCAAAGGGATATTTTTGTGATTTTCAAAAACTTTTGGACTTGTTTTATAATTATCCCTTAATCACTCAACATTATGAAACTTCTTGTGCTTATCTATATTCTCATTCTTACTAGAACTAAATTCATTATTATTATTATTATTATTATTATTATTATTATTATTATTATTATTATTATCCCTTAATCACTCAACATTGTGGAAGGCTAGGAGGGGCGTTGTGATCGGGCTGACAGGCGGGTTTGGTAGGCCTACCTGAATAAAAAATTATTCTTTTATAATATTTTGTAAATTCTGACGGGCCCAACCCGTCAACAAATGCTGACGGGTGTTGTATGACATCCAGGGGCTTTTTTGACAAGTAGTCAGTAAACCCGTCAGCATACACTTACCGATGCAAAAAATGCTACGTAAACAAGATACTGACGGATTTGCTGACGGTTCTGCCTGTCAGCATTCGCCATTTTTTTTTTGTTGTGTGTTGGGCCTAAGAATCTTAGACCCAGGCCCTTGTAAAATTTGGACTGGGCCGAGTCAGGTTTTGATAGCTCTAATGTTGAAACCTATTTTCTATTCTTAGGTAAGATTTCATTTCTTAAACTTCTATTCTCTTGCTTGTTTTCTTGTATAATTAATGAATGGTTTGAAATTCTTGATTTTTATGTATAACTTGTTGTTTGGGTTTTATGTTCTTTTTGTCTTTTTAATGAATCCTCATTTTCTATTCATAGCTTGTTCTTGTTTATGCATGGTGTTTATTTCCTTTTTTGGCAAAGTTTGATAAAGGTATAGTGGACAAACATATATGTTTAGTCTACGTTGACTTTGTAGTCTAAGTGTAATTTTAGGTTTGTAGATGGATGATGGTAACTTCTTTGACTTATTTGAAGTACTTTTAATTGATTTTTCCTCTATTGCATTTGTTAAATTCTAATGTGCTATTTCCTTGCTTTTATTACTTCTTATTGATTATGGTTTTTTTTTAATTTTTTATTGGTATATATGTTCATATTTGTTCTTAGCTTATATAATTGCATTTCTTCTTCTTCTTTTTTCTTAGGTTAGAATTATGGGTTTAGGATTTAGATGAGTTTAAATCATCAATTGAGGATTATTGAATGTTTAATTGAGAATTGTGATTGACAATATCGATTTGTAGATTAAGTGTTCGATATATTATCAATTGATAGTGGAGACGAGTTTGGTACCTTAGACCCTTGTTTTTATTGATTTTTAAAACTCACATACTTGAAATTCTCATTTCCAGTTGATTTCTTTCAAATCCCATAATTATTTTGATTTTAAATTCCCATTGTAGTTATTAGCTTTCAAAAATCGAAACATGATCGAGCGTTTCCTTCTCTAGTTTTCTCATTTGTGTTACAAACACACGAGACTCACTTCTTATCACTATTCCTTGTGAGATACAACTTGAGTCACCTCACCGTACTACATTCGATCCCATTCTCTTGCGAGCGAAACTCAAAACGTTAGAAAAATAGTGCATTTGAGATCATTTCAATTAGTTCTCTCTTGATCTCATATGCCACCTTCAACTTACAACGTAAAAATTTAATGACCTCTTTCTCCCTTGAAAACTTTCGCCCACTGTGGAGATTATCAAGGAAATAAAATATATTATCAACAACAACAATAAAAAAAAAAAAAAAAAAAAGACAGCATGATGGTCAATTGACGGTATGTGACTAATCCACGATATTTATTAAGTTCACACTATCGCCAGTTCGCACTATAACAAATTCACGCTATCACTAGTTCGCATTATCAAACAAGTTCAAAATATTATCAATTCGCATTATCAAACAAGTACATAATATTATGTCACAATGTCAAACAAGTTCACAATATGAGTAGTTTGCACAATCAACTCGTTTTCGCAATATCAAACAAATTCACGTGCCAAACAAGTTCACACAACAAACGCCAGATTAGTCGGTGGGTAACTCAGTTGATACACCCCCAAAATGATCGAGTCATTATACCAAGCACCCGGGTGCACCTTGAAAGGCGCATTGAATAATTTAATTTATCATCATATATAATTGATATATATCATCACATATAGCTGGTACATATCATCACATATAACTGATACATATCATCACAAATAATTAAAGTTCTAAATCTAAAACTTAAAGTCCCAAAATGAAAAAAATAAACCTAAAACGAAAAAAAAAAACCTAAAAATGAAAGACAAAACCTTAAAATGAAAAACTAAACACTAAAATTGAATATCAAACTCTAAATCCTAAAAATCATCACATATAACTGACATATATCATCACATATAACTAACACATATCATCACATATAACTGATTGAATGATAGATTTTTGTCGGGATCCTAAAATGGAAAATTAAAAAAAAGAAGAAGAAAAACTAAAATTTAAAATGGAAAACTAAACCCTAAAATGGAAAAGTAAACTTAAACTCTAAATTTCTGTCAACATATCATCACGTATAGCTACCATATATCATCACGTATAACTGTCACATACCATCATATATAAATGAATGATAACAAATTTTTACAAGGTGCACCTAATAAATTGCCCAAATGATCAATATATTTGAGATATTTTGATGTGAAAAAATGGAAATTAAAAAAAAAAAAAAAGCAAATAAGATTCGTTAAATTGGAGAAAAATGCATTCTCTCTATATCAATTCATGATTCAGTCTCTGCCTAAAAAAGCAAACTCTGCACTCCCTTCTTTTATTAAAACTTTTAAGTCAACTCCCTAACACATAAATATTCTAGTTTTACCCTTAGTATTGATAAACAACAAAAAGCCTTCGGTCAACGAAAGTGTTGCATGCTTCATTCTCAAAAAAATATCTATACTGAAATAAATTAAAATTTATTTTTTAACATTCTTAGTTTTATCATTATTTTTTAATGGCTAAGTATTACTTATTTACTTATTAAGTATTTGGCATATACAAACCAAGTAATTAATTATATTATTTATATATGGGATATGAAAATGTTGGTATTTAATTCATATGAATATATTTAAAATATTTATTAATTGTGGATTCATAGACGTGCAAATAAAGTTCGAATATAAATGAATTATTTGGAAGTTTAAAACACGACTTATTTTGACAGTATTGTGTATAAACTCTAATTGTACTTGTGTTTAAAGTACTTAACGTTAATAAATTTATAATTATATTATAAATTAAAAATAATTACTTAATATTAATTTTTATATATTTATGTGAACTAGTGTTTAAATTCAGATTGTATAAAAAAATAATATTTATCATTTCTATGTTGTTAGATTATGGATTAATATAGATTAATGATACATTTATAATCATCATAATATGTTTATAATTCTTAGTTTATTATTTATATAATACTAAATATATTAATAAATAAAATTTAAAAATTGTTAGATTAATATAAATATTATAAAAATATCTTCAAAAGAAGAATCTTTCGTCTAATTACATGTAATAGTTATAGTATGTTTACAAATTATTCTACGTTAAAAAAAAAGTATTCTAATGATGTTTCAAAATGTTAACGTGAAATTAAAAAAAAAATCAATTATTCGTACGTACTTACTAAATACTATGTAAGTATTGCGTGCATAATCATTAAGTATATTGTGTACTTTTACTAAGTGATATGTGAAAGCTGACTAAGCACTGCATGCATACTTACTAAGTACTACAATTATACTCATTAATTACTATGCACCTCACTTATAAGTATTATTTGCACGCTCGTTGAATACTATGTATATATGCACTCGGTACTACATACACACGAGTTTAGCTTAAGGGGTATTTTGAATATGTTGAATTAGCTTGAGGGAATTTATGTACTTAATATATTTACATGCGACTATTATTTATGTGAAAAATATGGACGCATAATACCTCACAAGTATTGGATATATATAAACTAAGTATTTGATGCAATAACAACCAAGTACTAAATACACACGAATTAAGTATCAGGTGTACATACGTTGAGTACCAAATGCATAGTGAATAAAAAACAAATGAACACTCGCCAAGTATAAGTACCAGATGCATAACAACTAAGTACCAAATACACGCGGACAAAGTATTAGGTGCACATACACTGAGTACTAAATGCATAACAAATAAAAAATAAATGCACACTCACCAAGTATTGGATGTATATAAATTAAGTATCAGATGCATAATGACTAAAGTACTAAATACACGCGAACAAAGTACCACATGCATATACGCTAAGTTCTAAATGAATAACAAATGAAAAATAAATGCACATTCGCCAAGTATTTTATGCATATAAATTAAGTACTAGATGCATAATAATTAAGTATTTAATACACGCAAATTAAGTACTAGATGCATATACACTGAGTACTAAATGCATAACAAACAAAAAATATATACACCCGCAAAGTATTTGATGCATATAAACTTAGTACTGGATTTATAACAACTAAGTATTAAATGCATGCATATTATGTATGTATAAAGAATAAAAAATAAATGCACACTCGCAAAGTATAAGTACCAGATGCATAAAAATTAAGTACCAAATACATGCAAACAAAGTACCAGATGCAAATACACTGAGTACTAAATACACCAAATAAAAAGTAAATGCACACTCACCAAGTATTGAATGGATATAAACTAAGTATTAGATGTATAATACTAAGTATTTAATACACACAAATTAAGTACTAGATGCACATACAGTAAGTACTAAATGTATAACAAATAAAAAGTAAATGCACCCGCAAAGTATTTGATGCATATAAACTTAGTGCTAGATTCATAACAACTAAGTACTATATTCACATAAATTAAGTACCAGATCAATCAGTTTTGTCGAGCACTTTCGGGGTTGTCAATCCCGAGTTCCAACAAACTCCGATTTATTGCTCTAAACGAACCTAGACCCTAAACCTATAATTTCTAAACTAGTTGCATCAATTGAAGATTAAAATAATTAAAACTTGGAGATTTGTGAAGTTTGAACACAATAACATCATTTTAAAGTTTGAAATAAACTAAGGAGGAAAAAGTGCTTTGAAAGCTACAAGTATAAGACAACAACAAACTATGAATCTAAACAAGATTTCTAATGAAAATTAAAAAATTTCCTAATTTGGCAAAAAGCTTGAAGAACTCATAAGAGTTTCAATGGGGTTTTGCCAAAAATAGTAAATGATGGACATGAAGAACATGAAATGAAGAACAAACTAAACAACATAAATCATTAATATACAATAATAATTAAAGAAAATAACAACAATTAACAACTACAAAGTAAGAAGTTAAGACAAGTGAATTATCATTACCAAACCAAAAGATGCAAGAACCAAATCTCCAAGAGGTGTCATGTCTTGAAGAATATCCACACCAAACTACACTACAATTACATTGATGATTGAAACTAAACTAAGAACCTAAATCTAATTAAGAAAATGGAAAATGGGTTTTGAGGAGATGAGGACTTTGTCAAGGTCCCCAACAAGCCAAAATGAGGATTTTTTTTTTTAATGGATAATGGGTGGGAAGCATATATAGGTTGGTCAAAGGCAAAATGGTCTTTTTTTTTTTTCTGAAATCACACAATCTCTGCGTTGTAGTCGATCGACTGCTTGGCAGCAGCATTCCGGAACCCTCAGTCAGTCAGTTGATCAATCTCCGTGGTCGATAGGCAGAAAAATACACGGAATCAGACATCGATGTCTTCATATAAATTTAGCCCTTCCTCTTGGTTTCATTTAGCGTTTGACTTGTGTCAATTAGAGTTTTTTTCCGAGAGTTATTGTCTCCTCCCCAAAACCTGCCACAAGCGAGGCCATGGAGCACTGTCTCCACTTAAAGCTATTGTTTACTATCTTTAGCCTTGGAATTTGGGATTGTCACAAAAGTTTTATAAATTTCTCTCAAATTTCCAATGATATAAGGTGGAGGCAAATTGCACTAGTGGTTTTAGAGTTATGCTTATATTACGACAACTGGTATATCCACCGAGCGAATGCGTGAGACGACAATGAATATGGCTACATTTCTCGTCGTTTCCTGTCGATCCTCGCACCAAAGATATGTCGAGGCTTGGCAATTAATTCCTCGTGTTTGAACCGTCATTTGACCTCGTCCCGGTCCCGCTTTGACCAAAGTTGACCTTCAAAACAAAAACTAATAAAAAAACCTAATAAAATATAAGAAAACACTACTAAAAGCAAAGAAAACACTACAAAACCTAAAATGATGCAAAATATGTCAAGTGAACTCCAGAACCACATAAATACAAGCAAGTCACGCACAAATGAGCCGCAAAAGTAACGTAAAAAATGTATAAAAATGTGCAAATCACACGCAAATTAAGTACTAGATGCACATACAGTAAGTACTGAATGTATAAAAAGTAAAAAGTAAATGCACCCGCAAAGTATTTGATGCATATAAACTTAGTACTATATTCATAACAACTAAAAACTATATTCACATAAATTAAGTACCAGATGTACTTACATTGAGTACTAAACGTATAACGAATAAAAAATAAATGCACATTCGCAAAGTATTGGATGCATGTAAATTAAGTATAAGATGCAAAATAACTAAGTACTAAATACATACAAACTAAGTACCAGATGCACATACATTGAGTACTAAATATATCATGAATAAAATCTAAATACACACCCGCAGAGTATTAGACGTGTGTATAATAACTAATTACTAAATATACGAGAATTGAGTAACAAATGCATATATACTTATAACAAAATGTATAATGAATAAAATTTAAATGCATGCGGAATATAAATAAAATCGGGATTAATGAATTGAACAAAAACGACCGAAAAAATCCGTTAGGCAGAAAAATCGGCCTAGGCGGTATAGGTGCCCTAGGCGGTCCAAAACCGGGCTAAGAACCTAGGTGATTTGACCGAAAGACTGGGCTAGGAGGGCGTCTAAGCGGTCTAGATGGCTAAAAAAATAGGTAACATAATTTTTTTTCTTCCAATAATTCATATTTTTAATGAAATCTTGTACAATAAATATTATTATTGCAATATGTACATTCTCCTAGGCTGTGATAATTATTCTTGTAGAAAAGAGTTATAATGATTCTAATACATTAACGAATTTTATTAAAATCCACATAATTATATAATGTAGTTCCATGGAATTCCCTTAGAATCCAATGGAATCCATGAAACACTAGGCTAGGCGGGCGCCTATGCGGTCTAGATGGCTAATAATCAGCCAAATAAATAAATAAATAAATAAATAAAATTATAAATTTAGGTGCGCATAGGCGCGCTAGGCGGTTCGACAACCGATTAGGGCCTAATGAATTTAACAACCTTGATTTTGAAGCACAACATTATTAATTTTATATGTATATGGTTCTTTGTCATTTTCTTATTGTGAGTTACACATTGTCATCCACATTATATAGATGAATATAAAAGTACTTGGTGTGAAAAAGAAGAAGTATATTATTTAGTATCGTTGTACAAGTTTGTCATTGAAATGTCTCTCTCCTAACTATTTATTTTTAACTCCATTAATATGAAGAGTTTCATTTAATCGTCAGTATGTAAGAGAATTAGTGATGAAAATCTAGATCAATAATGATAAATTAAACATTGTCGTAAAAACATATTTTTCAATGACAAAAATAAAATGGTAAAAGATTATATGCATCCTGTACTATACGCGTATTTTGGGTTTGAATCATAACCTTTTTTTTTTGTAATTTAATGCATCCTGTACTACACAAAAATTTGAAAGTGTATCCTCCAGCCCGCCAACTCGCTTCGACTCACCGGAACTCGCGAGTGAGGTTACATCATTTCAAACTCATATACTTCAGGATGCATATTATCAAACTAGTATACTTCAGAATGCATTTATCAAATCTTACCAGAATTTTTTGATTTTTAAAATTTAATAACTTTTTTTTATCTTAAATCTATTTTCAAGGTATTTTATATCAAATTAATATTTCTTATGATGCAAAGTATGTTTGGAAAATACAAGATAAACACACATGATTAAAATTTTTATTTTTTAAAATACAAGAAAACTAATACAAGATGATTTAGCAATGCAAGAGATGAATAAAATTGAACAATACATGTTCAAACTTACATAAGTTATAAATATTGTCATATAAAAATAATCTGGATTATTATTATTTCATTTGCTTGTCAATTTATATTTTTCTTACTAAATATAAAATAAGATCCGGATATTATTTTATTATAGACAATAATATAAAATGACAAGCAAATAAAATTATATTAATATAGACATAAAAATATGGGGAAAAGATTGTAACCATCCTGTACTATACACATTTTTTGGGTTTGCATCCTAACGTTTTTTTTGTAATTTAATGCATCCTGTTCTATACAAAATTTTGAAAGTGCATCCTGTACTATACAAAATTTAGAAAAAAACTAGTTTTATTAAATAAAAACTCGAATTTATTAAATAAATATGCAAACCATATTTTATCCTAATGTTTACCGGAACTAGTTTTATTAAATAAATAAAATTTATTATTTATTTAGTAATAAATTCGGTAGTTTTTGCATATTTAATAAAATATGCCGGAACTAGTTTTAAATAAACAATAAATTCACCAAAACTCACACAAAGTATATTGGTTTGAAAATATGCAACCTCACTCACGATACTAGGTGAATTTCGACGAGTTTGGACGAGTTGATTGGTTTGAGGATGCACTTTCAAAAAATTTTGAAGTATAGGATGCATTAAATTACAAGAAACACGTTAGGATGCAAACCCAAAAAACGCGTATAGTAGAGGATGGTTACAATCTTTTCCCCTAAAAATATTATCTATTGAACTTAGATTATTTATATACATATTCAAACTTAAATAAGTCATAAATTTTATTATATAAACAATATCTGGATTTAGTAGATAATGTTAATTTTCTTTTATATAATAATATAATTCTATTTTCTTGTCAATTTCTCTTTATTGAAAAGAAAATAATATTATCTTATATTATTCAACTTTCTTTATCTATTGCATTACTAAATCATCTTGTATTAAACTTCTTCTATATTTAAAAAAAAAAATATTTAATCGTGTGTGTGTATAACTTCTTATATATTTGAGTGTATGTTGTCTAATGTGCTTTTTATTGTTATAAAACTATATTAATTTGATATAATATACATTAAAATTAAATTCAAAACCAAGAATTTTTTGAAAATCAAAAAGTACAGGTGAGTTTTGATATAAGCATCCTGAAGTATACGAGTTTTATAAAATGCATCCTAAAGTATACGGGTTTGAAAATATGCAACCTCACTCGCGAGTCCAGGTGAGTTCCGGCGAGTCGGAGCGAGCTGGCAGGTCGGAGGATGCACTTTCAAAATTTTGTGTAGTACGGGATGCATTAAATTACAAAAAATACGTTAGGATACAAACCCAAAAAATGCGTATAGTACAGGATGGTTACAATCTTTTTCCCAAAATAAAATTCTTCATTATTTATTATTGTATTATGACAAACTTTTATGGGTTGTAGGCTCTAAGTTCTTTTTGTATTGAACTAAGTACTATCTTTTATTTGTTATGCATTTAATACTTAGTGTATGTGCATTTGATAATTAATTATTATCCATATGATGGTACTTAGTTGTTATGCATATGATACTTAGTTGTTGTATATATGATACTTAGTTTCTATGCATTTTGTACTTATTCAATATGCATAATGAGTGTGCATTTATTTTTAATCATTATTTGTTTTAGTACTCAGTGTATGTGTATTTGGTACTTAGTCATGTGTATTGAGAAATTAATTGTTATGCATCTGTTACTTAATTTATATTCATCAAACACTTGGAGAGTGAGTTTATCTTTTATTCGTTATATATTTAGTACTTAATGTATTTGCATCTAATACTTAGTTGGTATGAATCTTATACTTAGTTTATATGCATCTGGTACTTAAGTTTATATGCATCTAATATATGAAGAGTTGCATTTATTT
This sequence comes from Phtheirospermum japonicum, assembly GCA_014905375.1. NCBI lineage: Eukaryota > Viridiplantae > Streptophyta > Magnoliopsida > Lamiales > Orobanchaceae > Phtheirospermum > Phtheirospermum japonicum. Next base: position 573,977 of record BMAC01000768.1, read on the forward strand.
TTTTAACATTATGCATTTAGTACTTGATAAATAAATTTTTTATGCAATAATACATCAATTGTATCTTTTTATCCCAACTAAGTATCATTTTACATACAATAGATATAATTATATAATTATTTATTAATCTCACACCTCATATGTTGAGAAGTAAACATGGACAAATTAAGGATAAATATAGATGAAGATAATATAGTATAACTCGTAATAAGAGAAATGACAATGCACTATGTAGATATGGAACTAATATTAGTGTGCTTCAAAATATATTGAAATCATGCACTATTGATGTTCATTCAATTATTTATTCGATTCATTAATTATGATTTAGTTTATAATTCGTGCGCATTTATTTTTTTATTCGTTATGCATTTAATACTCAATGTAGGTGCATATGATACTTATTTCTTGTGTATTTAGTATTTAGTTGTTATGCAATTGATATTTAGTTTATAGGATTGGGATCACGTGGGAACCAGTTCTCTATATGGGAACTAAGAACCCATCTGATCCCTCGATTTTGTTAAATGGACGCCTATGATGATGTCTAATTATGTTATAATTATCTTGATATATTTTAAAGCGAGGGGCTAGGATGTCATTTGTTATGATAATAAGTTACAATCCCTACGTTCACGTAACTTTCTTATTTTATGTGGGGAAAATTCTGAATTTTTAACTCAATTTTATTTTCGCTCCTATCATTCCGGATCAAGCAACTAAGGAAGAGGATGCAACCCTCTACAACGCCCCCCATGGCGGTGCATTCGCCTCGCTCTGCAACGCCTGCGTGCTCCGCTGCTACGCCGGAAATTACAGAGAGCCGGCTCCTAATTTCCCAGTAATTAAAACAACCATGCAAAACAAAAATCCCTCGAGCTTCATTTTTCGATTTTTCTAGGGGCTCCTCAAAAAGCTAAGGAAACAAAAAGAAAGACATTGTATTCTTTCTTATACTATCAAGATTCTTAGTTTCATCATCCATTTATTTTCTGATTATGCTTTTAGGTCCTTGATTCTTATTGTTGGGTTTTTTGCTTCTCAGTTCGGTTGAAACAATCTTCAAAGAAATTTGGTGGTATTTGCTTGGCTTCGGGCTTAGATGGTGAAGACGGGGTCCAGACCTTGGTGTGCTATTTTCTTTTTATGAACACCCTAGTTATGGCATTTATAGGATTTTGCTTTTTATTAAGTTTGTACTCGATTTTTTGAGAGTTGATCATAGTTTTTTTTTT
>BMAC01000768.1:586274-600904 GCA_014905375.1 Phtheirospermum japonicum
GTCCGGCCCCACCGCCTGGCGGAGGAGGCGGAGGCGGGTTTAGGCGCTCCGCTCTTTCTCCAGTCTCCGTCTGATGAAGTGAATTGTCGTCAGGTTTTTTTAATTATTTTTGGGAATTTATTAAATGATTCGTAGTTGTGTTTTAAGTGTAGCGCAAAATTGATTCAGGGATTCCAAATCATATGATTTGTAAATTAGAAAGAAAAAAACATGATATTTACTGAAGAGTGATTAAAATTATTTTGGTGATACTTCAGGAACTAAGAAAATGAAAAAGGAGTGAGAACTTATTTCAGGATAGTATATGATGATTTATTGACATCTTGATTACTTTATTTGAAAATGGCAGTCTATGTATTGTAAAGTATCAGTTTAAAAAAACATTAATGTATTCTAATTGCAAATTCATGTCCTTTGTGCTATTTAATTAACACTTTAAGTAAATGAAAAGGAAGAACCACTTCACAATCCGGCTCAAAAACCGATCTTGTTACCTCGGCGGAACGGTAAATCTTAACCCAAGCTCTCAATCCCTCGGTTGTGTTTAGATTTACTCATCGTATGGTGTTAATGTATTTTTTGGATTTTTATTTATTTACTTGCAGACTGAAAAGGCATTTCTGAAGCAGTCCAAGGAATTTCTCAGGTAGATTTCACATCATTTGTCTATGCAGAGATTATAGATTTGTGTAAATGTAATAATTCTTGATTGTGTAAAATTATGCTGCAGCTGGAAGAAGTCGGGGAGGGTAAAACACTGGGGAAAGGTAGCAACCGCTATTGGGAGAGCTTTGTATTACAGTTCAAAACACCCCGCGAGGCAATTGAAGGTGTGAATTTGTTAATTATGCTTTATTCTTTTGTTAAATACCTGTAGTGTATTTTAATTTCTCAATATTGTTGAAAAATAATGTTGTGGAGCTTGTAAAAGATCATTCCGGTTTTACCTTTAATTTGATTTTACTGAATTGGCTTTTTGTGGGCTTGTGAAATATGTTAATGCATATGTTTCACATCATCTATTGATATGGACTCTTAGGATTTTTATTGCTTGGAAGAAATAATAAATTTTCACAATTCCAATACTCTGGCCCTAAGCTTTCGAGCTTGCACTGCCGACATATCAGATTCCTTCTCAGCCGACTGGTATATCTCGAGCTCTCATTATACATATTAGTGTTTAATTTCTGAAGCGATTTTCTGTTGTAACGAGTTTTTTTCTTTGTGAAATTCATTTCCTAATATTGATGATTATAGGGATGAATTTATTTATATGTGTAAGTTGTTCATTTGTTCTGATGCTATATGGACATAAACACTATTTATTATTTGAAGATTAATTTTTATATTTTGAAATATTGTTGATTATGTTTTAGGGAAGAAACGTTTATATGAGTGGTAGATCACGATTAAAATCTTCGATTTTTGTATGTAATCAGAACAAGAATTTTCAAAGTTTGACTGTGCTGTAACTAATAACTATAGAAAAAGAATTTGCTAGCTCCATTTTAGCACACACAATATTACCATTCAGGAAGGCAACAAAAGGGGTGATAAGAGGTTTAATTTAATTTCTTGTACTATAAATGCATTGTAAACAAAAAATCCTTTTCTAACAACTTGTAGTTGGTAGCGACAGGATCCACTTTGAATCAATTTATTTTAGGTACTCTTAAAGTTGGTTTCATTGGAATGAATGTTTGCTAGATTGGTGATGGGTGTTTGTTAAAATTTTTTTCTAGACATACTTAAAAGTATTGGTCCTTTAAATGTGGTCCTATTCCCCTAAACAATTATCTGGTATATTCTATTCATCTTTCAATTTTTGAATATTTTTTGTATTTTTGGTTTGTTTGTTTTTAGTCGATGATGCTCTATATTTTAAAATTTTTAGATTCTGGTGATGCCATGGGATGAAAATTTTACTCTACATGTTCTACAGGGTTTCACAGCCGGTTTAACTAAAAATGAATCACACGGGTGGCTCATCTGTATCAAACGGCTACTCAAGATACATTTGTCAATTCCGTAGGTGGCTCATTCAGGTTTGTTATGTCCATATGAATTGATTTAAAGAATTTGGTGTCTTTTAGAGCAAATTAATTGGGTTTAGTTCCCACATACATATATCCTATGAGTTTGCATCAGTTTGTGTCTGCAACTACATGTTTTCTTTAATTATTTTTCATATATGTCGGAGAGCGATAATATATAATGATTTTGTAATAATTTTCAATTGGTATGTTGTAATTTCAATATCCAATATATTGTTTGGGTTTCTTCTTATTTCGTGTGCCATAAATAGGCAAAGCTACCTTGGGTGAAATGAACACCAGGAACAATTGCTTAATAAATAGTTCTCAATGTTTGAAATGTCTGGGGTAGTTGTTGTAATTACCCCAAATTGAAGTTTTTTCTAACAAGTTTAAACTTCAGGGATTCAGTCCTCTCTCTCTCTCCTTTATTTTTGTGGTCATTAGTTCTGAAAATGCCTACAACTTGGGATTTCAGATGATGGGTTCAGTCGGTCTGAAAATCCCATTGATCGATAGATAAAATTTAATTATTCTGTTACTACCCTATTAACGCCCTATTATTTATGTGCATATATTATGGTCGATAATTGTGCTAACACTGCTGGTGGAAAAAGAGAGAATGAAGTATATGCATCACTTATACAAGATTTTAGAAATTATACAATTTTCTTCATTTTCTTGGTTATTTAAAATTGTTTAAATGGGTGCTTATATTCATTTGTCTGATTTGCGGTTTTTTTAATATAATGTAATTGTTAACTCTAAAATTTTAACTCAATTTATAATTCTATAATCAATAGTTTATTAGTTTTGTATATGGGGATTTTTTTGTTTTTGTTGGTGGTTTTATTTATCAATAAGAACAAAAGTATCACGAAATAGTTCATTATAACAAGTAGAACATCTTTTAAGTTTATGTCTTAGGTCTCTGCCTCATTACTTGGTAAACACATTTCCATTTGATTTAATGGATGTACTCTGTTTTTTTTTTTTTTGGAAAATGAATTAATGCTTTAATTTCAATTGTTCTTTTTCCTTCTGGGTCTTATACCATGATTTTCATCCACCATTTGTTGTCACTTATATTTGCTATTTTTGGGCAAATTAGTTGACATATTGGTAAAAAGACTTCAATACAAATTTCTGACATCATAGTTTTTGTTTATGAATTTTGTTGGTTTATGAAAATGATTTAATTGGGGTTTTGAATATTTGTTGTTTATTAATTTGATTATTATGAATATAATTCTTGGTTATACTAAACTGAATTTCCATTGTTATTTTTTTTTAAATAGGTGCTCTCACACGATTACAAATTTTTAAACCCACCGGAAGAGCCTGAGAAGAGAAACGATAAGCTTAGACACGTCCAATCCTCAGAATCTTTCTTCATGGTATTCTTTTTCCTTTTTCATTCCATTGTCATTATTTTTCTTACTTTTTCGGCTTTGTATTTCTTTGTGTGTGTTTTTTTTATTGTAGGATGTCTGTTGTGAGAGTTGCTTTAACAATAAGTTTTATTTGTGTTACTTTAGTTTCTGTAAACAAATCTATATAAATATATTCAATTCACTCATTTGTTGATTTGTGATTGTTTGTGTGGAATAGAAGCACTGTTTTCAGCTATTCACAGATGGTTTTGTGCAGCAATTCCCAGACTGCGGCCCATAACATAATCGGTCGTGCCAGACTCAAGTAGGTAATTACTAATGATTGAACTTTGTGTTAATTATCATAAAAACTATGCTGGGTTTCTTGTCTAAGTTTTTCTGTTTTCTGTTTCTGTTTTGGTTGTTATGTTGCTTATGCGTTTTTTTAGAAATTCCAAAGTTAACTAAATCTCATATATGGATGACTTACCGGCGTATTGGAGTATGGTGTTCTGTTGATCTATGAAGACAATTTGTTATGTCAATTTAAATTTCTCTAGGATCCTTACTCATTTAATGGTGACTTCTAAATACCTCAATTTTAGTTTTTTCTTGTTTTGTTTATTATTTGTACAAATGACCTTATAAAAAGTAGTTAACTTTAGCAAATACGGATGTAGATTATTTTAAGGCTATTGCATTAAAAATGATCATTTGATATTACTGGTAGCAAATTGATCTAGACACCATTTTTTGATGTCTTATGACTACCCGACAAAGAGGTTGTACATGTGCTGTTTCAAAAAAGGTATTTTATTCGAATAGCTTTGGGTTTTGCTTTGCTTTGAATTTTTTTTTTTATAAATTTTTACTCAAGATTTTTGTTTAAAAACCAAAATTTCAGGAAATATTACTTGTTTCCCTTCTGCCATCTCACTTTGCAGTATTTATTTGGCTACTGTATTCGAGTATTAGTTTGTAGAAAATTTCATGTTATTTTGTGATTTTTATTTTTAGTTTTTTGCTTTTTTTAAAACTTTTTTTTTTTGTGTGTGTGGTACCTTTGTAGTTTGGTCATTAGTTGTTAATTGAATGAAAGAATCGTGTGGTATGAGTTATGAATTTCGGATTGAAAAGGTTTTAATTGTATATTAATTTCAATGTTTTGTTATTTAAGCATTAAGTTGGTTGTTGGGAAACTAAAACTGAGGAGTTGCCACAATTGGGGCATGAGTTCTATCAAAATATGGGGTAATAAAGAACTTCATGGCATTAACAAGAATCTTTGATGGACAAATTGCAACTTTCTTACCGGGAAAGGGGCCCCGATTGGTTTGCTACAAATTATGAAGAGACAATTACTTAATTGGCAAGGAGAAACATGTTTTAGAATATCAGTTATTTTTTAAATAGAATAATGAATGCAACTCTACGATCTTAAAATATATTAGTTTTTTATTGACTAAAGGTTTGTATATTCTTTTTATTGTAGTTTTTATTGTAGGCCCTAAATTATTATTGTCATTTATAGATATCAACCTGACAATGTCCTATTATCATTCACAATTGTCCTAAATTCTCGATGGGCCAAGGTTGTGCATTGCACAACCTTTGTTCCCTAGTACAGTAGTAGGGTAGGAAAGTTGACAGCATTTATTGATAAGAGTTTGCCAAATGTCAATTATTGATTGGCTTCAGGCAAAGGTACTTCTAACACGCTTTTATCTTTGTTGTTGTTGTCATTTAGTATGTTTTAAAAACGGAAAGAAAAAAAACCAAACAAAAATCTAACCACACAAAGTACAAAAGTCTGAAAAATCACGTGGGTTTTCAAAAAGTGTTCATATGGATTCTTCTTGAATACGCACTCAACTCCAATGAAGGGCTTCATAGGCGAAAGGTATGCAATTTTAATTTTCTGTTTTATTTTATTTTATTTCGTTTTCCTTCTTCTTCTTCTTCTTCTTCCATTTGTTTACCTCCTGTCTGCTAATTTCTTGGGTATTTTTTCTTATCAAGGTGGAGAAAGACAAAGAAACCCTATGATTGGAGAGTTATAAAAATTGGGAATCAAAGGTGACAACAATTCTTCTTCTTTCTTTGTTTTCTTTCTGATTTCAATTTTTTTTATGGTTATTGTATTTATATTTTTTGTTTTTGTTTAAAAAAAATTAATTTGTTGCTCTATTCTTCAGAATTGAAATAATTGTTGTTGTTAAAGTTTTGGTCTGCATAACAAAACAGAAAATAAATGTAATTTATTATTATTATTATTATGATTATTCATTTATTTATTTTACTTTGGAATCTTTTGAATTAGTAAAAATTAACTTCAATTGATGAACCCTAATGGTGGCATGAGTCGGGATTACAGTCTGAACTTTTAGAAAATTGGATTTTTCGAGATCCACATTCCTGCTAATTCTGTGGTAGTTGATTGAACATGCATATTATGAATGTAAACTGGGATTTATGTAAACTGCTAATCACAAATAGCTTATCATATTGTAGGCAAATCCTTATAATTGAGTGTCTTTTCCACTTTGATTTTTCGATTTGTTGATTTTCAGTCTTATCATATTGAGGTTCTTTGAAAAGCGCAAATACCTATTAGGTCCTCTCTTAACTATTATATTTAAATCTTATGCAAGGATTGTAGATATTGTGATATGTTTGGCTACTTTATGACACACGTTTTAATTACACACTATTTGCTTAAATAATGACAACCATATCACTAAAATTCTCATTTTACATATAAATTTACTTTTCACGGGGCTATGTGAATATCAATAATACTCGAGAACACATTCCTCTTAAATATTAGGTCAGCCTTAGAAAAGTGGTAAACTAAGTTTTTTAGGTTATAAAAAGAATGGCTCATGTTATTAATTATCCAATTTCATTTATTAGTCTATTGGTGAATGTTTTTATTTAATGACTTTCATCATTGGAAATATCTAAGATGTTGGTTCTCCTTATTTGCTAAAGCGAGCCGATCAATTTGTGTGTTTTAATTTTTTAAAATAATATGTAACAAACTGTTTTTCTTTATAATGAAATTTGGCCTTCATAATTTTTATCTTATTTTTTATTGGTGCACAAGTCGTAAAAATATAGATAAGGACAGTTCCTTCTTCTACTATATTCAGTTTTTTTAATATGATTTGCTTTAGTTTTGTTTTAATATTTCCCCTAAAAAATTATGCAGTGTTTGATATATTGGTTGGCTTCATATAGAATCAAGATGATCAGATTTTGTACTTCAACAGCACCATTGAAATCGAAGATATCTTCGAACGCTTTGAGAACTATCCCCGGTATCACTTTCGATTTGCAACAACACAAGACACTCAAGCTAGAAGAGAACGTGAATATTTTATGACAGGTATCACACAATAAAACTACAAAAAAATGACAAGTTTTGAAAATTAATATTGAAAAAAACAATGACTATCTGAATTTCACTTTACAGATGTTATAGGGATGTTGATGTCAGTTGCTCCAATAAATAGTGTTCAAATATCTCCCAGGAAAGTTACTACGAACTCTAATGTCCAAATATCATCCAAACAGTTGGCGCAAATAAGAGAGATATTGTCATTAAGCTGCTTGGGTAAGTCATTTTTTTTTTTTAATAAATTGTTGATTTTATTATGCCATTTTTACTTTAAGTATTCTGCATAACTTCATTTGGATTTTACTCTGAAATGTGCTGAAATGTGCTTTTAGACTGCAACATTAAAATTGAAATCAGATACGGAATTATAAAAAATAATACACAAAATCAAGACCAGAAAAAAAATAAAATAAAACTAATAGTGATGAACTGATATAGATTTTAAATTTCGATGCCTATATATGATCAACAACTATATTATATTATAATTTTAATTAATCAATAGAAATTGATGTTTAATAAATAATTAATTAGATGCTGATATACACTACTGGACCGTGCACACGCAATTTGTCCATGCCATACACAGAGGGTTGGGAGTTAGGCAAAAACTTAAATGTGACGGTCACATGAATCTTCTGTCATGTGACGGAGCCCCATAAATTGCCTAGTCTAACCTAATTTGATGGATCAAATTCGGGTCTAGGTATGGATCAAATTCGGGTCTGAATAGGTATAAAGCTAAATTCGGGTCTGAAAGGTATAAAGCTCCGTCACATGTTAAATGATCCATGTGGCCGTCACATGGAGACTTGCTCTAAGAGTTATCCGTCGTCGTCTTCCAACTTCTCAACCAAATTGTTGACAATGAAATATTAATCTGTCGGATAAATGGATTTGAAATCATTTGTTTTATCATATTTGACGCCAAAGAATTTCTAGACATTGGCGTCATGTCTAATACTTATCAATGCTAAATCGACGCATTGACCTGTGCACATGAATCATGTCCCCAAATGACCCCAAATGAAACTTCTATTCATGTCGGTTCATGAGGGCTAGTGAGGGGTCGTGTATGTCTTCAATCTGTTTCCGCGATACGATCCGAGGAAGCATCGAACCGCTCATGAACCATACGTAGACGAACATCACTCTGAAAAGTGTTATACAGATTATATATACTTCTTCGATGATGACCGTTTATCAATCTTATATCTTTTCAATTCTACACGGTCGTTGTCTAATATGTATATATAGTTAGTATTCACACCTCTCAGAATGATGGTGGTCTACGTATGGTATTTTGATGCTTTTCTCTTATCGTATCTCGAAAACAGCGGAAAGAGATTGAATACATACTCTGACCAGCCCTCACGAACCTACACGTTATCTCTAAAATAGGGTTTGGTTAAATAAATCCCCTGTTTCGAGTCCTAGTACAATTACCACACACCGATTGATGACGGAGTTTGGAGGGTTCATCATCATCGTCACCAGCCCTAGATCCAGATTCTGATTACGAGGAGTAGGGGTAGCAAATCGGTCGTGCCGGGCTCTTATCGGGCCGACACGAAAACGGCACGATAAGCTTAACGGGCCTATAATCTAAACCCGAACACGACACGATAAAAACACGAAAAGCACGGCTCGGCACGATAAGCAAAAAATGCTGAAATTATTTAATCCAGCCCGTTAAGCACATTAGGACCGTTAATGAATAAAATACATGATTTTCTTAATAAATATAATACATATTTATAAAATTATCAATACAAATTGTCAAATACATTTAAAATTATAATATGACAAATGTATTAATGATAAATTAAAAAATACAAATACTAACAATGAGTAAATGAATATAAAAAGGGGAACTTAAAATATTATCGTGCCTTATCGTGTTTATCGGGCTAGCCCGTTATCAACCCGTTTATTAACGTGCCTTATCGTGCCAGCCCGATAAGGCCCGAACCCGAGAAGACTCAGCCCAAACCCTGTTTTTCCGTGCCGTGTTCGTGTCGGTCAATCGTGCCGTACCTCATATTGCCACCCCTAACGAGGAGCGCCGATTGAAGTGCGAACGGAAGCTTGAGTCCCGATTGATGCCCGAACCTCACTGGCAAAGATTGTCTTATCGTCCGACGCAAGTATGTATTGTTTGCTATTTCAATGCTTCGAACAAGTACGCTGACTTGTTCGGAGATGATTCAAACACATAGAGTTTCGAGCCTAAACCACAAAAGGCAAAACCGAAACAACTATATTGTAACCCGTACTCCTCGAAGCACTGAAATAGCAAACAATACATACTTGCGTCGGACGATAAGATAATCTTTGCCGGTGGGGTTCGGGAATCAAGCGGGACTCAAGCTTCCGTTTGCGCTTCAATCGGCGCTCCTCGTAATCGGAATCTGAATCTAGGGCTGGTGACGATGATGAACTCTCCAAACTCCTCGTCATCAGTCGGTGTGTGGTAATTGTACTAGGACTCGAAACAGGGGATTTATTTAACCAAACCCTATCCCTAACGCCGGCATATTCTTAAATGGGAAATAGGCCCGGTCCGACCCGACTTTACAAGAGGCCATTTTTTAAATATAGCACGAGATAAAAAAATAAAATAAATGTGTGCAAACATTTCAATTTAATTGTATACACGTTCGAATACTTTTGCAATACAAACACACGCCCAACACACCATCGCACATAACTACCTTGGGTCGAGCTACTCGAACCCATTTAGTAAATGAGTTGAGCTTGATTTTAAAATAGAACTCACTTATTTCAACGATTTGAGTGTGTACTCATTTATTATAATTATACTGTTGGGCGTAGCCGATTGTCGTTTCGCCATAGTAGATCAGTTCTGAGTACACGCAGCGGAACACCGAGGGGCAGATTGGTCCTTTTAAACTTTTCGTCGAGCTTTCGATAAGGCCCGGACAGCAATTTGCTACTGTCCGTACTTAGCCCAGCGACGAACCTTGTCGCCTTCGGCCCGCAGCAGCCGCTCCTCCGTAAAGCAGCCCGGTTCAGCAGCTGACCCAGCGGCCTGGCCCGAACAAGCCCGCTCGACACTGAAACACAGAAATAACAATAAGGGGACTAAATCGAACAACAGGATGAACGATCTCGGTATAATCTAACAATACACAAAGTAAAGATAAAACTAGAAACGATACCGCCTTTAATCGTCGATTCACCGATACACAACGAGAACTAATCTTTCGCCGTGTAGTCGTCGGAACACGGGCGAATTCAATTCTGAAAATACCCGGCTCAGATCTCCACAACACGGCGCCCTTTTACACAGCAGTAAACCGACTCGTCTTTCCCGGAATCCCAAAACAGCACCGCCGGCAGCAGCTGGTAGCTCCTCGGACAACGACCCGAGGCGGCGCAACCGAGACCCCGTTGACCCGAACCCCAACACCACTCTCACATGAACCTCACTCTCAAGATGATCACGTTATCTCCACTAGCAGGTTTCAATTTTCCGGCAAGGAGGAAAAACGAGTAGGGTGAAGACCAAAGATCGGGTGAGAGAAGGTTAGCAGCCGAAGAGAGAGAGAGCTTCAAGGTTGGAATAAGCTAGGGTTTCGGGTGAGGGGATATAAGGGGGTGATGAGTGGCCCAGATTCAATACCTAAAATGGGCTGCCAAGATTATGTCGTAGGTGGATCCGGATCGCCCGACCTGGTTGAATCAGGTCGAGGCCTTGGGCTGTCAGCTGATGGGCTGCGGTAATGGGCCGGGATTAAATCAGGGACTTGGGCCATAATTATAACAATCTCCATCTTGGCCCAATATCGGTTTACTGCTTAGGGTAGCCTTTTGGATTTCATCATCGCCGTATGCCCCTTTTATTTCCTTTATTTCCTTTTCAGCATCTTCGCCATCTCCAACGAACCTGTTCTCAACACAAAAGTTAGTAACAAGAAAAATACAAACTTATAACCCACAGACAGGCTATAAAAAACAACACAAGCCCAAGAGAGCCTAATCACAAGAATCAAAATTCAAGGTTTCAAGGCATGATTCAAATTTCTCAACGGGCAGACACTTGGTTCCCATATCAGCGAGATTCGATTCAGAAGGAATTTTTTCAAGAAGAACTACACCTTTTGCAACCACATCTCGGATATAGTGGTACTTCACATCAATGTGTTTAGTTCGATCATGAAAAATAGGATTCTTAGCCAATTGAATAGCGGACTGACTATCAGAAAATACTACGACATCACCATCAAGAATGGAAATTTCAGAAAGTAAACCTTTTAGCCATATGGCCTCTTTGAACGCCTCAGTAATCGCAACATATTCAGCTTCGGTAACCGACAAGGCAACCACACGTTGTAACTGCGATTTTCAACTAATGCACGAGCCACATAAGGTAAACACATAAAACGTAGTCGATTTTCTATTGTCCCTATCATTAGCATAATTAGAATCCACATAACCTTTCAAAACACAATTTTCAGACTTAGAAAATTTCAGACCAAGATTAACACATTGTTTTGAATAACGGAGCAACCATTTAACAGCTTCCCAATGAATCTCACCAGGGTCATATACCTACTCAAGCAACTCACAGATTAAGCAATATCAGGCCTAGTATTAACCATTAAATACATAACAAAACCTATATCACTAGCATATGGCACGTTTTTCATGTATTCAATATCTTCTTCATGAATGGAGTCTGTTGTTTGCAAAGCAGAAAATGACCAGCACGTGGAACGTTAACAGGTTGGGCATCCGACATAAAATTTTTACTCAAAATCTTCTCAACATACGAAATCTGATTCAGAAAAATAGTCGAAGTTTTCTATCTCTCACAATGTTCATGCCAAGAATCCTTTTTGCATCTCCTAAATATTTCATGTCAAATTTAGCATTTCTTTGACTGCGAGAATTTTTTTGGAGAGTAGAAGAAAAGAAAATTAGGCTGAAGTAAAAGGGAAGGAAAGAATGACTTTGAACTTTTGATTAATTTAAAGGAGATGCATTTATAAAGTGAGAAATTTTGGGGAGCTGGATAAAAGAAAACTGAAAAAGAGAAGGAAAGGAAATGATCACTATGATAATCTTGATTGATCGAAAGGAGATCAGGAGATGTCTTATTATACAATTGATTATAATAAAATATGTATATGTAACTTTCTGAAATAGATTAGGAGATGTCTTATTATACAATTGATTATAACAAAATATGTATATATAACTTATCTTGTTTTTCATGATAAAGCTACCAATATATCAAATACAGCACTTAGACAATTTTGCACATGCTCGATAGACTTAATGCACGAACTAATTAACAGCATGTCATCAACATATATCAACAAGAAAATAGGCACCTTAGATACAAGTAAGTATCAAACGAACTTCTTCGAAATTTTAAAGAAAGCATGCACTCGTCAAATTTCTTGTTCCATTGTCTAGGAGATTGTTTTAAGCCATACAAGGATTTCTTAAGCAAACACACATGATCAGACTTCGATTTATCAACAAAATCGTCAGGTTGACGCATATATATTTTCTCATCCAAATCGCCATGCAAAAATGCAGTTTTAACATCCATTTGTTTTAATTCCCAATTAAACCGACCACATAACGCAAGAATGATTCTAACAGTAGTAAACTTCACAACAAGAGCAAAGATTTCGGTATAATCTATCCCCTCCCTTTGAGTAAATCCCTTAGCAACTAAACGAGCTTTAAACCTAACAGACTCACATTCATCCTTAACCTTAAACAACCATTTGCAATCAATAACAGAACAATTATCAGGTTTTGGCACGAGAATCCACGTATTGTTAACATGCAAAGAACTTATTTCCTCATTCATCGCATTTAACCATTCAACAGAGTGCACAGATTTCAAAGCATCGTCATAGGACTTAGTGTTAGAATAGGGTGACCAACAAGCCAACTGTGGGCCAATTAAATTAAAAGTTTGGTTTTAATTATTAAATGGGCCATCCTTTTACAACCCATTAAATTTTGGGCTTTTGTTTTAATTAAATAAGATTTGTTTTAATTCGGCCCAACTTCCTTATAAGACTTTTGAATTTGGGCTTAAGTTTTAATAAAAAAAAAAATTAAAAACAAAACATAAAGGAAGAATGAAGGAAGACGGCTTATAAAAAAGAGTCGGGTTTTATAAAAACTACAGAGAGACGGAAAACATTTCGGAAGAACCCTAACCCCACCCCAGCCGTCCAATAGCCGCCGCTTGTCGCCGGCCGCCACACGTACCGAATTGTTCGGTCGTCGGTTTCTCGTTTCCGTCGTTCTCAATCCCTCGACGGATCTAGTGCTCCGTCGTAGGGACGTCGGGTTACCGCAGCCCGGACCGCCGTACCTGACTGTCGCTCTGCACGGGCCGTTGCCACGCCGGAGCAGCTATCGAAGACCACCTGTCGCAGCCTGTCGAACGCTGCCTCCACGCCGGCTGGATTTTCTGCATCGCCGGAGTTCACAGCGCTGCCGCCGTGCTGTGAGCCTGCTGCCGTTTCGCCGGGGGCTGCCAACACCACGCACCCGACTGCCGTCGAGCTGCTCCGAGCTTCGCCGGAGCGCCCGCCCCTCCGCCACGACGGCTGACTGCCGAAAGGGACAGCACCCCGTCGTCTCCGTCACTGTGAGTCGGACTGTCGTCTCCCTCCTGCTGCTGTCAAGCCATCTCAGCCACTGTGCCGTCGCCGCCATCGCACTAGCGTGCCGCCCGCTGCCTCGTCCGCCCGGTTGCCTTCCGAACGTCGCAGCTCCTCCGTTTCGAAGGCCTCCCTGAACCAGCCAACGCCGCCGCTGCTACACCTCCGTCGTGCATTGACGACTGATGTTTTTTTGTCGCCAGCCGAAGACCTCCGCGCTGTGAGGTAATATGGTTGTTCGGTGATTTATATATGTGCAGTGCTGTGTATATATATGATATTATATAAGCTACTGTATATAAGATACATATATATATATATGTGTTTTTGTATGCTGGGTGATGTGTGCAGTATATGTTTATAAATATATGTATATAATATTATTGAAGCATGCATGTAAATTTTGTGTGTGAGTTAATGTATGCTGTGCATGTGTATTCAGATATATATATATATATATATATATATATATATATATATATATAATGATTGCACGTGTGTGTGCTGTGCATGAGATGTGTGAAATAAATGTACAGTGTGTGTGTTGTGATGTGTGTGCATGTAAATGCATGTTATGCATGCTTGTTGTACTTAATTGCATGCTACTGTCTATATATATATATATATATTATATATATATATATATATATATATATATATATAAAATGTGTATGTGTGATGGTATTACATATTTAAATGCATATGTTGATATATTATATATATATATAATTGTTATATATATGTTTAATATATTAATATACATATATATAATTGTTATATATATATATATAGTTTAAATAGAAACTGACCATACTCGTTTGATTTTACAAAAATCGAATTGTTCTATTTAATAAAAATAATTAAAACATTGTTTCAATTAATTGATTATAAAATTGGACCGTCGTCAATTGAATTTGATTAGATTATTTAAAATTTTTGTTTTCCGCTGCGCGACGCTACCATCGATTCCCAACAGTGGTATCAGAGCGAGGTTTTTAAATCAATTAATTGCTTGTGTTTTTTTGCTTTCGAGAGCATGTTGAATTTGTTGAATTGTTGATTTGGATATTATCTTGTGATTGAGATTTCTTATAGCTGAATAATTGGTTGGCCTTAAAATTTCACGGGAAATCACGTGTCAGATTGTCCGACAGTCTTACGTGCT
>BMAC01000768.1:603965-619159 GCA_014905375.1 Phtheirospermum japonicum
TATTTCATTTTTACTAAAGCCCAAATTCAATAACAATATCTTTGTTTTACAAAAGCCTAAACAAAACCCAATGGCAAAGCCCAAATTCAAAACAATATTATTTTTAATATTTTGTTTAAAATAAGTCCAAACCAAAACCCAATAACTTAGCCCAAGCCCACAAAAACTCAAGCCTTTCAAAATAAATTCTTTTAATTAGTTTACTTGGTCCTTGGTTTAAAAATACAACCTTATCTACAACACTTCCTTTTTTTCTACACCACAAACAACTCAACCCAATCTCCATTTTTTCTTATCTGCTATACATAACAACCCAAGCACACCCCCTACCACCAACACCAACACCAAACAGCAACTTTAGGGCCCGAACAACAACACCACCCATCTTTTGGCCACAGCCAAACCAAAGCCATGGTCAGACCAAGTCGGGCCCCTTCAGCCGAATCACTAATCGACAGAGCTGGAGAATCCATCGTCGTCGCTGCCAAACCCAAACTCCAGGCCAAGCCCGAACCCCGGGCCAGAAAAATACGCAGCCCACGACAGCCCCAACCGAACCCGAACCTCAATCGCCAACATCCCGACGATTCCCAGCCAAACACCACCCGAGAGACCCGAAGAACTTCGACGACAAACCACCCACGAGAACCAGCCCAGCCACCTGCCGACTCAGCCACTTTCCAGCCCGACAACCACCAACCACGACCACCGCCATGACCCGAAAACGAACTACAACTCGTCGTCGTGTTGCCTTCCAGGCCGAACCAACCAAAACGACGTCCGAACCCACCACGACCAAGTCGCCTTCTTGAGCCAGAGACCGCCGTTCTCCAGCCGCGGCCCGAAACCATCCCCAACAAACCCCCACGGCAGTCACCAACCCGAAACCAAACAAAACGATCACCCCAGTCACGTACGAGCGCCGTCGCCAAATACGAATAATGTAATTAGTGGATTTGAAAACAATAGAATTTAAATTTAAATATATATATATATATATATACTAATATATATATATATATATCGCCGTTGGCCACCGTCGGCCCCACCTTACGGACAGAGCGGAGCGGGGACACCACCGCCCGTTTCTCCTGTCGCCCGCCCTCGCCGGTCCGCCAAGCCAAACGTTGCCCGCCCTCGCCGGTTGCAGCCAAGCATCGCCCGACGCCGTCCGTGCTGATGTCGCCGTTGGCCGAGGAAGGGGAAGAGGCTCTGGCCGAATTGCTTTGGGGGAGAAAGGGGGAAGAGACGGGAGAGGGTGCTGCGCCGTCGCCGGTTTCCGCCTGCTCTACTGCCGGCGACGATTGACGATGGGAGGAAGAAAGGGGCTGGCCGAGTTTTGCTTTGGGGGAGAAAGAGACGGGAGAGGAGAAAAAATTAGGGATTTAACCCCTTTTATTCCAAGTTTCCAGAACTTTGCAATTTAGCCCCCCAGCTTTCTAAACCACTTCAATTGAACCCTCAGACTCTTAGCCCCTTTTCAATTTAATCCCAGAAGTTGTAACAATGTTCAATTGAACCCCCAAACTCTACCATTTTATTTAAATTCCATGATCGGGRGTTCGAATCAAGGTTACGAATTCTTTATCTTTTCAAATATTCCAAATTAATTTTTAAATCCAAGTTCTAAGTTAAGCTATCATATTCAATGTAGGAAACGAGGGTTCTCGAAACTAGGATTTTCAAGCACGAGCATCTACATTCAATTTTCCACGAAACGCATTTAAAGGTGGGTGATTCTAAACTCTTTTCAAAACCATGTTTGTCTATGCTAAATGCAATTATATGAATTATCTATGTCTCAATGCAACATTCCATAGTAGCTTTCGAGCTAAAACCCTGATAGTGTGTTGTAGCCATTCATTTATGATTTATATGATTTCTTCTTAACATTGCCGAACGTGTTCTATGTTTGACTATGTTAAATGCGATTGTATGAGTTATCTATGTCTCAATGCAACATTCCATAGTAGCTTTCGGGCTAAAGCAACAGTAGCTTTCGGGCTAAAACAACAGTAGCTTACGAGCTAAATCTATGGTTGGCCAACATCTATGAACGACTGACAGTGTGTTGTAGCTATTCATTTATGGTTTGTATGATTTGTGTTTAATATTGACAAACAAATCCCCACTGAGCGAGTTGAAAGTTCACACCCATCTTTATCAAACTTTTCAGGTTGAGGAGTTGGATGTGGTACGAGGCGGTGGATGCGAAGATGTTATTTTCATTGCTATTTTATTTTCTTCTCTATGGATTGGTATCTTTAGTTATTGTCAAGTTTAAAACAAGATTGGGACTTGTGTTTCTATTTAAAACTTCTTGAATAGTCGAGTACTACTATTTGATGCGTTAAGTGAATTTCCTGTTTTAAATAAATGTTAAGTTTTATTCACGCTTCCGCTTGAAATTATTGTGATTGGGATTTATTGAAAACTCACGCCCTTGTTTTTGGAAGTCTTAATTATGAAAAATCAAGTTTTACACTTCGAAAATGGGGCGTGACAATATACGTCTCACATTGGTAGGTCAGACCTGACATACGAAGATTTTGATATTCGCTGGATTAACCTAGGTRATTATCAAGTGTGAGGAAATCTATCTTTAGGGTCACATTTTGATGTGATTGAAATTGTTTCTACCTTTGAACAAACATGGCTGGTCAGATTAACTGGGGGTCGTGTTTGCGTCATTGGACCTAAAGCCCATTAAAGAAAAATATGTTTTCTCGTATTCTACTAGAGGGTGGTGGAATTCGAATAAATTAGTGGGAGAACAATTAATATGTAAAAGTCCAAACTATTAATTGTATTGATTATTTCAAATAAATCTCTAAACATTGTCTTTTTCTAATTCCTCAGTAATTATGTCTAAGAATCTTCTTGCCTCGATCCTTGACCAAAATAAACTCACTGGCTCAAACTTTCTGGATTGGATCCGGAATTTGAAATTGGTGCTTACTATTGATGAGCGTCTCTATGTGCTAAATGAGAGACTCCCTTTTGAACCCCTCCCTGATGATGCTACTAACGCTCAACGTGCCGAACTTGAGAAATGGAAGAAAGATGACGTCCATGCGAAGTGCTATATGATAGCATCCATGGTCCCTGAACTTGCAAGGAAGTATGAGTCTTTCGCTCATGCAGCCGACATCAAGGAAAACCTTGAGTCGATGTATAGTGAGAATACTCGGGCGTCTAGGTACGCAGCGACGAAGGAGTTAGTCTCCTTGAGACTGCGAGAAGGGGCTTCGGTCCATGAGCACGTTCTCAAGAAGATAACACTCATTGAGAAGCTGGTAAACTTAGACGTGGTACTTCCTCCTGAGTTGCAGGTGGATTTGATCCTACTGTTTCTTCCAAGTTCCTATGAACAGTTTATAGTGAACTTTAAAATGAACAAACTCGATCCTACCTTGGATGAGATGTTGAACATGTTAGTCAGTTATGAGGCAACCATCAAGAAGGAGAAATCTGTTCTCCTTATTACTACTTCTGGAAAGAAGAGTTCTTTCTCGAAAAAACGGAAAGGTTCCGTTTCGAGCAAATTTTTGCGAAGGGTGGCTCAAGTGGGTCAAAGAGTGGCAAAACCAGCAAGCAAGTTGATGACGTTTGTCACCATTGTGGAAAACCGGGCAACTGGCGCCGGAAATGCAAAGAATATCTTGACCAGAAGCGTTCTGAGAAAGGTATGTATTTCATTGAATAATGAAATACTGATTAACACTATTTCAGCAAAACGTAAAAATGATAGTCTAAACCCGACACAACTTTGGCACGCTAGAATGGGTCATATTTCCTTGAGAAGGATGAACGAGTTCGCTCGTGATGGATTATTCTCCTTGGAGGATGTGAAGTCACTTGGGACTTGCGAGTCTTGTTTTAAAGGAAAGATGACCTAGTCGCCTTATAAGGGACAGACGGAACGTGCTGAAGGTCTATTGGATTTGATCCATACAGACGTTTGTGGCCCACTAAGTGTTAGTGCTAGGGGTGGTTATAGCTACTTCGTCACCTTTACCGACGATTACTCTAGGTACGGGTTTGTGTACTTAATGAAGTACAAGTCTGAAATTTTTGAAAGGTTCAAAGATTTTAGACACGAAGTAGAAAACCAACTCGGGCGACGTATTAAGAAACTACGATCTGATCGTGGTGGAGAGTACTTGAGCGCCGAGTTTATAGACTACTTAAAAGAGAATGGGATTCTCTCTCAGTGGACTCCTCCTGGAACTCCTCAATTGAACGGAGTTTCCGAGCGTCGGAATCGAACTTTGTTGGACATGGTTCGATCCATGATGGGATTCACTGAACTACCGGCATACTTGTGGGGTCATGCACTCCTGACTGCCGTATATTTGCTGAATAGGGTTAATACCAAAGCAGTTAACTCCACTCCATATGAACTTTGGCATTCCCGAAAACCCAGTTTCAAACATATTAAGATATGGGGTTGCCCCGCTTATGTGAAGCGGTTGATGGGAGATAAATTGGATAGTCGATCCGATTTATGCTATTTTGTGGGGTATCCCCAAGATTCAATGGGATACGAATTCTACTTTGTTTCTGAAGCAAAAGTGTTTGTTTCAAGAAATGCCACTTTCCTTGAGAAGGAATTTCTATTGGATAGAAAAGGCAGCATGGTAGAACTCGAAGAAGTTCGAGAACCACAAAACGAAGTTCAAGCACATGAGAATGAACAAATTCAACAAACCACTAATATACCTCCTGAACCATCGGTGCGACGATCCGAAAGAGTTCGGAAAGTACCCGATAGATTATTCCTAGTAGATGAGGTTGATCAAGGATCCGATCCTAGAACCTACATCGAAACTGTATCTGATACAGACCAGGGACATTGGCTAGAAGCCATGAAATCCGAAATGGGCTCCATGTACTCCAAAAAGGTATGGACCTTGGTAGATCCACCCGAGGGAATCGTTCCCATAGGCTGCAAGTGGATTTATAAAAGAAAAATTGGAGTTGATGGAAAGATTGCGACCTATAAAGCTAGACTGGTAGCGAAAGGGTATACTAAAAAACAAGGCGTTGATTATGAGGAAACTTTTTCACCAGTCGCGATGCTTAAGCCCATTAGGATTTTGCTGGCCATTTCTGCGTATTATGACTACGAGATATGGCAAATGGATGTGAAGACCGCCTTCCTTAATGGTAACATTGAGGAAGAAATCTATATGGCGCAGCCGGAAGGCTTCATATCTACTGGAGAGGAGCAAAAGGTTTGCAAGCTCCAGCGATCCATTTATGGATTGAAACAAGCATCCCGAAGTTGGAATATCCGGTTCGACACAGTTATCAAAGAGTTTGATTTTGTAAAGAACCCGGAGGAACCTTGTGTTTACGAGAAGGTTAGTGGGAGCGCAGTGACTTTTCTAGTACTTTACGTTGATGACATACTACTCATTGGGAATGATGTAGGGATGTTGCAATCAACCAAAGCATGGTTATCCACACGTTTCTCAATGAAGGATTTGGGCGAAGCATCCTACGTATTGGGAATACGGATCTATAGAGATAGATCGAGGAAATTGCTTGGCTTGTCCCAATCCTTGTACATAGACACCGTGTTGAAACGGTTTCACATGGAAGAATCCAAGAGAGGTTCCTTGCCAATGTCCCACGGGATTCGTCTATCGCAATCTATGTGTCATCAGACGCAAGCGGAAATCGATGAGATGAATATGACACCATATGCATCTGCTATTGGTAGCATAATGTATGGCATGCTATGTACGAGACCTGATATTGCCTATGCAGTGAGTGTCACAAGCAGATATCAGTCTAACCCTGGACCTGCCCATTGGAAGGCAGTGAAGGACATTCTCAATTACTTACGAAGAACTAGAGATCTGTTCTTTGTCTACGGGGATGCCGAGCTGAAAATAGAAGGCTTCACAGATTCTAGTTTCCAGTCGGATGTGGATGACTCAAGGTCAAATTCTGGATTTATATTTAAACTCAACGGTGGCGCCGTGTGTTGGAAGAGTTCCAAGTAAGACACGACGGCTGATTTTGTCACCGAAGCTGAGTATATTGCAGCATGTGATGCAGCAAAYGAGGCTTCTTGGATAAGGAAGTTCATCCAAGAGTTGGGTGTATTTCCAGGTGCGGACGATGAAGTAAAGGTATACTGCGATAACACCGGTGCCGTGGCGCAAGCCAAGGAACCGAGATCTCATCCGAAGTCCAGGCACGTATTGAGAAAGTATCACCTTGTTCGTGAGATTGTAGAGAGGGGTGAAGTCGTTGTTGAACGTGTCACCTCTGAAGACAACGTTGCAGATCCCTTCACCAAGCCATTATCGATATCAGTCCACGAGAAACATCGAGAGTCGATGGGACTTAGATATATGAATAGTTGGCTTTAGGTCAAGTGGGAGATTGTTAGAATAGGGTCACCAACAAGCCAACTTGTGGCAGTGGTCTGACCTCTTTCTTATAATACAATCGTTTTTATTCGTAATAATATCTTTTATACTTATTGACATTCCATATCTTTTATCACATGCTAGTTGCATAGGTATGGTTCTGATGAAATTACTTTATTACGTTGGATTGGTCTAGAAGAACCGTGAGATAATCTAGCATGTAATGTAACTCATCGAACTTGTTCTAGTCATAGGGTTACGCCATAATGAGAATACAGGCCTTTCCCGTTAAGACTAGTACTTAGTGTATGTGGACCGCGTCTCATCGGTCACGGTGTCTGGACATCGACATACATAAGTAGGTGCTCATAAGATGAGTTCACTGAACTCCCTCACCTAGAAATCTCTAAGTGGTTCCCACTCATCGAGTAGATGATTTCTATGGTATAGCGTACAACATTAATCCTTAAGACCCAGACCTCACCGTGACTTCACTAGAGGACAGGCTATGTTGTGACCTGTCTCTGTGTCTCTTTGGAGGCCAATCAAAAGGGGCAACGTTCGCATAGTCGGGAATCTAGTGGGAAGTCTGTGCATGGTAGTAGGGGATTCGGACGCATGATAAGTCATGGATGTCCTGTGTGTTCTGATGGTTGATAAATCCTCGGAGTCTCTGGCCAGAGCTGATAGTGGGGTGTTTAGAGAAATGTGTTTCTCTAAGTCACACACGAACGGATTATCTTGAACCTAGAACGTACACACAGTTATTGAACTAGAAAGAGGTCTCGATGAACCAATACCTCTTGTTCAATCGGGACATAGATCGCGAAGGGATCGTACTGTACATATAAGCTATATCACAAGGTTCTTGCAGG
The DNA here is from genome assembly GCA_014905375.1 of Phtheirospermum japonicum. Taxonomy (NCBI): domain Eukaryota; kingdom Viridiplantae; phylum Streptophyta; class Magnoliopsida; order Lamiales; family Orobanchaceae; genus Phtheirospermum; species Phtheirospermum japonicum. The sequence goes on from BMAC01000768.1 coordinate 611,227, forward strand.
CACTTCATTTGTATCTAGGGAATTATGATGCGTTGTTGCTAGGCGCCTCTCATAATTCGTTGGGTTCTGGTTTGACCAGTGATTAAGTAAAATGAGTTTTATTTAATCAGGGACTCTAAGGGACGAGTTCATATAAGAACAATGTGTTGTTCGAATCACAATGTGTTGTGAACCCACGGCTAGCTTACACCTGAACCATTGAGGGTCACACCACGTGTTTCCTGATTATTGAAAACGATAGCTAGAAATTAATTGTTAATTTTAGCATAGTTAGATGTCAATATGATTGAATCTAAGGTTCATAATTGTGATTATGAATTGAGAAAAATACGAGAAAATTATTCTGGACGCGAAAATATAATTGTTATATTTTTCGGAATTATCGTTTGTGAGAAATGATTTAATTCCAATGGGGTTTTTAATTTTAAAATTGGGTCGGCCCAATAAGCCATTTTAAATTAATTGGGCCGATGTTTTAATTAAAAGGCTTGTTCTTTTTATTTTAAAATGGGCCAATTCACTACTTGACCCTATTTAGTATTGGGCTTTCTTTAAATTAAAAGTTTTGTTTTAATTTTTTTAATTGAGCCCAGCCCACAACCATTTTGACTTGGGCTCTTGACTTTAAAAATAAAAACAAGATATTTAAAAGAAAGAAAAAGGAAGGCTTGAGGGCTACGGGTTTTTTAAGAAGAGAAGGAAGTTTTTTTTTTTTTAAAAACACAGAACCACACACACACACGTCTTCTTCTTTTTCGGAAATCAAAGGAGTTTCGAATTGTTCAAAACACACAACAAAACAGACGGGTTATATAAAACTCTAAACCAACAACATAAAGAAGAAGAACACAGAGACGGAAATATTTTCGAAAAAAATCCTAGCCTCCCACGTCAACGCCGCCGCTTGCCGCCGGCGCCGCACAGTACCGAATTCTCGTTCGGTTTCTCGTTTTTCCGTCGTTCTCAATCCCTCGTCGGTTCTAGTGCTCCGTCGTAAGGACGTCGGGAAATTCGGTGTGTGACACCGATTCACCGGAGACGCCACGCACCCGACTGCAGCCGAGCTGCTCCGAGCTTCGCCGGAGCGCCCGCCCCTCCGCCACGACGGCTGACTGCCGAAAGGGACAGCACCCCGTCGTCTCCGTCACTGTGAGTCGGACTGTCGTCTCCCTCCTGCTGCTGTCAAGCCATCTCAGCTATTATAACTGTAAGTTTGCTAATTTCCTGCCAAAAATATGCATGTAGAAAGTGTCTGTTTGATGGGTTCGAGATATGGTGTAGTGTAAATTGCAAGATCCCATTAAATGACAACTCATTTGAATCTGAGTGTTGTAATCAAGAGTGTTGGGAATGTTATTCTCGACAATTATTTTTTTCCTTTTGTTGTTATTTGTCTTTCTTGGGATCAAAATATTAGAAAATTATATTTGATTTTTATTTTGTTTCCTATAGAGTTAGCTTGTTTACAAGGTAAGGATTCTTGTCTATTTAAGAATAGACAAAGCCGTGTGAAAGAGGTACACTTCACGCAGCAGGGGAAGACAAGTACGAGTCGGACTTGAAGCCGCGATGAACGATTCATACATCTTTGAAGTTGCGTAACTAACGAAGAAAATTATCACAATGGGGCTACAAGTATTTAGTATCAAGTGTTGATGCTAATGTTTTCATATATTATTTTATGATTTTGTGTTTGATTTTAAACAAATTATAGTAATATAATTTTTGGATTTGTACACCCAATTCGTAAGCATGTTGCTTACGAACGAAATTAATTTGCTGTGTTTTTTTATTCTTATAATTTATGCCACTTCTTATTAATACTGTTTATTGTCAATTCTAGTGTTATTAACACCATTCTTAACATCTAGTTACTGATACTTATTTAATAACCATAGACCTACGAATGTACAAAGAGGATCAAAAACTATCCAGGATAAACTACAAGTGAGATTTAACATAATTACAAAAATAATACACGTTCGCCTAACATCGAGCTTCAAATCTTTTTTTGGGTTGTCTAGGAACATCTTCAGATTTTTACCGTCCATTCTCTCGATAAAATCCAACTCCAGAGTCGCATTGAGATCAAGATATCGAACCTGTCTCGAGACCAAATCTTTTTCTAAGAGCATTTGCTTCTTTATAGCACGATGTTCCTTAAACAAGTTACGGGACAAATTTTCACCGAACTCACACTCTTCTCTTTGCAATCGAGCTCTTGCAACCATTTCTCGTTTAATTCTTACTGAGTCAGCTTTGCTATGTTTCACCTCGAGTCTCTCTCTCCAAGACTGTCGAGTTCCTTTTACTTAGAAACCAAGTTATCCTCTTTTGCTAAAATTATCTTCTCCATTTTCCTGCAACACTTTTTATTTAGAGTTTATATCATCCATTCTCCTTGATTTCCTTTGCACCAAGCTTTCTAAACCTCTCGTAAACAAATTATTTCAAGTCATCGACCTCATCATATGCCGACTCTAAACTTCAAAAACTGATACCCGAATCTCCCATTTACTCAACTGCTTGCTTATCCCTCAACAATCTCCGCGATCATATCGATGCTCTTTCGAAGCCAATTAATTAGCGCATCTCATCCTCTCTTGTACGGACGAAATTCCTGTTTCACACTCTTCAATTTCTCCATCTCTTTCTCCATTAATTCCCGTTTCGCCCACTCGAACTTGTTCATCTCTTTCTCCATTAATTTCCCAATAAAAACGACTTGATCCACACTTGCAGCCACCGAAGCCTAAAGTGGGCTCCTTGAAAGTTGAGCTATTTTCGTCATCGTGCTCTCAAGCTTATTATTATCAGTCGTTTCTAACATCTCCCTTAGCTTATCTTTCTCTAGAAACTTCTCGTCAGCTAATTTAACCTCGTTAATAAACTCTTACCATTTCAACCTCAATTTATACATTTGTAACCCCACCGCACAAATCTATCATTCTCTGAATTTCTTATTCACCAATCTAACCTCCTCTGCAAAAACCTCCACTTTTGAAATGATCTCTCTCAATTTTTTTTGTGTCACGCGGGTGAATTTGTTGAAGGAGCTCAAACTCTAATTATCTTTCTGTAACTACATATCTATTAAAGGAAAAATATCTGATCTTTGTCCATTTATTGGGTTTAGGAATCTTCAAACAGTGGGTTGCTATTGCAACACAGTTACAAACTCCTAAGAGAGTCAATGATGTTAAACAGTACTGAGTTTTTCTCTAGATTTTATTTTTCCTTTTTCTTTCATGAATCATTTTTTTTTAATTTAAGTATTATCGAATAGGATTGATAAATTCCACAATTAACGCCTACTTTTTGGAAGTTTCATGCAACGCTGAAGGTACAAAACTAGTATCTGCGAATAGTAAAGTGACACATGGCAATTTAGTCAACAGGCTGATTAACCATGCAGTTATTCTAACTAACCTTTATTGCTTCCTAACAGAATATTCCAACATCCCCTTCAAGTTGGACGTGGGTGAAAAATAATCAAGCCCAACTTGCACAACATCCATTGAAATAATCAACCAGAAAATTAAATTGAAATAATATAAAATTAAGCTCTTTCTATCATGTAATAATGGCAAAATTTTCCAGTTAGAAAGGGGCAGAAAAGCGAGTGTTGTCGGTAACTATGTAAGAGTACTAGTATTTTCAGTTTAATAGTTAAACGCTAAGCAAATATCACCAATAAATCCACCTTACCTATTAAAATTCTCTCTGTATATATCCCCTTCTTATATTAATGCAAAATTCTCCTATTTTATATGTCTCTTTTTCACGCTTCGTTAGTTTTAGAAAAAATTCTGGTGCTTCGGTATCATACGAATCTAATATTTACCTAATTTAATATTTTTTAATATTATTTTTTGCCCAATTTAATATTTTCCTTTATTCATGTTACCTAATTTAATGTTTACTTTAACATATTTTGTCTAATTCAATATCTTTATTTATTCTACTAATATAATATAAATAAGTTATAGAAATTAAAAAAAGTCTATATATGTTGAATTAATTTTTATTTATAATAAAAGTTAAAATAATATTATTTGAATTTTAAATATTTATTTTAAAAAATACGAGTTATATAAAATTGTTACAAAAGAAAAGTAAATACAAGAAAAATAAATTTAACTTTTTTTATCTGATCCTAATATAATTAACTGAAAATAACATTAAAATATATATATGATAAACTATTTTTACGCCAAAAAAAGGAAACAAAAAGATAAAATAAATAATAATAAATTATTACGCATAGGAAAATAAATATTAAATATATTATAAACTATTTTATCTAATCTCAATATAATGTATTGATACACACATTATATATCTACGGAGAAATTAGTGTTTAACGCAGAGAAAAAAGAAATTAAAAATAATAATAATATAATATTACATATACTACAAGTTAGATYCACGATGTTTTTTAATAGAATTATCAGTGTCTTATAAATTTTAATTTTTTATATTACATATTTACATGTGACACGGAGTTTTGTATGTTTTACGTTTTTCTCAAACTCAATTTTCTACTGGTTTCCCCGTTAAGTTTAGGGTGTTTTGATATATTTTGCAACTAATTTCAATTTCGTGACTCACTGTAAAAAAAACCTTGAAGATTCTTTATTCTGACAATCAGTCTTAGTATAATTAGAACAAACAATGTTATGATTTGTGTGTAAGAATTATATATTGTTAAAAATAATCTTCCCATAAATAGAATAAATAATGTTACGATTTGTATTTACCATTTTCAATGTTATTATTTTAGTATTTTTTAATAAATATTTCTCATTTTTAAATCCAGCATAATATGCGGGTTATATTTTTCCTTATTCAATACTTTTATTTAATAAATATTTCTCCTTTTTGATATAAAAATATAAATAAGTCATATTAGTAGATGAGATCTGAATTAGTTATTTTAATTAAAAGACAAACTACATATAAATAAATTTTGATTAAAAAACTTTATCTACATAGTAGTTGTATGCGGGCACAAGAGTTATTTGCTAACTCAACCTCTCCTACCAAAATAATTAAATAAGTATTATTGATAATAGAATTTAAAATAATTTTATTTTCTGAGTTACAAATATTCTATATAGGATTAAATATGAGTTATTTACAATAATCTAAGTGTATAAGTAAATATTAGTAATGTATTCAATTTATACATAAAAATATTAAATTATATACTAATAACTAATAAAGATTGATTAGACACAAGTACAATGCGACACGAGTTAAGAGTATGGCATCTTTTGAATATTTCAAAGTATGTAACTAATCATTATTAACGAATTTATTCTAAACATTAATATATAAAATGACTTAATAATAATAATTAAAGAAATAGATATTAGACACGGGTTTAGAATGAGATACCTTTTGAATTTTTGTAAGTATGTAATAAAGATTATTATTGAATTTAATTTAAACATCAAATACAAAATTATTTAATATTTATAATAATTAATAAATAGATTATACAAATACATTAATTTATTTTAAATTTAAAATTCAGTAATTATCACAAATATTTTTTACATTTATCTTTTGATAAGACACGTGTAATACACGCGTGTTAAATAAATATATATTATTGCAAAATTCTCTTAATCTATTTGTCTGTTTCGCTTGGATAATAACAAATTTTGGAGTTTGGGTTGCTTATGTGTCATCTGAGCCTATATATACCTAATTTTAGAATTTTCTTTTATTGTATCTTGCCTAATTTAATATTATTTTTTTATTATATTTAGCGTAACTTGATAGTTTTCTTTTATTATATTTTGTCTAATTCAATAATTCTCTTTTATACATCTAATATAAATATATATTTAAGTCATATATAACTACTAAAAAAATATAAACTAATTATTTTAATTAAAATAAAATAACATATGAAATAATTTTAATTAAAAAAAAACTATTTATGAAAATAATTAAATAAATAATATTTATAATAAAATGTTGATATATTTGCAATAATTGGAGTATGTAACTAAATATTAGTAATGAATTTAATCTAAGTATTAAAAAAATAAAATTATATAATAATTAATTAATATTTATTAGAAAATGACATAATGCGAGAAGATTTGATAGTATGCCACCTTTTGAGTTTTTCAAAGAATTTAACTATAATTATTAACAAAATTAATCTAAACATAAAAATATAAAATGAGTTAATAATAATTAATTAATATAGATTAGAGACGGGTTGAGAATGTGACATCTTTTGAATTTTTATAAGTATGTGAATATAGTTATTAACGAATTTAATCTATACATTAAAATATAATATTTAATAATTATAATAATTAATAAATTGAACAGGGCACAGTTGAGACATCCTTTCAATTTTTTATTTTAAATTTAAATTTTATAATTTCACAAATATTTTTTATATTTAATTTTTTATAAATCCGTGTAATACACGGGTGTTAAACTATATATATATATATATATATATATATATATATATGAGAAAAATAAGTTTCAGCAACACATAACTCAAAAGGAAATGTATTTTTGGATAATAACAATAACAATAATAGATCTTCAGATATAGTATGTTGAGCTTCAATACATTGTAACATAAGCAGAGCATCAAACTGCCTTGACAGAATCAACTGAAGAACTACTACATGCTAATCCTCTAAAAACAACAGAAACACTTGCATCCCAAATAGAAAAAGGGAGAAAGCAATAAGATACTCTGAACATAGTCTTCTGCTTCAATATATGAATGATAAATTAGCACCACGAAACTGCCCCAATGACTCGACAAAACACAATTGAAGAACTATTATTAGATGCAAATCCTCTAAAGACAATGAGAACACCCCTATCCAAACTACAATTAGGGCTCAGATGGAGAAAAAACTGATAGGAAAAGCGTCACGGCATTGCTCACCGTCCAGGCAAAACTTGATAGAATCGCCTACGGTCATGCTTCTACTGAGTTCCGCAAAGTCTTTATCTTTCTCCTTATCCTTTTTGTATTTGGAAAGATCGCAACTGGTTAGATTTAACATCAGGTGAGGGTTTCTGGTCTTTGTGCTTGTCCCAGATATTAAAGTGCAGAAATTGTATTTTCCACCACCGTTGGCATTATCTTCACCAAGAACAGCGACTAAAGGAGGACCAGAATTCTCGAATCTTACCATACACCGACTGATCATGGATACGCCACCAAGTTATTTGCAGGATTCATCATCATCATCATCGTCATCATCAGAATCAGATTCAGATTCAGATTACGAGTTCGAGCCCGAGCCCGAGCCCGTGCCCCAAATCAAGCGGCGAAAATTATCATTACCCCCAACAAAATTGTGTATTGTTTGCTTTAACATGGCTTCGAGGCCCAGAGGTTACGATATTGTAGTTGCAGATATGGATTATCTACAGAACGCAGCTTCTATGGCTCATGATGATGAGTTCATCCCTATCCGCACTGCGCTTCGTCTTAAAGTTGGCAAGGATAGATCTGAGTTCTTCTTAGGTTTTTGTGGTTTAGGTTCGAAGCTTTATATATTCGAATCAACTCCTCATAAATCAGTGTACACAATCGACTTATCGTCATCATCATATTGTTATTCAAACGACTTAACCAGGCCCACTGTCGTATTCAAGAAGCGTAAGCTACGCAACAAGATCAGTGATATGCTCCACCCCAAAAGAAGGCCTTCAGCGATCCCAACCCCTGATGGTAAAAAAATTATGATTCTTTCTAGTCTAATTACCTTTGATCCTTGTACTCGTAATCCTGTTGGTGATAATGATTTCGAGCTGTACGATTCCAATGCCGACACCTGGCAAAAACTCCCGGGAATACGCCATGATTGGTGGGACTACTATTTGTGCAACTCTTTGAGTAATTATATAGAGATCCGTACGTTTACTTTCATTGGTA
>BMAC01000768.1:625451-648525 GCA_014905375.1 Phtheirospermum japonicum
TGAATCCTTTTATGGCTTACGATATCAGTAAATTACAGAGATACCCTTATGGGTTTACCTTTCCGCTACCACCATTTGGTGATGGTATCGACTGAGGAGATTGATTTATTCAGCTCTCCCAAGAAACCCTAACCTAACTCGAATTGGGGATAAGTAAATGTGTTTGGGGATGGAATTCAGTAGTAATTGAAAGACCTAATTATGGGATGAGTAGAATTCACGCCAACCTATTTTTAAAAGTATTAGGAGTATTATTTTGCCTAATTGCTCAAATTGGATATTGGCCCGATCCGGTCCCAATTGCAAGTGAACTGGGCTTTTCTTTATCTTCTTACCAGGCAAACTCCCCAATTTTAAGTAGCTTTCCCAAGTTATACGCGATTGTAGCCCATGTTTTAAAAGCCGCACCGAATATAGAACCGAATTAATAATTTGTTTATTGGGTCACCAATTCGATCGATTGAACTATTTTAAAAAAATTGGGTACCAAATCGTACTAATATATATATATATAATGTAATAAAAATAGAAGCAATATTAATATTATATATACACGTACAATTATTTTATCCAACACATCCATTCAAAGTCATCTCATTTTGTATGAATTTATTATATTAATGAAATTTAGGATCATTTCAGACAATCTTGAAATAGAAAGTTTGCAAATAGTAAATCTTGATCATTTGAAATTCAAGATCATTTAAAATTTTAGGATCACTTAAAAAAATCTTGATACTAAGTTGATATTTGAAATAATTGAAACTACTTTTTTTTTACTAAAAAAAAGGAAAAAAGATTAGAACCGAGGCACTAGGTCATTAGACACCCGAACCACTTAAAAAACCAGATCGGGCTTGGGATCGGTTCCCGGTTAACCCAGTCGGACCAGCCAGGTCGATTTTCAAAACACTGATTATAGTATACGGAATTTATATTGTGTCAAGGTTGCAAAAGGCTTGAGGTATGTTAAGGCGGGAAGACCGAGTCTCAAGATTTAAAAGCCTATGCCTGACCTATGTGTGCGGCAAGACGTTTTCATTTTTCATATTATTTTAATTATTATTTTTATTAATAAGTAAGTAAAACAATACAACGTCTAAAGATTTTTTGCAATATTTTTTAATTTTCAACATAAAAATAGTTTCTAAATATTTAAAATTAAGATATTATTTTATATTATTAATTTCATAACAATCTCGCACGATTGAATTCAAAATAAATATATTAAGATAGTTAAGTTTAACGAGAAATAGGAAATACAATACAAATATAGTTAAAATACAACAAAAAAGTACATATTGCATACATACGATGCGATCAATTCTAAGTTGACTGTCATTTTCAAGTCTTTCACAAGTCGAGGCGTTCCATTGAATTCTCAAGTCTAGACGGGTTTAGGCAAAGTTTAGAGGAATCTTTTAGAGCACTACTTATATACACACAACTCAATTACATATAAACATTTATTAGCTCGACTAATGCTGTGTTGTGCAGAATTTTTGTCTATGTAAATTCTGATAAATGTAGTTTTCTCCACAGGAGACATGATTGCAAAATGCCTAGCAATCAGATCAACATCGTTCACGTTCATGATAGAACTCACACCTACTACTAACAATATTTTCACACCTAATAACAACGATATTTTATATCCATTTTTGTTGATATTTGTAATATGAAATATATTTATAAATTAATTAAATAGAATGATGGTTGCTAAAGGCTACAAGAGAGATAATAGATATTAATTAAATAGAAATGATGGTTGCTAAAGGCTACAAGAGAGATAATAGATATTAATTAAATAGAATGATGGTTGCTAAAGGCTACAAGAGAGATAATAGATTTTCATTTGGGAAGTTAAAACTTCTCTATTTCATGTTTTATTATATTCTTAGCTTAATTTAGATTATTCTACCTAAAGATTGAGTTGATTTATCTTATACACTACTTACACGAATATATATACTTATATTTTGTAATAGTATATATACTTATATTTTGTAGTATGAAATATATGTTTACAAATTAATTGGAATGATGAATCAAGTGGGGTGAAGAATTTATCTCATCACTGCCATTGAGAGATAATGGAATGATTTTAGCGGCGGTTTTACTGTGAACCGCCGTAAAAGTGGCACATTTTACGGCGGTTTTTAACAACCGTCGTAAAAACTGGAGACCAATTTATTTAACATCGGTTCCCAAAAAACCGTCGTAAAAACTTAGACAATCTACGGCGGCTATGTGACAACAGCCGTAAAACTCGCACATTCTACGACGGTTATATAAGAACTGCCGTAGAATGTGATAGCATTTAACGGCGGTTCTTTTGGAACCGCCGTAAAAAGTAGTCCGCCATGTCATCAATCCTCGTCTTGCTCGGGAAAGTTGTTTCAACCGTTGATCRGTGTCTCATCCGACGATCTACATTAAATATTAAACTAAAAAAATTAATAAATATTAAAATAAAGAAATGATAAAATATAAATCAAAAAATCCATAGCCCGTGATGCAGAAATTAGAGGCCCAATAATTCCGCACCCCCTGGGTCTTCCTCCCTGCCGAAGCTACCTCAAGTATCTTCCGGTTGATGCCGAAGCTACCACAAGTATCAATCTCAAGTTACGAACCCCAATTTCGCCCAATTCGATAATTAATGCCGGCGATCCCCTTTTAGGGAAAAATGGCGAAACTCCGTCCGGCCCTCCTCCGGCCAGTTCGGACGTTCACAGGTCTCCCCAACATGCCGTTGATGCTTCCCCAGGTATCAATTTTACGAATCGTGCTCCAATTTTGGTGATTTTGAACTTTGACGTCGATAATTTTGGCCTAGTGTTTCACATTATGTCCTTAAACTTTCATTGTCAAGCGATTCTCAAGAAGCTGTAGTTTACATGTATTTCTTCGACTCTGGTGGCAGATCGTATCCCAAGATTATATCCAACGCTCAAGTGGAATGGTTTGAGCCCAAATCCAAAGAGGTTAATCCTGACTCAAGCTAGCAAAAAGTTTGATTTATTTATTTTTATTCCAACTTTATTATATGTTTCTATTATATGATCGTTTACGGAGAACTTTTATTCTCACAGGTTCCTGAGATAACATCTTGGCACATTCTAAGTGAAGCGTATAAAGAAGTGGCTCCAAAGTCCGATTTACGACAAAATTGTGTAGGCTCGATTTTCTCGGAGGATGTTGCTGCTCAAGAAGCTGATATGGGAATTATGAAAGTTATTGAAGAAAGGCCTTCTGTTAAGGTAAGGCTTTGGGTTAATTTACAAAAGTTACCTATGATGTTTAGTCTAATTGTAGAAAAATCCAATTATTATCTGAGAAAAATAATAAATACTCCTTGTAATAGTACAAATAATCGATAAATAACTATGTACATGGGTGCAATTTGTAAAACAGAAATAAATATTAAGGGGGCATTTATGATTTTGAAATATATAAACCTCAAGGGTATCTTTTGTAATTTGCAAATTGGGTCCTCTTGGTTGGTAATCTTTTAAATGTGTCCAGGCTGTGTTTGTTGGGCACAACCATGGATTGGACTGGTGCTGCCCACATAAGAAGCTTTGGCTATGCTTTGCTCGGCACACCGGTTATGTCGGGTACGAAAATTGGACCAAAGGAGCTAGAATTATAGATATCAATGAGAAACCATTTTCTCTCAAGTCATGGATTAGAACGGAAGATGGACACTTGCATAGTGAGGTTCTCTTGAGCTCTTGATCATGTTGTTTCTCATAATTGTATTTCTTTTTTTATTTCATTACGAGTCATGTATTTCTTTTTTTATTTCAGGAAAATTGTTTGATGTACTTATTTTTGAGTTGTTTTAGGGCAGAGACTTGTAGTCCGAGCTGCTGAAACTGATACGAACCAAGGTATGCTGGGCTTTGTTTGAATTTTAATTTTATTTATGTTTTTCAGTTTTAATAGTATATATTGAGTTAATTTGCATTTTGAGATATATGGTTGACTTGGTGGCAGTTGGAGCAAAGGCGCCAGATAAGGCACCGGCCGGGGCTGATTCTAGCATTAATCAAATTCTTGGTATTAAAGGAGCCAAGCAAGAATCTGTGAGTTAATTAATTCCTAACGCATGAATTTACTTGAAACTATTTTTGGGAGCTATATCCCAATGTACCTGCCTATGTTGCAGTGCTTGACTATTTAATTTAAAAGTGGTGTAAATTGAAAACCATCACCTTGCTGTACTTTTTGGGTCTGAATACAAATTATTTCATTGGCATAATTGGACAAAAAAAATTGAAGTGGTGTAAAATGGCATAATTGAAGTGTTTGGCAAAATGACGCTTCTTTTTTGTTTATATATATATTTATTTTCTTTATTTACAATTGCTGCATTAAATTTTGGGCCTTTTGATTTTATTTTCTCTAATTATTTGGGAATTGTGGTTGTGTGGATCGATGATTGCAGAACCGTGGCAATGATAAATTATCAAGGAAGCATACCAATAGTGCTGCTACAGGTTCCAGTTTTAATCCTCTCATAATTATTTGACTAAATGCTTATTATTCTTTTGGGATTGTCTTCTCGGATGAATGGTATACTTATATTAAATCGTCAAATTTGTCTAAGAAAGATGTTCAGAGATAATCAAGCTTCGATCGATTACTTTCTTTTTAATTCCGAAATAGAAGGCAAATAATGTATAGAATCCAGTTAATTGACGTGGGTATAAACTATTGAGTGCAACTTCCGGGTTGACTCAAATAAGATTCTCATACAATAAAAAACTCCTCAAGTTTCAAAGTTGTTTCAACTCTCGAGTTTGACCTTGTGACCATTGCGGGCCTTGTGCTGTGCACTCAACCAACTGCCAAGGCATTTAAATTGGTGTTCTGGAAAAACTTTGGCAGTTGTGTATAGGCTCTTTGCAATTTTATATTGGATTTGAATATGAATACTATTAAGAGTAATGGATTTGGCAGTTGGATAGGCAAACAAAGAGAGATACGAGTCTGCAAAAGAAATACTTGAGAAATTGGAACAAAAATGAGTGGGAAGGCAACTGTTATATAACCGGGTGATACAATTTATGGTGCTAGTTTAGTGTTTTGTTTGTAATAAACATGTTCATTAAAGTGTTTCTTTTGTGAATTTGAATTTCAGCTTGTTCATGAATTTGAAATAATATGCGTCTTGCAGTTCTTTATGCCTTTTTCGGACTCCGACTACTTTATATTGCATGGAGATCGGAAGAAAAGCGATATGTTGGGAGTCAAGATTATGTCAAATTTCGCAGAGTTCACATCCGTCTTATTATTCGTATCAAGTGTCCGACTCCTTGCACAACTTATTAATGTCGTGTTTTTCAATTGACTCGAAATGACCTAAATATTTTATGAATATGTATCCTATTGACACTTATTCGTTTTAATAGGAAATATGGTTTATTTTTACTGAGAGTATTAGTTTTTTAATAATTTAATTTGTATTTTCATTTTTTTACTACTTTCTAGAAGGTATTTTCAAGAACCGCCGTAAAATGTCTGTTCTGGAAAACAGACTTTCTAGAAGGTATTTTTCAAGAACCGCCGTAGAATCCACCGCCGTAAACTTTTATGGATGTTCTTAAATCGCCGTAGAAAGCATCACTTTCTACGGCGGTTCTTGAAAAACCTCCGTAAAATGCCCCACTTTCTAAGGCGATTTTTGAAAAACCGCCGTAAAAATTTACGGCAGTCGATATAAAGGCGGTTCGAAAACCGCCTTTAAAACTAAAAGAAAAAACGCCTTTAAAACCCTATTCAGCAGTAGTGGTACAAAGCATTCCTTGACATTTAAATAGTTACAGAAAAGATAATAAACCCATGACACATGTTGATCATCACGAGGTATATATATTCTACTAATTAAGTTTTGTGTTCTTGATTTTCTAATTTTTTTTATCACATCTTTAGTTAAAAGAGATTTAACTCAAGAGTTGGTTGTTCTTGTTTGGTATTTGTTAATTTGTAGATCTATGGTTAATGAAAATAAGTATCAGTAAACGATGTTGCTTTTGGGGGAAAATTTCATTTTTGGTACATTATATTGGCCATTTTCCACAAAAGGTACGTGGTGTTGGCCAGCATCAAACCACGTCCACTAAGTTGGCTAAATCATCAAAAAGAGTACAAAATTATCAAGTTCGGGCCAAATTGGTGATGTGGCAGGACAATTTATTTTCTTATCAATTTTCATTCATTTATAAACATTAAATACTAAATATGTGCTTGAACTACCTAATTTGCCCTTCTACTTTTCAATTTTAATTTTTCCACTCTTTTAATTTTTTTTTAATTAGAAAATTGAGTAAAATATCCATTATACTCTTAGGATATTTCTGTTACACATTTTTACCCTTCTTCTTCACTCGCCGTCGTCGTCTCCTGGCGAGAAAAGCCCCACCTCTCTTCCGTTTACAAAACACACAAAAAACACAGCATCCCACAATCTCACACACAACACAAAAACACATACAACAACAAAGCAAAGATCGAGAATTAGGGAGAAGAAGAAAAAAAATAGACTGTCGGAGATCAGCTCTAGTTGGTCGACGAGCCGAGTCGCTATCCTTAACCAAAAATGGAGCCGGCGCTAGAAAAGTTCAAAAAGATCTCGCACGCCGCCGCCACAACTTTCCTCTCACTGCGAAAAACCAAACCATTCGCCTCCCTATCACTGGATCCGCTCTCGATCTGGTCTACGAAGAAGAAATAAAAGATGTCGTGTTTTTTGCAGAGCTGAGGAACACGGCTGCACTTTTTTACCTGGGGTTCTTTCCGATTTGAGAACGATTTTTCCGATTTGAAACGTATTACAGAAATACCAAGTTAGTCTTTAAAATTGAAAACCAAACCTAGTGAAAAAACTTCAAATTAATTAATTAATTAATCGAGCTCCTTCTAAACCTTAATCCCCATGGAATTGACAGTCCTGATAATCGACTTGGAAATTGATTCAAGCGGCATGTACTGGCAGTACGAATCGCTCTACTTGATCTTGGCGATCTTGTACACGTGCTTGGGAGTGATGGTGGAGGCGGTCACGTGACCGGGCCTGCTGCTCCTGTGCTCTATCCCGGCCGCCTTCTTGAGGTACCACGACACCTTCGGCAACTTGACAGAGAACTCGAATGTGTTGTCTGTGAATGCGGTTATGGTGATGGACATTAGGGTTTTGGGCTTGTATTTCTGGGTTCGAAAAGCTTATTGGGGATTTGAATTTTAAAAAAAAATATGAAGAAGGTAAAAAAAATAAATAAGAAATAAGAAGGGAAAAAGAAAAACGAAAAGAGAGCACAAATTAAAATTGAAAAGTAGAAGGGCAAATTAGGTAGTTCAAGCACATATTTAGTAGGGATAAATTTTTTTTACCTCCTAAAGTATCACGAAACTTTGACTTTACCTCCTAAACTTTTTTTTCTTTAAAGTTGCCTCCTGAAGTTTCTTTTTTTTGAGTTTGCCTCCTAAAGTACAATTCAGGCCAAAAAGTTGTCGGACGGCGTTCACGTGACTTACACGCGAGGGCAGGTGCGTCTTTTCTCTTTTCAAATTTTTTTTTTGCCTCCTCAACTATCTCATTTTTTTGACTTTGCCTCCTAAAGTATTTTTCTATCAATTTGCCTTCTCAAGTACGGTTTTATTTTAAAATTGCCTCCTCAGGACAGATTTTGGGCCAAAAAATAAAAATAAAAATCAAATATCGATGGAATTTACCTAATGAATGGACAATAATAATAATAATAATAATAATAATAATAATAATAATAATAATAATAATAATAATTTATTATTATTATTATTATTATTATTAATAAGATATTACTAATATTTTTTGAATATAAATAATATAAATTTTAATACATATAACATAATTATAATACACATTTAAATATTACTACTAGCACTACTAGTACAACTACTACTATTACTAGTAGTAGTAGTAGTAGTAGTAGTAATAATAATAATAATAATAATAATAATAATAATTTTAAAATATAATTTATGATTTTAACTAATATATTTAATATATATATATATATATATATAATATAATTATAATACACTTTAAAATTATAATATATAATAACATTATACACGTAATACTATTTCAACACATATAATTTAAAATACACTTATAATATATTTCAAATATTATTATATTGTATTATATTATATTTGAAAGTGTATTATAATTACATTATATGCATTTTAAATTAAAATATATACATTATAAGTAATATTATATTTCAACAAAAATAAGAAATGAGAAAAAAGTTACAAAAATTGTTATTGTAAAAATATCGTATTATATATCATATATTTATTAAATATTAAATTATATTCATAAACTTTTATATTATAATTATATTATTATTATTATTAGTAGTAGTAGTAGTAGTTTTTAAAAGTGTATTATAATTTTTTTATATGTATTAAAAATTATATTATTTATATTTAAAAAATATTAGTAATATATTATTATTATTATTATTATTTACCTAGCTAGGGTATCATTCATTAGGTAAATTCCATCGGTATTTGATTTTTATTTTTGTTTTTTGGCCCAAAAACCGTCAAAGGAAGCAATTTTAAAATAAAACCGTACTTCAGAAGGCAATTTGATAGAAAAATACTTTAGGAGGCAAAGTAAAAAAAAACGAGATAGTTGAGGAGGCAAAAAAAAAATCTGAAAAGAGAAAAGACGCTCCTGCCCTCGCGTGTAAGTCACGTGAACGGCGTCCGACAACTTTTTGGCCTGAATTATACTTTAGGAGGCAAATTCAATAAAACGCAAACTTCAGGAGGCAACTTAAAATAAACAAAAGTTTAGGAGGTAAAGTCGAAATTTCGTAATACTTCAGGAGGCAAAATTTTTTTATCCCTATTTAGTATTTAATGTTTATAAATAAATAAAAATTGATAAGAAAATAAATTATCCTGCCACATCACCAATTTGGCCTGAACTTGATAATTTTGTGCCTTTCTTGATGAATTAGCCAACTTAGCGGACGTAGTTTGATGCTGGCCAACATCACGTACCTTTTGTGGAAAGTGGCCAACATAATGTACCAAAAATAAAATTTTCTCTTGCTTTTGGTGTTACCAACCACGAAACTAACATCAACCAAAGTTTAACAAAAAATAAGCAGCGAAAATATAAACGAAAAATACAGCAATTTAAATTCAGTTCACAAGTAAAAGTACTCGTGAGGGTGTACAAACCCGAAAACTATATTACTTTTCTTATTCAAAATCAAATACAAAAAGAATAAAGTAATATATGAAAACTATAGTATCAAACACTGTGATACTAGAATACTTGTCGTCTTGAAGGATGATCTTCTCTGTTGGTCACGCAACTTCGAAAACCTTCTTGATCACGGACAATGACTTCAAGTAGTTAACTTGCTTGTATTCTTCCTTACTGTTTGCGTCGCCTTAATTATTCAAATCCGTGCGTCATCAAAAGCTTGTCACAAGTCTTGTCCTCTCTTGTCTTAAATAGACAATCCTAGAGTCTTAAACTTGGTAAACAAGTAAAACAAATCCTATACACAATTTAGGAAATAAAATTTAGAGTCCTAATTTATTTTGTGCCCAAGAAAGGCAAACAACTAAAAAAGGAATCATTGCCAAGAATAAATTCTCAACAATCTCCCCCTTTTGCCTTTCTAGACAAAATACTACGACGCAACAAAATATTCAAACAAAAACACTAAGACTTTCCCTGAGTTAGAAAACTCCCCCTAAACAAGTGATCATTGTTTATCAAAACCAAACCAACATCAAAACAAATATTAAAACTAACATTGTTTATCAACCACTAAACAAAACAGTAAATGAGGAACTTATTGACCGCGCACCCTCTTCGATCGACGAGGGGATGTCGAAGTTCCTTCACCCCGTGCCTTCCTCTTCCTCAGCAGCTTCTTCACTTTCTTCAACTTCCTATTTCTGGATCGGATCCTCTTCCTCCTCTTCTCTCTAGCTAGGCTTGCCAAAGCCTCGGCAGTAGCAGCATCACTTGCCTCATCCTCGCCAGCGTCGTCGTCATTTGCACCATCTCCCCCTTTTTGTTCGGAAAGCAAATGGGCCTCCATGAATGAACCCCTAAGTGCCTGAAGCTAGGAAATCTGATTATCAAGCAAAGCAATCTTGGCCCGAACAACTGGAGCAGAGAGAATCCCCATGTTGTAGTCGGTGGTAGGAACGCCAGAACTGTCACCAGAACCACCACCAGCTCGATGAGGCGCTTGCCAAAGGAGATCAATGACGCGGGCCTCAGACAAGTTCTAATCATGCAAATAAAACCAATCAGCTTCCCCAGTGAGCACGTCATCGACATCAGGCCGGAAACCTTGGTTCTCCAAAAGGCTGTAGATAAGTGACGAAAAACATAGAGAAGATGCAGCCTTGGTCGTCACAAACCTAGTGATGGCCTTAGAAAGATCCTGGCCAAAGTTGAACTTAATACCGCGACCAAGTTTGTACAAAAAGACCGCCTGAGCACGAGTGACCACCGTCGCATTCTTGGTAGGGACCCAGTTGAAAACACCCACCTTATGCAGAATAGAATAGAGAGAGGAAAGGCGCGTGCAGGGTAATTGCTCACGCCATTCGTCAACCCACCAGACAAAATATCTATGACTTTGTCTATGTCATCCACAGTTGAGTCTCCTTGATAAAACTTAGTCCCAAACAATTCATTCACCAAGTCAGGAGTAAAATAATACACCTTCCCACGCACAAACACCTTCCCATAGTTCACAGACTTGGGATCCACAACAGACGCCAACATATTTGCATAGAACTCAAGGATGACATCATGCACAAATGGCATAGCAGTTGTAATGGTCGAATACATACATCGATGTTTGAAGAAGGCAATCAGGTTCTACTTCTCAAAGATCTCAATTGGGAATCGGCGCTCAGCAATCAACCCTCGAGATTGATATCCGTCAAACAACTCTTCTGCCTCCAAAGTCAAGAATTTTGGTGACACAGCCACCATGTCCTCGATTTCAACGCCATGGACTTCATCCTCATCAAAATCATCGGATAAATGGTCCGATGTGGGGGATGCACTGACAGGGGCAGCAAAACCATCAAAATCGGAGCTAGAAGAAGAAGTAGGGTCATTAGTAGGGGATGTTGGTTTCGGTGACACAACATCGGAACCAACATCAGTGTGCGGAGCAGGATCAGATGGAGAATGAATTGGAGACACAACTTTAGAGCTTGTAGCAGCTTTGGTCTTTCTCTTTTCCCTTTTTATGGTAGCCAAGTAACTGCCAAGAGGAAACGCATCATCAGAGTCGGAAGAGTAGTCGAAGAGCTCAGGCTCAGACACCGGTTGAGCCGAAATAGTTGGAGTGAAAGGAGAATCTGCATCAACATATCTGGAGGAACTTTGAACCTCTCCAGTGAAGAAGTCAAGAATCTCATATGGGGGAGACGAATACTCAGTTTCAGTGGAGCCGGGCAAAACTTTGATTGCCGCCGGGGGATTTTTCTTATCATCCAACTTGACAGTCTGCTTTTGGCGAGGAATCACTGACTTGGATAGCCTTGAAGTGGATGAGGGGGTCGGTGCGGCAACAGGTGAAGGAGGCACAAAATCTTCTTCATCCGAGTCCGTCATAATTGTGACGTCCTCGTCCAAGTCCATGTGCTCGAGTGGCACAAAGCGTCTCGAACCTGCTCGAATCTTTGGAACAGTCGCCGGTACTACATCCGAAGGAATGTTGTGCAGCCTCCGTGATCTCTTCAGGGTCGGATTCCCAACCCGACCAAAAATGGTTGCGACGAATGACAAATCAGGTGGATTGTCAACGTCGATCTCGTTCCCTGGCTGTGGAAACACCTGTACCTCTGGAACGGCGTCGACCGGTGCCAGAGAAGGGACTACATCTTGAGACTTGCGTGGCGGTGAGAGGACAGGAGATGTTGTAATCGGTGATGGGATTGAAGATAAAGCACCACCAACTTCTGCGCGGATGTCCAGGCCACCAATTTTTGGAAGATTAAACAGGACCTGTTCGCTGGTGGAGCTTTGTACGCCGGCGGGAACCTCTGGATTCTGCTCGAAGAGGGATTCGACATTCTAAAAATTAAAGAAAGCGTAAAAACAACAGCAAAAATGAGAGTGATGGTGAAGGATTAGAGAGTTAGAAAGTTTAATTGGCAGGGGGGTTATGAAGAGGTGGGGCAAACAGTAAGAAGTTTGGGTTTTTATACAGGCCAAAAAGTGACCGTTGTCAGGAGAGAGAAAGGTAAAGAAAATAATAAATAAAACCTCCCTTATTTACCCAAGAGCCGATGGTAAGCCTAAACATTATTCTCTTTCCTTCCAAAAACAAGCACCCACTCCCCCTTAATCTAGGACACATGATCCCAATCCAGTTTAACCACTATGTCATTAAATTGGAAATAAAAATCACACGTCTCTACTACAAAATCAACCGAAAATAGAGCTGGATTAATTACACCATCACCAAAGTGGAATTAATCTTTTGCAAAGTGATATTTCACACACCAGATTAATCCCTTTATTACCTTTCCAATCGTCCGATTACAACACCACTGAAATACTTGGTTAGCAAAATTCAAGATAAGATTAGGAGAATTCAGGAAAGACACAAGCACAAGCTACAGAACACACAACAAAAATGCATCTTCTCAAAGTATGAATGTCCTAATTGATGCCTAAATTTCATGACCTAAAAAGGTTAAAAACTCACTTTATGGTTTTAGTAACTTGATCAATGTTATTTTTCATGACTGATGACATTATAACCAACATTGCTTTCGATGAAGTCAATGAAAACATACTTCTTAACCCAAGTTAATGACTACGTCAAAATCACTCAAGAGGGTGAAATTTAAAGATTGGATCTTTTTAATCTAGATTTTCTACATCTTTTTAAAGAACTGAAGAGAAATTATCTTAGCAATTACTTTTAACACCCCTTGTTTTTTGACCAGGGAGAAAACTAGTTTCTGCGAGAAAGTTTCACAACCACCTAATTAAAGCGCTCCCACTACAAAAGAAATGAAGAAAAATGAACCCAGGAGAAGAAGTGCTCCAACTACAAAAAAAAAAAAAAACTGAATGCTGACGGGCAGAACCGTCGAAAACCAGTCAGTATACTGTTTACTGACGAATTTGCTCACGGGCGCTACCTGTCAGTATTTTTGGCGTCAGTAACTGTATGTTGACGGGATTATTCTATCCGTTAGCATTTGCTGACGGGTTTATTGACGGATATTACCCGTCAAGAAAGCCCATGAGCACCATAAAGCACCCGTCGGCATTTACTGAACCCGTCAGCATTCATAGAATGTTATAAAAAATTAATATATTATCTGGGCAGAACTAGCCCAGCCGGTGTTACCTTCTCGCCAATGCAATGACATGTAAAATTTTATATATTCTTAATACATATTACATATATAAATTAAGTTATAAATTGTATTTATACTTAATCATATTATATTAATAGATGTAGATTATATTTATGAATAATAATATTATTAATATATAATATTATTATTATAAATATATATTATATATAAATAATGATATATAATTATCATAAATATATAATATTATTTATAATATAAAATAATTATATTATATTTATAAATATATATTATTATCAAATTATACTTATAATTAATTAATTAATTATGTATATTATATTACATTTATAAATAATTAATATAATTATATATTTTATATTATAAATAAATAATTATATTAGAATAAATTATATTATTAGTGTTGTTCCTTATATATTATATTTATGATAATGACACTATAAATATGTAATATTATTATATATAAGTAGAAGAAAATTACAAAATCTTATATTTTTAATTATAAAATATTTATTATAAATTTATATTTTATATTTATTTTATATCCCTTTAAATAATTATATATATATATATTTTATATTTATAAATGATTAAATATAATTATATATTATTATTAAAAAGTATATTGTAAAAAAAATATTTATTATAAAATATATTACTATTTCTTGAAACTTATTATACATTATATTTATAAATGATTAATATAAATATATATTGCTGGCGTATATAGGCCAACAGCAAATTGTTGATGGGTATAGGCCGTCAGTATTATTTATTATTTTTTAAAATTGCTGATGTCCTATACCCATCAACAATCCATCATCAAAGGTAATTCATCATCATATGTTGACGGATCTTTGCCCTTCATTATTTGCCAGTTTTTTGTAGTGTCATGTACCACCACCAACAAGTCTAAATCCAGGCGAAAGTACGGCTTCACATGAACCAATATCAGACGTACCACTGCCACATGTCGGAGATTTCACCATAAAAGGAGATTCTACAGACATAGTGGGAATCAAACAACGTTTCCAAAAGGAGACACTTCGAGTCTAGGGGTCTAAACTTGTAGTTGGAGATTCTAATACCCTTAGCACGAGAGCTGAGATAGAATCATCTACGGATGAACTGTCTCAAGCTAAAATCGAAACTTTAGAGTCAAATCCTGAGTTTTCGAGTCTACCCATTGCCTCAGGGGTTAATGAGGAAGAGATTGGTCTTAAGCCACAGACAGGCAAATCTAAGATCGATACTTGAGAGATTTTAAGAACTTCTCATTTTAAGGCTTATCAATAACGATGAGAGAATTTAATAACTAGGGTATGAATTAATCTGGCCAAATGTATAGTAGATGTGTTCGAAAGATAACCCTGAGTGGATTATGCCAAAATCTCATTCAAAAGACGTTAAATGCTAGTATGAATTCAGAGCCTTAGCATCGGTTCATACAGGATCACCAAGTTTCTTATAAATACCACAACTTCTGAGATGGATACAAGATGTATTGCAGAAGACCTGGCAAATAACCCTCATGGGTGATGTCTTAGAGTTATATTTCTTTAGCGCATCACCAGAATCGATCGGAAAGGGAGTGCATGAAGTATTCCATTTCATCAAGTGTAGACGACCAGACACATAGTAATGAAGAGAATCAAACCACCATCGTTTGAAGGAGTTTCGTTAGTAGCAACACTCACGGAGAATGATATGTTTACAAGAAGGGCATGGGGTTTTTGAGTATGTCTCGCAAAGATGGATAAATTTAAGTTCCCATTAAAATTATTTCAAAATAAGTTGAATGAGTCTTTCCTATTACTACAATGACAGAAAACACAACAGTGTTCGCAGAAGATCAGTTTGAGAAAAAATAGAGCTATTCTGTGGAGTAACAAGCTACCGAAGAGTAAAAAAACTTGCTGGAAATACTGCAACATGGCCCACCTCTGGAGATGAACGGATAAAATTTGTCCTTAATGCTCAAATCCGAGGAAGCCGGAGTTTGGTACAAGATCCAAACAAAACAAGTCAAGTGGTCAGGGACCACCAAAAAATTATTTTGCTTGGGGACCGCACAAACCAAAAAAAGTAAAAGGCATGTGATCTTCGAGTCCCCAAAGAACGTGCTTTTTCAAAAAAGAAGATTACATTAGCTAGTAGGTTGACAATAATGCAAGGATTGATGTAAGCAATGACGTCAATAAAATCACATGAGATGTGAAGTCCGGATTTCAAATTCGCAAGACTTCTATAAATTCAGAAGTTGGAAAAAGTAGAAGACATCAAACATTTCCTTTTATTTCTCATAATAATATAAGCGAGTTTGAGTTAAAACAACAACAACAATAATAAAAGAGTGTATTGTAATATTTGTTTGTAATAATGAGTGTATGTATTTTCGAGCAAAAGCCTTCCCTATAAGAGGTCAAAAGATTTTCTCCTCCGAAAAGGAGATTACTAATGTAATAATTGTCTTTTAAGTTTTCAATAAAATAAAGGTTTTTGTTCCAACACGTGTGCTTAATAATTTATCTTTGTAAATGAAATATCTCGTACATAGGGAGTAGGAAATGAACAAAGGCTTTGCGAATTATTCACTGAAGGAGTCAGATAACTTGTAATTCAATTTTTGCAAATAGAAGTTAGACAGTTTGACGAATCAATATATTTCTAATGACGAATCATAATCAACTAGGACATAACTAAAGCATCGGGTCAAACTTCTCTTCGGTGTCAAGGTAATGGCTATGAATAGTCATCGATCTTCTGGGAAAGGGTCGAAGAATGAGGCCTATTATGAATAGTCATCACAAATATATATATGATCATTACGCTTCAACCGGGTTATTCTATTCCACCTCTTATAAAGAAAAGAACTTAATCAAAATACATGGCGATATATTTATACAAAACTTCCACCCCGAGCACACGTAATTGAACCGTAGACAGTCAAGTAAACCTAATCCACGAAATAATTTGATAAATGAATAACATCATTGTGGTAAAGGTTGTAATGCCATATGAATCATTACCCCAAAGCATAGAGGGGGAGGTCATAAGCGTCTACATCGTAAAATCAATTTTCAACTGAATAAAAAAGACATATATGGTAGAATCGTAACCATCTTCTGACTGGTGGTGTCGTAACCTATTTCACTCGAAGCTAATATGGTCAAAAAGAGGTACCAAATTATAGAAATAATTTAGTTTTATGAAGTATGTTGGATCTTATATAGTCGTAATAGATTATTTTCATTTTAGACATAAATTAAATTGAATATTTGAAATATGAGGTAAAATAGCAAAAGATTTGACGTTTTTAAGGAAAAAGGAAACCCGGTGCATTGCACTCATCGAATGAACCAATTTTCATTGAAGAATAGGTCGGCGTTAGGGTTAGGTTGGCAACGCAGTGTATCAATCTTAGGGGGTGTCCCCAATATGGATTTTAAAAGAGTTTTATACATTTATGAATTTTTGTGGATCTTATTGAATTTAATAAAATTTCATAGAATTAATCATATTCCATGGAATTTATAAAATTCCAAATCAATATAACTGTATATAACTCACCATATCCCATATAATTATATTTTTTTAAAGGTAAATGAAACATAATTGTATAGAATGGTATAAAACACAATTATAGAATTGTATAGATTTGTATTCCAAATGAATAGAATTATATAGAATTCACACGCTAAACACACACCACACACACATAATATAATATTTACAGCAGCAGCAATATATATAGATACACACTTCTAATTATTCTTTTAAAAATACGTATATATTAGAGATTCACCAATTCCAATTGAGAAAAAAATGTAATTTGTATTAAGTTGTATAAATTGGTTGAGCATGGACATCATGATGGTTGGCTCATGCCCTACTGCAGAAAAATCGTAACAAGCCATTTGATAAATAAATAAATTATATATGAACCGGCAAATAGGTTTCTACATAATTACCAAATCTAACATATATTAATATGATGTGATGTTTTATTATTATTATTATTATTATTATTATTATTATTATTATTATTATTATTGAGGAATTATTAGGAGAAATAAGATGTGATGTTTCTTTTATTATTATTATTATTATTATTTTTGAGAAATTATAATTACAAGATGGTTGGATTTGTTAAGAAATTCTCCCTTCGTAATTTTCACGTAAAAATCTATCAAAATTCTTTAAATTCCATTCATGATGGAACTCTACCAAATTCCATAAGTAGCACTGTCAAACGGGTCAGCCCGCTCCGGCCCACCGCGGGCTGCTCCAAAACGGGGCGGGGTGGCCTGGCCTGACCCATTTTTCTGCTGGCCGAGAAAACCTTAGTTCACGGTCGGCGATTAAAGGCCCGCGGGTCAACGGGCCAACCCGCGTGCTAAGCTGTTGTTGTTATTATTATTATTATTATTATTATTATTATTATTATTATTATATAAAATTACATTTTTCGTGTTAAAATCTAATTAAAAAAAAATTACTATAATATTTAAAGTTTTCTAACTACCAAATAGGAAATAAAAGAATACAAATATATCTTTAATTTTAATTTCAGTTATAACAAATATAAATTCTAATTTCAAATTTAAAAAAAAAAACTGAAAAACAGGCCAGCCCACTCTGACCCGTGAAAATCCGCGACTTAACGGGGCGGGCCAAAAAAGCCCACGGTCAATCGGGCTTGAAAAATATAAGCTCAGATCCGCCCATTTGTGCGGGCTGACGGGTCAGCTCGCGAACTTTGGCCCGTTTTAATAGTACTGTCCGCAAATGTTTGAGGATCTAGAATTATATGAAATCATTTATTAATTGGATGGTTGGTTGGTAGGTTTGAATTACAGAATAGGAAAACTATTAAAGTAATTCTTGGTAATTACAACAGTGTGGATTTGATTATCCAATTTTTAGTATTGAGTCATAGCTCTCACAAAATTTACCGTCATCTTCATCGTCATCATCTCTAAACTCAGATTACGAGAGCGAGCGCCGATTGAGGCGGAAGCGCGAGCCTGAGTCCCGATTGAAGCCCGAGGCCCGATTGAAGCGGCACAGATTATCATACCGTCCAACACAAGTGTGCATCGTCTGCTTTTCCAGGACTAGGTGGAGTGAGGGTTACGATATTGTTGTCTCAGATTTAGATTCTCTACGCAGTGCCGCGTCGCATTCAACCCCTATCCATATCACACTTCGATTCGTGCCCGAAAGGGATTGTGCAACCGTCTTTGCCTTCTGTGGTTTAGGCTCGAAACTCTACCTGTTTGAATCGGCCCCCGCCAAGTCAGTGTACAAAATCGAGCTATCATCATATTATCGATATGATGATTTGAACAAGCCAACTTTGGAGCTGGGGAGAAATGACCTGCACGATGCATCTGGGATGTGGCACTCCAAATCAACTCCTTATGCAATTCCGACCCCTGATGGTAAAAAGGCGCTCGTGTTTTCATCTCTAATTATCTTCAAACCTTGTGCTCATATAACGGCTATTGGTGAGAATGATTTCGAGCTGTATGATCCCGAGCTGACACCTGGCAAAAACTCCCGGGAATATGCCACGACTGGCCCAAGTACTATCTTCAGCACTCCTTTTGTGATAATATCAGGATCCAAGCTTTTACTTTTATCGGCGAATCAACCTTTTTCATCGACACGACCACTGACTTAATGTTTTCTCTTGATCTTGGATCAATCGACAAAGTGTGGCGAAAAATGGACACCTTCTTTGGTGCCGACTCTGCCCCTCTGTGTAGTAACGGTCATTTTTTAGTGGTCGAGGAACGGTTATGCGTGACTCCTTGGATTGCCTATGATATCAAACTGAAACGGAGACATCCTCACTTGTTTGAGTTTCCGCTGCCGCCATTTTCTGAAGATATCCATCCTTCTGGTCCTTTTTTTGTCTCCGTTCTTGGTGATGACGATGCGAAGAATGGGACGTACAATCTCTGCAGTTTACAAACCGAGATAAGAAAAAGGTCCGGCTACCCTCAGTTGATTTTAAATCTAACCAGGTGTGATCTTAACAAATTCAAAGGGTGTAACGAGGACGGAAATAGTGACTTTGCGGGACTTAGCAGAAGCATGACCATCGGCGATTCTTTTAAGTTCTTCTTGGACGGCGAGCGATGCCGTGTTTTCTTCGCACTCTGTCTGTTCTCCATCAGCATCTAAAATGTATGTACGTTTTTCATTTCCCCTATTGTGAATTTGATGTGTTATGCTTTAATCACTGGATTTAAATTAGCTGTCCCATCAAAACCCTTGTGGGTGGTATTTTACGATTGTTGGTCTCGCGCACCGTTGTTTTCTGTGCTATGTTGTCGATTTTGCTGGTGGAGAAATAGGGGTCTGGGTGATATATGTTTGAAATGAGCAGCTGGTATGAGTGTGCAATATGAGCACGGGTGTTTTGATGTTTTGTCTCAATTTACCTTTTCTGGATTTTGCTTGCTCTCTATAATAGTCGAGAGTACCTTTTTTGGTTCATATATGAAACCGTCTGCAAATTTATTATTTATTATTGTCATTATTTCTTAGAAATGCATTTCCGTTTCATGCTTCTTACGTTTTATGTATTGAAGATTACCCTTGAATCCTGACTTTTCTGTGTACATTTCAGTTTGTAATTTGTGCTTTCTCACTATGGTCTTAAAATCAAACATAGACATGTAAAAAAACAAAAACAAGACAATTAGAAATCCCCACCTCGATAGATCTTGTGCAATGGACTTAGGATACGAATATCCTTTGGATCCTAGTTCTTTATCTTCTTGCTTCATAGGCAGCAGCCATTTCTCAAACGGTGTTGTTGGATACATTATGAAGTAGGAAAGTAAAGCATAACTTSTGGAGAAATAAATGATAGCAAACTATACCTATGCAAGCTTACATATGCTTACTRATAAATAAAGTATGTATTATATCTAAATAAAGCMCCTGCGGGGCATGGAGGCTCCATTGTCAATTCCTTGTTTCCTTCTACTTCTTTGTTTCTACTGTGAAACTGACGTATTATGAGTGTGTGATGGGTGTTTGATGTTTTYGCTCAATGAAGGGTATAAATTGGAGTTCAATTTACCTTTTTCCGTAATTTGTGTTTGTTTTTTATAGTAGTTGAGAGTGCCTTTCTGGTTTATATGAAGAAATGGATTTTTGTTTCAGCTGTTGTTAATGATCCAATGATACAAACATTTGTGAGCCAATGATGAATGTATATTTTCTTGAACTCATGCAACATTGTTGAGATATAATTTGTGAAATTGGATTTCTTTTTTCCTCGAACGAATTATACAACTGATTGATTCACCATGTTTAGACTCTAGATCATATATCCATAGTTAATCATGGTAGTGGAATTGGGCAAAAGGCTTTCTTGATCAAAGGACGACTTCAAAAATACATGTAAAGGATCTCTATCATTTTACCATTGTAGAGAGTTTTTGGAGATCAAATGAAAATTGCCCATCTAACTTTGGCCACCGCTATACATGTTTTAGGTACAAATCCCAGAATAAGCTATTGGTAGTCATAGACTGTTGGAGTATATGGCATGGATTGAAGTCACATTTGCGGTTTACATGGGTTATTGACATGTTTTCACTGTTTATGTGGCACTTTATAATTGGTGGCCATCTAATAAGTTTGTTAGTTCTTCCTTTTGATTTCCTGCGCTTGTTATTATTCATATAAATAAGCTGTATCACTTCATTCTGGAGATACGAGAACATGAAATTACTCTAAGTTCAGTTCATTAATGGAGTTACAGTCTTTTATCTTCACTACTATATCATTTCTACATAGACGTGGGGTCTTCTTCCCACTTGAGTATCACATATCCAAAAATAAAAAAATAAAGAAAATCTTTTTTCCGACTTTGGTTTGCATTATATGTTGAAGGAGTGACCTCACCAGTTGTACAAATAGTGTATCGAAAGTAAAGTCTTGGTGTTGTACGAATAGTGTATGCTCCATCTTTCATGTTGTGGCCTTTGTTGACTCAGGAGATATTAGAGGGAGAGGGATCGGAATCTTATATTTCAAACGGTGTTGTTGGATACACAGTGAGATAGGAAAGTAAAGCATAACTTCGGGAGAAATATATGATAGCAAGAGCTAGCTTACATGTGCTGATAAATGAAGTATGTGGGTATTACTCAGAAATGCATTTCCTTTTGAGTTGCGTGATGCTGACGCGTGTTTTTTCTCCTATTCTTTTAGCTTCTTTATATTTATAGAAATTTAATAGGTGTGATGGATTTAGTATTATTGGTGAAATTTTGCAAACGTTAGATGAGTTCTTGTTCATGACATGAATTTAATTAATTGTACAAGTGTGATTATATCTGATATCCGGATACTGCTGAAGATTATATGTACAATTGCTCTTAAATAATTATCAAACGACACTCTCTTTCTGTCCCCCCATTCTAACTTGAAACGAGCTTGCCATGGTTTTCGTTTAGTTTCTTTTATGTACTCCAGATGACCTGAATGGTATAGTTTGCCCATTATGAGTAGTAAATAACAGAGTAAAACTGGGAATGACTGAAAAAAAGAAAATATGATCTTAAAATTGAGAAAACCCAATCTCGCTTTCACTTTCGCACAAAGCAGCTGCGAGCAAAATGTTGGAGCCTTCGTTGTTCCTTGTTTCCTTCTAGTTTATTTGTTTCTACTGTGAATTTGACGTGTTATGTTTCTAATCATTGGAGTTAATTCATTGTCCCGCTGTGTTTGTTGGTCTCCCGTACTGTTGTTTTGTTATGTTATGCTTGGTTGTGGAGAGAGGGTGTTGGTCTCGCGGACTGTTGTTTTGTTATGTTATGTGGAGAGAGGGTGGTTCGATTAATAAATTTGTGAAATGGGCAGTTGGTACGTGAAATGAGTGTTTTAATGTTTTTGTCTCAGTGAAGGGTGGGAATTGGAGTTCATCGATTAAACTTTTCTGGATTTTGTCGATAGTACCTTTTGGTTTTATTATATATGAAACCACCGTCTACATCTCTCAACCACCCAACTTCCTCGACCCTCTCTAAGCTCCATAAAGTGCCTTGAACGATAATTTCCAATCCAGCTTTGAATGTTGTTCGTTTTCCTAAGACAAGATCCTGAAAGTCCCTTTTGGGATTATTGATGTATTTAAAATTACTAGTAAAATACACGTCTGTTGCACGTGCTGACTTAATTACTTACTCTAATTGTTTGTATAATAAATTATTCGTATAAAGTGAAAAAGTTAAAAAACATAAATGGATAATTTAGAGGTATACCAAAAATAAAAACTGCAGAGTTAATTCAATACAATTCATCAACTAAGTATTAAAAATATGTTAATAAAAAAACCTTATGAATGCTGACTTAATTACTTACTCTAATTGTTTGTATAATAAATTATTCGTATAAAGTGAAAAAGTTAAAAAAACATAAATGGATAATTTAGAGGTATACCAAAAATAAAAGGGCTAATTTTTTTTTGCCCCCCAAAGTATGCAATTTTTTTCACTTTGCCCCCCAAAGTATTTTTTGTTCCACTTTGCCCCCTGATGTACAATAATTTTCGACGTTGCCCCCCACCCCTCTGTCAGGTGGCAGTCCTTCAGGTTCTCCAAAAATAACTTCATACTTCCCCAACAGATCATGCAACTCT
>BMAC01000769.1:16141-84680 GCA_014905375.1 Phtheirospermum japonicum
AAAAGATTATATATTTTTAAGCAGGTCATATCCTACCAATTACATACTGATGACTTTCAGTGCCACCCTATCTAAAATATTTTAAATAATAATCAATCTTCTGTTAAAGTCTATACAAAATTCAACACCATATTACTTATTCAAAACCCCTGGTATAGTGACACAAATTAATTCAGGTTCTCCAGCATTCAATCAATGTATTCGTAATACTAATATTAATCCAAAGTCATCTGGACTTGAACAATAGGAATGCGGTGCAAGTGTTTTGCATGTAATTGTGGTGTTTTTCTCGTATTTTTAATTAGGATTTTATATTGTTTTTATTAGTTTTTGAGTCCATTAGTTAATTTTCTAGGTTGTTTTTCTTGTTTTGTTGTTTTTCATGTTTCTAGTTGATTTTATATTTAATTGGGTTAAATGGTTTAATTAATTTGAGGTTTGGTGAGATTCTTGGGTTTTTATGTTCAAAATTCCTATTTTCATAGGTAAAGCCATTCAAAGCCAAAAACCTAAGCCATGTCTTGCCAAAGTTGTTCCAAAAAGGGGGCTCCAAAGTGGCAAACATTCTGGAATGGTTGCCATCTCTCTGCCATCCTCTGCGCCAAGTGCTGCTCCAGCCTGCCAAGGCAGTGCTCAGCTACCATCTCCCTGCCAAGCCAGCGCCCACCCAGCTGCCATCTTCCTTGCCAAGGCAGCGCCCAGCTGCCAACTCATTGCCATCGCTGCGCCAAGTGCATGGCAGCACCCAAGACCTAGCCCGGGACCAAGCCACCTTGAGCAAACTTAAGCCATCTTGGTCAACACGGGCCAATTTTGGTCAAACCCGAGATTTTTAAGCCTTTAAAGCCTAAATTGACCCATTTAAACCCAATTAAACCTATTATAAATAGAAGACTTCTCTCATTTTGTTAAATCTATCTCACCTCCTCCCAACCCAAGCTTGGGTTTGGGATTAAAATTTCTCTCTCTAGATTTAATTTCAAGCAATTCCTTGGGTTTGTAAGCCTAAGAAGAATTCAAGTACTCCCTTGGATTTTACTTTGTTGCAATTTAATTCAAGCTTGTTACTCTTTTCCTTTAATTCAAGTAAGCTTCCTTTTATTTTCATGCTTTGTTCTTCAATTTCATGCATGTTCTTCAATTTTATGCTTTTTGCCTTAGCTCTTTGATTTCTTGCTTGATCTTGTGAATCGTCCATGGAATCTAGATGAGTGACACGTCTAGGTTATAGACCGAGTCCTTGATCGTATTTATTTCAAGTATTTCATATGCTTTATTTTGGTTTTTATTTTCATGC
Organism: Phtheirospermum japonicum; assembly: GCA_014905375.1. Taxonomy (NCBI): domain Eukaryota; kingdom Viridiplantae; phylum Streptophyta; class Magnoliopsida; order Lamiales; family Orobanchaceae; genus Phtheirospermum; species Phtheirospermum japonicum. Next base: position 17,439 of record BMAC01000769.1, read on the forward strand.
ATTGTTTCATGCTAAATCTTAGATCTATGCTTTGTTACTTGTTATTTCTCGCAAAGTTTTAAACTTTGATGTCAATTTTCATTGCTCTTTCTATTTGTGCTTCCAATTTACGAAAATTTGCATTATTCAAGTTTTTATGTTCATGCAAGCATGGGTACCTTGAGCATGCATGCTTGTACTTAATGAAACATTGCTTGTTCTTTCTAAATTTTCGATTTTGCTTGCATTTTCATTGAAGGTATACGACCGAGGCATCCGACCAATTTACAATCTCATTTCCTAGTTTAGCTTAGATAGTTTTTGCTTGTCTTTATTTTTCTTTACTTTTCAAAACTTGAAACTTACAATTGAATTGATTTCCGATAACACCAAGCCAAAAGAATCTTTGATTTCCAAAACCACTAAAAACTACACTTAAAAAATGGCGCCGTTGCGACTCGGCTTGGTTAAGGCTTTCGATTTGCTTGTAGTTTCATTGTGTTTTTAGTTTTCTTTGTTATTTGACGTTTTTTTGTTAAGTATGCAAGGTAATTGTAGTTATGGTGGATACATTCCCAACATGGGAGGGCATGGTGCAAACCGTGTTGGGAATGAGATGTATAATAGTTTTGGCAACGTGGGAGGGCATGGTGCAAACCACGTTGCCAATGGTGGATCCGGCTATAGGCAGTGACGGACGCAGGATTTTCACCGAGGGGGGCCCAACATATAATACAAAAAATAATACGAAATATTTCAAATAAAATTAAGAGTTAATATTTTTTAATAAAGCGTTCCATTTATCTAAAAACGAAGAAAGTTTAACTTAAGTCAATAATTAATTAACGACAAATATTTGACATTTGACACATCATTTTAATCTACACAATAAAAATATATTGAATTATAATTATCTAACCTTTCATTTTAATTTATGTATGTAATACATTAGAAAATAAGAAATATATGTAAGAAAAATAAAATAAATTAGATACATAAACAAACAACAAATTATTATCATTATTATGCTCCAATCATTCCTACCAAGTGATAATTGACAAATATAATTGAAAAAGAACTTAAAACAAGCAATTCACGGTATAAAGTCAAAATAATTAAATATTGAACTAAATTTACTTTAATCAAGATAAATCTTACTGGTTTAATATGCAAATCTCCAATAAACCCTAGGTTTGTAATTGGGGAGGAGATGATTTGAGAATTTGTGAATAAAGAAATGGTGGGACCGCAAGAGAGGAGTTTGTGGAGAAAGAAATTGGGAGTGGTGACGGTAGGGAAGAATAGGGATTTGATTTTCTCTCTATTATGTTTATATTTAGCAGGTAAGTATTTTCTTTTCTTTTATTTTTTAAATATAAATGTGAAAAGACATATATACCCTTGACTTTTTTTAAAAATTTCAGGGGGGCCCAGTGCCCCCCTTGGGCCCATAGTGGGTCCGTCCCTAGCTATAGGCAACCCAACATGGGAGGGCATGGTGCAAACCATGTTGGGTATAACGGTTACATGGGTACGAATAGTCCGTACGAGGGTTATAGTGCTCCCAATCAATTCATGAGCATGTATAATTGTGGCTTTGTGAGTCCGAATGGGAATGTGAGTGGCCAATTTCTGAATCTCGACCCGTATGGAAGTCCTCATGCTTACAACTTCAATCACACCCTGGTTGGTGCCAACAATAGTACTCAAACTCCCGATCCGTATGAGTTATTTGGCGGTGTGAGCTCCAATGCCCAACATGCCCCTCCTGCCCTCCATATTCCGTTGAATGCTCCTATTCCTCCCTCCGATCCAAATCTCTTGGCCATTTTGCAATAATTTCAAACACTTTCCATCACGTTGGCATCGTTCGATACTAAGTTCAATGCTCTCGAGGCTACAGTTGAGAAATTTGAAAGTGATGTGAATATGTTGAAGCAAGCGAATGAGGAAGATGAATTGCCGCATCCTCTTGCGGTCACGGTCATTGGAAGTGGTGGGGTGGTTGATAGTACGGTTGTTCCGCCATACGAGGTGGAGGTGGTTTCTATTACGAGTATTCTTCCTCTTCTCGATTCTACCCTCCCCAATTTTGCAAAGAATATTCTCGATGCCACTATACCCTATCCATCAAGCTTATCCTTCGAGGTTTTCTTACGCATGGACGTGGCCCAAGAGTTGGTCGAACAATTTTATATGGAGGAAAGGAGAAATAAGAATGAGGTTGGCGGGGAAGTCTATATTGAGGGTTATTGTGGGGATGATGAGCCCCTTGATCATAAAGACGAGCCCATTGTGTTTCAATGTGCCAACGACTTGAGTAAAGGAGATTATGATTGTGTCGTTGAGGGCACCGACATATTTTTGGCGGGAGAGGTGGAGATAGTTGACGATAAGAGTGAGAAACTTGAAAATCATCTTGAGGAGGAGATCATGGATAATAAGATTGAAGAGCTTGAAGAGTATCTTGAGGGGGTCAGTGAATTGTTTGGGCTAGTTTTCGATGAGGCCGAGAGCAGGCACAAGCCCGAGCTTAAGCCTCCTCCATCTCACCTCGAGCATGTCTATTTGGAGGAGGAGGAGAGAAAGTCGATTACCATCTTTGCAAACTCGGATCGAGAAGAGGAGGAGAGGTCGGTTGAAGTACTTGAAGTTCTTAAGGGTGCTATTGGTTGGAGATCGGGAGTTGTTAAGGGAGTTATCCCTTTGAATCCATGTCATATAGAGATAGAGAGAGCCGGGAATTGGAGGTTGTAAAGTTCTCCTCTGCATTAAGAACGATTTCTCCTCTGCATCGTAATGTAATAGATAAAGTTCTTCATACGAATGTCTTTCCCGTTCCTTCAAATCCATAAATGAAAAAGACGCCACCTTTTCCACTTGTCGCCACACTTAAAATTTCTTCATAAATTGCTCATTGCTCATTCGTTAATGATGAACACAAATTATGGTGCTCTGTCACCAAGTGTCTTCTATCATAATTAAGTTCCCACTGAATAAGTTTATTATTTCCTTCCATAATCAAAGCATCATTCGAAAGAGGCATATCATTGAAGTTATTAAGTGATTTTCCATTCCTTTGCAGCAATCTCTCCAGCTCAACCAAAGTGTGATTCTTCAACTGGTCATCACTTACTTTCATGTCTACACAGAGAATGCAAACATGTCATCTAATATACCCAACAAATCACTTAAAGAGTTTCTTCTGTTTGAGTAACTTATAAACTAGATACAGGCTTACTATACAAATTTTTTATTATATTGTTATCCAGGATAAAAACTTCACTTATTAAGGGGTGATATTCATTTCCTGCAAATGACTTAGCAATCCTAATATTTAGATTCAATTTAATACATAATTAAGTAAATTATTAAGGGTGAATAAAACTATTTTAAATAATGATACTTATATTATTTTATTTAAGGTAATGCATATAAATATTATATATATATAATGTATGTTTAATATGTCCAGAAGTTCAGACCAGTCTTTTGAAATAGATTTAGGAGTGAATTTATGTTTGAAATATTACATAGATGTCGAGCAGTTTTCGTTGTCTTGGAAAGATATCCTCCACAAGTGTTTGCCAAGTCTTCTCCCAAACATATTCTGGTCGCAAAACACTTCCTGATAGTAGCAGTGCAGCAAATAGCTTCCTTAGGAAATGCGGTGAACCCGAAAAACTTACTTCATTTATTCCATCAATATATTCTTTGTCATCATCTAACAAGCCTAATTTATAACATGCATCCTTGAATGATGGGAAGACTACATTATCGATGGTCCTGATATTTTCATGTGAGGTTGATCCTCGACTATGATGAAGCATAATTGATAAATAGTACGATTCTCCGCTTCAAGGTGGAACATAATCTAACCTGCCTACTAAAACTCCTTTCTGCCTGAACTCCCAAACACGTTCTTCTCTCTTCCATATAAACAACGTTGGAAACTCTGCATAAGTCAAGCTTCGATCTCCTTCATATTTCTTGTTACATTCCATCCATGCCAAAAACATAGATTGTTTACTCCCTTGCTTGTTGACCACGTGATCAAGTGGGTCATCTTCATTATAGGTTAAATACTGTTCACCTGGTAGATGAAAACTTAACCCCTGGACTTTTGGATTTCTGTAGTTAATGTCGAACGCAATGACACGCCACACCGCTTCACATGGAGAGATATATATATCTACTGTTGTAGAAATTCTTTATTTCATCAACTTGATGTTCATCAACATCAGCGTCACTTTCGTCATTGATAGATAAGGTTGCACGATCATTGCCCTTATTTATATATTCAAAAAGGTATTTAATAGATCTGAACAGGTTGTACCATTCGATATTAATGTGCGCTTGATATCTCATCAGCAATCGTGGATTATAAGGCACAACAAATCTATTCTCCATAATAGCTCCATTCTTATTAACAATATTTACATCATCTCTTATCTTATATAATGGATACCCATCCTCATCCACTGTAGTTCTTTCCGCATATATCTTAGGAAAGCGCTTAATACACTTGCCATTTCCAAGCATGCTTTCTCAAGGTTATATGAACTGCAAGGCCCATGGAGCATGTGCTGAGTTACCAATTCGTATAATTTGAGGTTAGTTTCTTTGTTTGGTATCTTAGCTGAAATAATCTGATCACCATCATCAGGCGTTGGTATCTTGGATTCACGTTGAAGAAATAGAAGAATATGAGTGTGGGGTAACCATCGCTTTTGAAACTCCACTATGTATATTACTACCCCAACAACAACAACCCAAAAAATTGTTCATTGCATTTATCATAATATCACTCATGGCTTTGTATAAATTTCACTACTTGTAATTCTTGGAATATAATATTCAATTCTAAATACCTACAACGAATTATTTTATCACAATTTTGTAAAGTTAAAAAAAACTATAAGGACTATCGTTTACCTGCCCGAGTCCTGCCAAATATTTGGTTCTCTTTCATATCCTTAATTATTTGATCGAGTTTAATCTTGAAAATTTGACAAACAATATCTGGCCTAACTTTCGGCTTCAGTCCTCGACTATTGAGAAATCTCTTGATTTTTGGCCACTTTGGATTGCAAGTGGTTGTAATAAATAAATCTGGATACCCATACCATTTGTAGATAGCCATATCATCTTGATAATTCTACAACACATATCTGGCTCCTCCCTTGAATGAAGTCAATATAAATATTCTCTGGCCAGTAAAAGATGGTTCTGTCTCACCACGGGAAACAACATCACCAATTTTTTGATATTGGCCTGATCTTAGAAGTACCTGGTTGTTCCTAATTCTTTCAGATTCAACTGTCGTGTAACCATCGACCAAGATCTGTTGAAATAGCCTTCTTCCATATAGCATGGTCTTCGCCTCATTTTTTTCGTTCCTGTATTTTGAAAGTGAAAAATTCTCTCATAGTTAAGGTCTTCCTTTTGCTTGTTATACTTGTCGAAGCGTTGCTATGTGGAATGCCTACTCTATATCCATCCTCTTTGTAAGGAAACAACAACGGGTATTGCATTAGAAGACACAAAGGGTGTAACTCACTAATACATTTCATAAACCCAGACCGAGTCTCTATAATTACATTCCTTTTTTCAAACGACTCATCAAAGTCACCAGGAATAAGTGCTGCAACCTCGAATGCCATAGGTAGATTATTTATTCGACCATCTAATTGACGTCCTCCAATGAGATTGACTTGATGATCTAATTGGTAACGTTCCCATACACTTCGAAATGATTTTACTAAAGGGTTATATTCATCAAGAATAATTCTAATATCATTTATAATGTTGGCATCAAACCCATTAGACTCTGTTCTGGAGCTATTACTGAAAAAGATAAGAATTTCTAGCGTACATTAACCATGTGAATAAAATTGAATAAGCATTCAACAAAATTTATATGGATTATTAATTTAATAAATATTTTTATTTATAAATATAAGGCACACCTTACAAATCTTGTGTCTATCAATATATTTATCTGAATTGAAAATAAATTTATTATTATAGAGTAAAATATAATGTAATTTTCTCACCTCATAGGCTTAGTCCAATTTTCTGTCTCATGTTCAGTGTCGTATATGTAGAACTGAGAGAATTTAGGTAATGATCCAGAGGTTAGTAGCAAACTTCTAATCCCGTGGTAGTTTGTACCCTTTAACTTGAAAACATATGGAGCATTTCCCTTGTTGGTGGCTTTGTCCAAGTTTCCTCCTATGGATGTACACTAAACTGAACGTATATTATCTAAAAACTTACTACTTCGAGGATCTTCTCGTGACAAAAGGCGTCTAAGAGTTGTTCGCGCTTCTGTAAGCAAAGGTGACTCCACCTTTCCTTTACCACAACAAATACTGAACTCTGGTTTTGATGTTTACTTATTCTTTGAAATACGATCATCATACCACATAATTGGCCCACAAAGTTGACATGCAAAAGTTGGGTCTCTATGGTCCAAATAAGCTGAAAGTATAATTGTGACACTATTAAGCTTAATAATTGAAACAATGGTGCTAAATAAAAATCAAATTAAAGATAAAAAAGATCTATTCTCTAAACATGTGATCAAATGTTTGTGCTTGATGTTGGCAAAACTGGAAATGGAATTATTTTTATGATGGGATCATATTAAAAAAAATGTTATTGCATATGTAACCAATTATTTATGCTAAATGTTTATTGTTTTATTCTAGTAAAGGAACACCAAGAGAGAGAGAGAGAGAGAGAGAGAGAGAGAGAGAGAGAACGTCATAGTCCTCAAACATTTCATACATCAGTTTAGAGAAATACATATGAATAAGCAATATACTCAATGTCAGCATCTCAAGGTTTTCATGATATACACCATTTTATAGATATTTTTATTTGTATTTAATATGAATTTTAAATATCAAATATGTCCAATATCAAGTTGCACGGATAATTTAATGGCAATATTAGCCAAGCTTGATCAAACCTTAATATAGACAAACTGGCCAAATATCAACCTTGAAATTATAAAAATAAATTAACATGATAAAGAATGTTTAAAAATGTCCCTGTAAGTTATTCAATCTATAAAATTTAATGAAATCTTTATGACTTCCATTACATCTTGATGCATACATAAGAAAGTACTTACCTTGTTTATTATTAAGTACATTTTCGCCATTTTGAACTTCACATATGGTGTCCTCATTGGCATCATAATCTTCTTTATTTCACTGATGCTATGAGTACTGTGTTAATTCAATTAAAAAAAAATAGTGAAAGAACTATATGAAATTCGAAGTGTAAATTTATGCATACATTTAGGATTTGAGGACCGTTTGTCTAGTATAATTTCTCTTCTCCTTTTTCTTACATTTGTAATTGGATTTTGCTCAATAGAAGGTTCGTCCTGTGTACTTTTTCATATTAACACATATAAATCGAACTTGTTGATAAGAATGTATTTCAAACAACGTCTAAACTTCGACAGATGCACTCTAAATTAGGAATTAACATCTGTTTCAATAAGAAAATTATTGGTGAAAGTCTTAGCTGATCATGGTCAAGTTCATTAAGTTTGTTAATTCTTATAGGTTCATAATACAACAACATCAAATCACAAAGCTTATAACCATGCATTATTTCTAATTTTCAGCATGAATAAAATAATTTTTTTAATGCTGGTTAGTTTTATTCTCATAAGTAGTCTAACATAAGGAAATGATTGTGATTCCAACTGGGAAATAATTATCCAATATATATAGTATATTAATAAATATATAAAATAAACATATATTATAGGCCTTTTTAATCAAATTTGTGATCAGAATTATTTAGTGGAAATGTATTTCATAGTTGGCTAATAATTCATATATAGAATGGATATTCATAAATATTGAGTAATAAGATCAAACGTTCATTCGAAACTTTTCCTTGGCCTTTTTTTTTTTTTTTGCATTTTTAACTTCCTCAGTAATCACGACTCCTTGGCGTTCTTGTTCTTTCGTTGATCCATAATATAAAGTGAAGGTGTCTTTCTATAGAAAATAAATATATGTTTAATACAATTGCAAGAAAAAGAATTTTTAATCTTTTTTTCTTATTCATTTGTATTTTCCTTTACTATCATCTCAATAATATTTTTTTTCCATTGTTGTAAGGTATCTCATGCTGAAATATTTAAAAATTTTGTTTGCTTTAAATTTGTAATTAATTTAGAAATTTAGTTGGCAGTGTTTGAATGAAAAATTTCTAAATATTAAAGGCTTCTTTCAAATAATTTACTAAAAGTATTATCAAGAAATTTCTAATATGTCTGAAATCAAGCTTATTGCCTCCGTAAACCTGCTTCTTGTTATTGAAACTAAAGGTTGAAGCAGACAATTTTATGGTTTCTATATGAATCAAGATAGTATTTGTAGTATATAATGTTGGTTGTTGAGATTCTGAAATTTAATGTGTGTTGTTTGTAATTTTTCTTGTTCCGTGGGGTATTTTTTAATTAAAACTTAAATGTTATGATAAGAATTTAATCTGGACAAACTTAAAAAAACTTAATTAGGCACATCAGTAACTTATAGATTATAAACTAAAATTCAGAAAGTAAGTGAATGTCTTTGTAATTTGGATAGGTTTTTGAGTATTTTTTTTAAAATTATGTATAATCTTTTTATGGTAAGATAAGTGGTTCTCTTTATAATTAGGGTATAATTTCAGTGTTGTTTCCTTGTTTATTGGAAATCTAGTAAAGTGGAAAGTAAGTGACTCTGTTTGTAATTAGGCAAATCTATATGGCAGGTTTTTAAATACTGAAAACCTTTTCATTGAAAGGTAAGCGGGTCCCCTTGTAACTAGGAAAACTTTCAGGATTGTTTTGTTATTATCTATAATTTCTTAAATTGAAAATACAGAGTTTGGAAGATAAGTGGGTCACTTTGTAATTAAACTAAAGTTTTACGTGTAGTTTTTTAAAAGATAAAAAAATTATTGATTGAAAGATAACTGAGTGCATGAATTTTGTAAATAGAATATGTTGATAGATTGAAAGGTAAGTTGTTCAGTTTGTAATTCGGTTAGATATTTTTTTTTTTGGTCCATGAATAAAATTTTATTTTATTGAGGAGAAACATTAAAAAGTTCAAGTATTGAGGAGAAACATTATAACTTTTTTGGAAAAATTCCCAAATACTACCAAAACATCAATCTCAATTACCGTATAATCCAATGAATCTTTTTATTCCCATATAATCCAAAAACTTCTCATTTAATAAAAAGTATCTTTAAATTATCAAAACTACCCCTACATCCCTCTCTCTTTCTCTCTCTCTCTCTCTCTCTCTCTCTCTCTCTCTCTCTCTCCCCTTCCTATTTAATTACGCCACTTTATTATCATGTATCTTGGAAAATATGATGAGATCTCATCATATGATGAATTGCATCTTCAAATATTTCCTAAATATAATATTTAAGGTTTGATTTCATAATATTTTTTAAATTGGATTTTCAATTAACAATATATTCAATTTTGGTTCTGCACAAAACACTTCAGAATTACCTCTTTTTTTATGCAGATATCTATTTCTCTAATTCTTTTTTCTCTAAAGCGCATAAAATATATCCTACATGCCAAGTTATACAACTTGATTGTATTATTGGGAATTATACCCTACCTCCCCAATTTGTTCCACCAGAAGATACACAATCTTTTGAAGAATAGTTTTGAATTTACACATCTCTAGCTATTATTGGGAATTATACCCTACCTCCCCAATGTAGTATATAATTTCCCAATTTAGTATATAATTTTTAAATGTAGTATGATTTCTTTTGATGTAGTATAGATTATGATTATCCAAAATTGGTGAGTAGTATGAAATTAATATGAAATTGATTTCTCAATTAGTATATAATTTCTCGATATAGTATATAATTTCTAAATGTAGTATAATTTCTTTTTTATGTAGTATAGAATTATGATTGTCCAAGATTGGTAAGTAGTATGAAATTAATTTTTAAATGTAATAAATGTAGTATATAATTTCTAAATGTAGTATGCATTTTTTTATGTAGTATACAATTATAATTGTCCAAGATTTGTGGTTAGTATGAAATTAATACACAATAGTATAAATCTTGGATGGATTAAACTTGAAAGAAAAAAGAAAAGAAAAATTGAATTTATATTTTGAATTAAGTGGGAAGTTAGAGATTTCAATTAACTATTTGGGAAGAAATATTTTCACTAATTTGAAAACATGGGTAGTATGGAATTCGACCATGGGTAGTATAAAATTAATATGAATTTTATTTGAAAAAACTGGAAGAAAGAAAATTTAAAAATAAAACAAAATTGGGCAGTAAGGGTAAACTTGTACACTTATGTATTAAGTTGGATTAAATAGGACATTAAATGAGTAAATGAGAAATCAATATTTTCAATGGATTGTTTAGGAAATAATATTTTCCTTTTGGACTACGTAGTAATTGTCCCAACTTTTTATATGTTACCTTATTTTCCTGCCTTCCTAAAACCTACATATTGAAAGAGAAGTGGTTATTCTTGGAATTATGCAAAAATTTGTGGGGCAGTTTTTTAAAGGCTTAAAAACCTATGTATTGAAAGACAATTGATTCAACAAATCTTATAAATCGAGAATACTAATATTTTGTAAGATAAGTGGCTCAGTTTGTAATTAGGGTAAATTTTAGGTGTAGGTTTTTCAATATTGGATAATTTGTAGAATCAAAGCTATTTTTTTCCACGAAACCCTTTTTATTTTATTCAGTAGGATCATTAAAAAAGCTCATTTATCTTTAAGAAATTACAGTTCCGGCCTCTTGTATCTTGCACGACAAATGAAAAATGGGTTTTGAAAATTTTAAAATAAAATTTGATTTCTTTTGTAAATTATGCATTTTTTATGGAGTATTTTTTAATTAAATCTTATCCTTGGTGGAATAAATCTTAATTAGGAGAAACATACTATTCAGATAGTACAAAGTTTATGTAACTTATTTAGTCTATTTCTATATTGTAAAGAATTTATGCTAACAAATACAGATTAAAACTTTTTTAAAACAAAATTTTAAGAGAATTCCTGAATAGTTATTAACTCATAGGGTGAAGATATAGCTATAAAGAAAATTATTGATTCAAATATAAAATTATTTTTTTTTAAAATAATCAATGAAGTCGTCAATTAAATGATGCATTTATATGAGGTTAATAATTCCTAGAGTCATTGATAAAAGTAGGGCAAAATCTTTGTGAATTTGTAAACTGAAAGATGATTTTCTTTTAATTTTTAATTAGCAAAACTTTTATGACAGTTTTGTTATAGAAAATTGTGTATATTGAAAATACTGACTTTGAAAGATAAGTTGGCAAATCTTTAATTAGGGTAAACTTTTAGGTGCAGTGTTTTAAAGATTAAAAAAATTATGTATTGACAAAAAAGTCATTTAGGCAAATCAGTAATTTATAGATTAAAAACTAAAATATACAAAGATAAGTTGAATTCTTTGTAATACGACAAAGTTTTTGGGGTATTTTCTCAAATAATGGAAAAAATTATAATTGTAGATAATTGGCTCTCTTTATAATTAGAAGAAACTTTTTGACCTGTTTTTGTAAGTGACTTTGTTCGTAATTAGGTAAACTTATGGGAAAATTTTTAAAATACAAAAAACATTTTGATCGGAAGATAAGTGAGTCCCCTTGTAATTAGGAAAATGGTTTATGTCAGTTTTGTTAATAGAGATTTTGTACATTAAAAATACAGAGTTTGAAAGATAAGTGGTCACTTTGAAATTAGGAAAAACTTTTAGGGGCGTTTTTTTTGAATATTGTATAACTTGTAGAATGAAAGATAAGTGGTTTTCTTTAATGATGAAAACTTATGGGGCAGTTTTTAGAATACTGACAACCTTCTGATTGAAAGATAACTGGTTCCCCCTTTTAATTAGGGAAATGTTCAGAGCAGTTTTGTGGTTATTGGATATTTCGTACATTGAAAATAATAAATTTTAAAAATAAGTGGGTCACTTTATAATTAAGGTAAATTTTTAGGGTTAGTTATTTTAATATTGTATAACTTGTAGAAAAAAAGATAATTGGTTGTTTTTTTGGGAAAAAAAATTAATCAAGAGAAAGTTAAAAATCACTTCTCCAACTGCTTTCTCTTCAAGAAATGCAAAGTTTCAAGACTTTATTTAGTCAAGTCCTGATTTCTGTAGAATTTATGCTAAGTTAGACAGATTCATGAACAATACTATTGATTCAAAAGATCAAATCGAACAATTCTTAAAGATAATATGACAAATGCATATTCATGAATAATTATAAGTTCAGACAATGACCAATTCATCTAAAGATACTAAAATCATTGCCAAGGTCAAGGTATAGGTATAAAGAATATTATTGATTGAAAAGATCAAATCAAATTATTTATAAAGATAATCAATGAGGTATCAATAGGATCACATGTTCATATGAGTATAATAATTCCTAGAGTTATCGATAAAAGTAGTGCAAAATTCTTCAAGAGTTACGTTTCTCCAACTTCATCTTTACATTATTTTTTGTGTTGGATTGTTGGTATTCAAATATCTTATCACGACCATCATCATATTCTCCAGTCAAATATTCAATACTTCGCTTTCTTGAAGGTACTGCAATATCAACTTTCTCCCCAGTACCAGCCACAAATGAAACTGGATAGATGTCATTGCTGGAATTCTGAATATCATAAAGAATAGAATTTCTAATAAGATGTGAAGGATTATATATAAAAAATAGAATAAATCATCAATATTAAAAAGGCCATAATTGTTATAGTATTAGTATTAAATAATAATATTCAGAGACTTAAAGCTTACATTATCAGAGCATAACTCATTGCAGAACCTACTGATGATCTGCTCATCATCGGTAATCTTTCCTACTGTGTAAATCCTTGAATTGAGATTGAGTGTATGTGGATATATCTAGCTTGAACAAAAATGTATTTTTAACCAACAGATCTAGCTCATCAGGGAATGAATCAAATTCACCAGCCTATATTCATAACAATTAAATATGATTTATCATTTTAATCGAAATTTTAGGAAAATATAATGATTTAGTACTTTGTAATCTGTATTGTATATTTATAAACATCTTACTACGTCTAAAATATCCTTGAGTTCTCATGCAGTCTTTCCCAATAACTTTCTCATTTGATGATAAAATTACAAAAATGCAGTCCCTGATGTATCCTCAGCCTTGACATTCACCTTGTACCTGCAATTACGAATACACTAAATATTATACAGCATGCTCTTTCTTTTCATATATATATATATATATATATATATATATATATATATATATATATATATATATATATATATATATATATATATATATATATATGGTATGTATGTATGTATGTAGCAGTTGATAAACTAAATGTAGGATAATTGAAATTACTTTGTTGTAACCGATTTCGGCGGGGCCGTTGCACTTCTTACACCAAAGAGAACCATTTTCATCAGTTACTTTCCAAAAACATTTGTTGCAAGACATATAATACCAATTGTAATTTTTCTGTATGCTTAGAACTCTACCAAGTACAACGCAAGAACACATCTGGACAGAGAATTTCATCAAAATTTTATTTGTTATTCATATATCTCAAATTATGTTTTAAATCTAAATGTGACAAAAGGTTTACTTATATATGAAACACTTTTAATTTTTATAGTTACCTCTGTAATTGAATCCAAATCAGCAATACCGTTGTGTTCCAGCGAGAAAAAATCGTCAATCGTGTGTTGGAGCAATGCGATGTAGAATTTATCGACTTATAGTAAGGTGAAGTTTCTATGGAATTTTCACTGTTGAGACATAATTAAGATATTTAACACAAAGTCAGTTCTAAATGTATATAAAAATTATCATGAAATACTTTGTAAAAATCAGTCATATTTAGCATATTAAAAGTAGACTTATTTTCTGAGAATGTTACCTCTTCCTAAATTCTGCAATCTCAGGAATATCTTCATTAATCAACAATATGCTAGCATACATTGAGTTTTGTAGATACTTCTCACCTTCAAGAAAATTCATAGTATTAGTATAATATTGAGTGAGGACTGAATGTATTGTTTACAACATCATAGTTCTTCGAAATTTAGAGAAAAAGACGATATATATATATAAATTGATTAATGTACTCACCATGATATCTCTTAACCATTGCATACTGCAAAATTATAACTATTGTCACTAGGTTCTCGGGTTTACGATATTGATCCATTTGATCTGCAAATTTGTTACACAGTGTACAATCCATCTTCTCACCACTTAAAATGCAATATATATATATATATGGATGGGTTCACATGGGAACCAATTCTTGCGTGGGGACTAGAAACCTGCTATATTACATAGGATGTGATGCTATTTAAGAATCATGTACATTCTAATAAGATAATAGGTTCGCATATAATGACATGGTTTTCATTTGAACCCACCCATATATATATATATATATATATATATATATATAAAAGAGTTAGAATATAGCATATACAAAAATAACTAATAAGTTTAACACCTCAAGTGTGATTTTTAGTGGTATATAAGAGGTTCATGGCTTGGTATTATAGGAATTCAAGTGATTGTATGAATCAATGTGTTTTAGATTATGAAGCTAAAAGAAAGTAAAGCAAGTATTTTGAATGCCTCATGCGTTTGCCATATTGAAATTGCAAGCAATAATCAAAATAAAAAGCAAATAAACAACAAAGTACAATCAAAGAAACCTAAGGTACAACTATTCATGCATGATCATGAAATTTAAATAATGCTAATCAACGAAAATCAAAAGCACCATTGGAAAGAGCAATGAAAGTTGACGTGAAAGTTAAAATTATTTATGGAAAATAATTAGAAACAAGGATTAAACCATGAATAAAAATAAAAACCAAAATAAAGCATTTGTAATAAAGTTGATTAGTACATATTTGTCCTTGTTTTTATTAGTATTTTAGTTAGCTTTTCTTATTATCTTCGGTATAAGTTGGATAATTTAAGCTTAATTTCGCATTTTTATACTTCCAGCTTATTTTACCGCTTTTTAATCTAGATTGATGCAATTAGGTGATATTTGATGTTTTTCACCTTATAGCTAAGTAAACGGAAGAGTTCGGCACGCCAAGGATGAAGTATGATGATCGAGAGACAAAGATCGAGCTTTCCGGTGAAAGAGTAGCAAGAATTTGATGCTGCTGATTATCTATAATGGATATTCCATCTAGAACCATTATAGCAGCGCTGCTGCTGACATTAGATGCCGAGAGCTGCACGTGTCGACCGACGCTTTCCGGCACCTATCGACGCACATGGACGACGCAACTCTCTGTGAGCATCGACCGACGCGAACCAGCCAGACCATCGACCCTGTCGAGTGTTGCGCGCCACACCTGCTGAGCCATGACTAGCGTCGACCGCCTGCGTTGACCGACGCACCGTCGACGCCAGCGTGCGGGAAACATGTTTTTAGGGCAACTTATGCTCCAAGACAAGGGAAAACTATAAAAAAACCCTCTCTGAGTCCGTCCCAACATACACCATATACAACTACAACCCTACTTACGGTCCTTTGGCTCAAAAACAACACACCTTCATATCCCATATCAACATAGAAGATCAAGATCGAAGATTCAAGAGTCACGAGTTCCAAGCTCCACCCGTTAGTTCATGATTCGATTTTCGGCCAAGATCTACGCAATCTCTTCGGATTAACTGGAGAACTTACTTCAATTTCTTAGTTTAAATAAATATTCTAAACTCTTTAATTGCTTTCTTAGATTAATTTATGTGATTGAGTAGTAGTTCTTCAATAATTGTTCTTGAATTATGTCATGTTACATACCTTAGTTACTTTTGATATTCGAATTCGTAATCTTTCATTTAGTTCAGTTTTATTGGCTTAATATCGTTCATGTTTAGATATTGTTAATCATTTTTGCTTAGATTGGTATCTTGGTTTGAGTTTACATGTTCTTAGTAAATTGCTTAGAGTTACCTAGTTTTAATTAATGTTCAAGTGCTTTGAATTCTTAAGTAATCAAAACAAACCAAACCCCCAATTGTACAAGTTTTCGTGTTACTTGTGATTGAACAAACTATTCGAGATTTAGATTGCATGTTCCTTGAGATCTACTCGAGTCAACTTATCCACCTATAAGTGACCCCGTTCTCTTACGGGCAAGCTTTAAATGTTTTGACAAATAGTTTATAAAAATAGGTGCATTAAGCTTGAATCAAAATTTTGGCACCGTTTCCGGGGAACAAAAGCAAAGGTTTCAAAAATATGTTTGTTCGTTTTATTTTCAAAACCGTCTATTTGTATAATTATTTTTCCATTCGATGCGTTTGATTGGCTGTTGAGTGTTTGCAAGGTAGAAGGTCACTGAGACTCGAGCTTGCACCATTCATCGATAATATTCATCGTTCCAATCAAGCTAGACCTCCTCGTATATCTGAAGGCGAATCGTCTGCTACCACCGATTTCGTTTGTGATCCCGTTCTTGAAACAATGTTAAGAAGCATAGATCCTGACAACAATTAACCATAAAGGAACCCTCCTATACAAAAAAGAAACGAATACAGAAGCGAACCAATTCACCCCGAAGGACCGGCACAACCTCGAAAATACTGGGAAAATATTCAACGAAACATGATGGACCAGAATGAAGAGCGAGGAGGAGGAGGAAATAGAAATCACCATCACCACGACCAAGATGACTATTCTGAGAGATCTTACCATGGAGATGAGAATATTGACGATTGGCTTGCTAATAACCACTACAATGAGAGGAACGAGTATGATAGAAACTACGCGAGGCCTAACAACCAAGAGAGGCACCAAAGAGGGGCGCGCGAACCAAGACAACGAGATTTCATAACTCCTCAAGTAGGCCCCTATATTTCAGCTATTGTGTTGGGTAGAATTACAAGAGACTTTGAGTTGAATCCTCATATAATCAACAACCTCCCGACATTTCATGGCCTCGCCAACGAAGATCCGTTAACTTTCCTCAGAGAATTTTATGCCGAAGTCAGTAGGATCCCATCTCCGGGACTTCATCAGGAAGACCTTCAAATGGCGTGCTTTCTAAGCCGTATGAAGGATAAAGCCAAATCTTGGCTACTTTCATTAGAACCGAGATCTCTAATCGACTGGCCCATGGTTAGCGATAAATTCATAAATCAGTATTACTCAGCTCAAACGACGGGCCACATTATAAGACAAATAACCAACTTTGTCCAGCAAGATGGGGAGTTGCTTCGAGAAGCATGGGAATATTTCAATTCACTATTGCAAGCTTGCTCACATCATCACAACTCTCCAGGAATGGTAAATCAACTTTTCTATGAAGGGCTTTTGGACTACTACAAAAATAACGTAGAAGTAGCTGCTGGGGGAGATTTTAGATATTTAACCACCACGGAAGCCAAGCAGTTTTTCGAGAAGATGAGTGAGAAGTCCAGGCAAACGAGTTCTCGACCACGAAAGATAAGAGTTAACGAGGCGACTGAGGTGCCAAGAAATAAGACCGTTAAGACATGCAACCGCTGTGGAGAGCAAGGGCATTTGGTGGATACGTGCAAAATGGTGTGTTACGACGAGTGCGAAGCTGAAGCATACGCCATTAAGGATAAAATGTGCCAACAAGACCTTCCCTCAACTAAATTTCAGGCGCAACGTAATTCTCCTTATTTAAAATGGGGCCCTGGAAACCCACATTACACTCCCACATAAACTGATTCACCGCCACCCCCACCAAACAAATATCCAACAACTGGACCGACACCTGTTCCAGTACAACCAAATGATCAATTGTTAATTAGGCAGCAAAACCAAGTCACCGAAACAATCAGAAATAGAGACGGGCTCGCAAATCTGACTACGCAAGTTAATAAGTAGGGAGAATTTTTGAATGACCTCTCCAAAAGTGTGAAGAATTTAGAAACGATGATGGGCCAAATGGAAGCATTTATGGCAAAGGCGAAAAACGAGAAAGGAAAATTCGCGAGCCAAACCGAGCAAGCTTCAGCTGTTCATATCTTACGAAGTGGAAAAATGGTAGATAACGAGATCGAGCAAGATAGGGAAGAGGATGAGAAAGTAGCCAATTTTCCAACGCCGACTCAAACTCTAGTAGATTCAACTAAACCAGCCAATCGGATGCATAAATCACTAAATCCGTATATTCCGGGGTCGTTAAAAAGGAAGAATTTGAACCACGAACCCTCTCCTACAACAATTAACAACCAAACTGATTCCTCGACTACGCTACCAAAGAAGTCGACACCCTCAATTCATGATCATGTTCCCTTTCCAAGTCGACTTCGTCCCGCCAAGGAAAATAAGAAATTCATGGAGCTATACAATTTATTAAAGAATGTTAATATTAACCTCCCCCTGCTAGATATGATAAAGACGATGCCAACATATGTGAAATTTTTCAAGGAACTAGCATCACGAGAGAGGCGCTTGGCAGAAACCCAACATGTGGCATTGACAAAAGAAGTTAGTGCGATAATCAAGAAACCATTGCCACCCAAGGAAAAGGATCCCAGAAGTCTTTGTATTACTATTTCCCTCGGGAATGGACAAACGGCAAGGGGGATGCTCGATCTTGGCGCTGACATTAATTTGATGCCTTATTCTTTATTTAGGGAGTTCGATCTTGGGGCATTGAAGCCTACCACTATGCGCCTACAATTGGCTGATCGATCAATTCGGCAGCCTTTGGGTATTGTTGAATATGTTTTGGTGAAGGTTGGTGAGCTGGTTGTTCCTGTTGATTTTGTGATTTTAGATGTTGGTGAAGTGACAAGCGAGATCAAGGAGCATACCATGTTATTGGGACGTCCATTTATGTCAACTACGCATACTTTAATAGATGTGAACAAAGGAACGATGACCATGTCATTCTTAGGCGAGTCAGTGGCGTTTTCACTTCAAGACATCCATAACACTCCTTCACCATTTATGCAAGATGAGTATTCATTTGTAAATCTAATCAATTCTTGCATCCATGAACTCCAAAGAATTACCACTATAGACAAGTTTGACGTCAGGGACGATGAGAAGCATTTGAGTGGGGAGGAATTGATCGAATTGCTGGGAATTGACTTAGGAGAAATCATAGATGGAATTGCTGGTTGTAGTGCTGAATTATGCGAAGAGAGCGACGCACCTAAGATCAAGCCAAAAGTGGAGTTAAAACCACCACGAAATCATTCAGAGTACGTTTCCCATGACCCCTACAAAAATTTTAAACGTGAAAGGAACAAAGGCGAGGCATACAATAGCAAGGATTGGATGACGAAGAAGAAGAAGAAGTTGAACAAAGTTTTTGATAAGAAGTTTTATGATGAGAAGTTCAAGGTTGGTCAACTAGTGCTCTATAATTCCAAACGTAAATTTGAACCAACCGATTTCAAGGCCGAATGGAGTGGACCATTTTTAATAAAAGAATTGGATGAGTATGGAGTAGCCACTCTATTCGATGAGAGTGAAGAGTTAATTTTTCAAGTCTACATGCATCGACTTAAGCCTTATTACGAGAATTATATAAAGGATAGAGATCGTATCGAGAAGGAGTTCGTGGGCCCACCACAAGCTGGAAATTGATAAATCAACTTGCGTCGAGCTTTCGACGTTAAACAAGCGCTTCTTTGAAGGCAACCCAAGCGTTATTTTTTTTTCTTTTTCTTTAATTTTTCTTTAGTATAGTTCTGTTTATATTGTGTCAATTGCCGTGGTACGTTTATGTGCAGAAAATACGATAAAATCGCTTTTTCTGGATAATTAACGGTTATATAGCGGTAGCTCACTACCGCAAGACCTTACCGCTAGTTCCACTCGAGGCGTTACAAATGACGATCAACCACTGAACCTACCGCTAGCCGCAGCAATCAGGGATAATGATGAGCATACCGCCAGGCAACCTACCGCTACATGCTACCGCTAGTAGCGTCTGCCGCCTAATTTTTATGAATTTTTTTTTCGTCGATCGAGGTCGCAATCCGACCCAAGTTAGTCGTAGTCCGACAACTTTTTGATGAGCTGTAACCCAGCCATTTACGACGTTGAGCCGTAATACGACCATTTCAAATCCCAAAAGACGTGCAACCGGGCACTTGCGCATAGCAATTGATCGCAATCATGGTTTGTTTGTTTGTTTGTTTGTTTGTTTTAATAGGTTTGTTCAAGAAAATCCAATCACACAATCTAAGACGAAGGATAATTGCACAAGCATTTTTGGAGGAACTCAACTATCGAATTTCCAGGGACGTTTTCTTACCCATTTTCTCATTTGAATTGTTTTTTATATTTATGGCAATCAGGAGTTTGCCACATTTGTAGAGGGGGGGATGGTTGAGTATGATTTGTGATTGAAAGTTTGCAATTTAATGTTGTTGTTTTGAAATGCATAAATTTTTAGGTGATTGATTACTATTTCTGCGCTGAATTGTGTTTTTCTGGCTTGCCTGTCGAAGTTAACTAAGTATGATTTGAGGTTTTTGTCTTTGAGCGTGTATAAGTGCATAATTCTTCAAAATTTTTATTTATTTATTGTAAAACGGTATTTGGATGCAAACGATTTTGCAAAACCTTAAAAGCAGCGTCAATTCAAAACTTTTCGTGCAAAAGCCAGTGACTAGCCTGAGTGTTTATCATTTCTCATGTACTTGAGTGAATTTGTTTTGAGATCTCTTTGAAATTGCTGTGTGTACTTAACTTTGATTATGACGTTAAGGCACAGAAAAAAACCTTATTCCGGCCATATCCATATATATTAGCCACTATAAATTCCGAATGAGTCAATCATAGCCAAATAATCCATTTCCATTAGCCATGAGTGTTTATGAGTTGACTCCTGCAACCATTAAAAGCGTGGGGTAGGAGTTAGTTATTTTTGCTGGTTATTTGTGTTTTGGAGTATTTATCAGGGAATTTTGAGAAAGGTTTGTAATAAAGGATCACCATCCTTAAAAAAAAAAAATGACCCCATAAAAAAAGATTATAAAAGGGGGACAAAATATATATAAAAAAAATAAAAAAAAATTAAAAGAAGGATGATGAATCTGGGTGAATCGTGTTAAGTCATTGCCTACGCTAATAAGGCTTGTCTATTATTGTTTATTTTATTATGAAGCCTAATGTTTAAGAGGCAAGAGTTGTGTTGAAGAAGAAGCGTATCATGAGCTTCTAAGTTGTTTAAGTGGTTTGAGCAAAAGTCGTATTTTAGAGTTACGAGTTGAGAAATAACCTAAAAATAAAGGCTACGTTATGAGTGTTTAGTGAGGTTTTCTTTTGAATGAGGTGAAGCACATTTCTTCGTGATTAGAATAGTTTGGTGAGTTATTGATCACGTTAGATCGTGAGTTAGCCACACGACTTATATATTTCATACCCGTCCAAAGAGCCTACATTACAAACCGAAAAGACCTTTTCCGACTCTTTGTTAGTTACACACTTAAACGTGATGGAGAAGTTTTTGATTTTCAGTGCTTGCTTATTGTGCTTGTGTTTTGATGATTTGAGAGTATACATGTCCCATGCAGAAAATACTTGAGTGCTCTGAGCGTACACCCTACATATTACCCTTTTGTGAGGATGCATGAATTTGATTTTGGAGCGACAATGTAATAAGGGTTGAGTGTTTGAAGTTGCATGACATGTATCTATATTTTCAAAATTATCTATGTAGCATCGCACGACTCATTGCTTGGACTGATTTTCATTCTTGTTAGTCTTTGAAACTATCGTTTGTTCGAGGATGAACAAACCAATAAAGCATGGGGTAGTTGATTAGTACATATTTGTCCTTGTTCTTATTAGTATTTTAGTTAGTTTTTCTTATTATTTTTGGTATAAGCTGGATAGTTTAAGCTTAATTTCGTATTTTTATACTTTCAGCTTATTTTACTGCTTTTTGATCTAGATTGATACAATTAGGTGATATTTTGATGTTTTTCACCTTATAGATAAGTAGCCGGAAGAGTTCAGCACGCAAAGGATGAAGTATGATGATCGAGAGACAAAGATCGAGCTTTCCGGTGAAAGAGTAGCAAGAATTTGATGCTGCCGATTATCTATAACGGATATTCCATCTGGAACCGTTATAATAGCGCTACCGACGCTGCTGCCGACATTGGCTGCCGAGAGCTGCATGCGTCGACCGATGCTTTCCGGCACCTATCGAGGCCCATGGACGATCTCAACTCTCTGTGAGCGTCGACCCATGGAGCGTCGACCGACGCGAACCAGCCAGACCGTAGACCTTGCCGAGGGCTGCGCGCCACACCTGCCGAGCTATGACTATCATCGACCGCCTGCATTGACCAATGAACCGTCGATGCCAACGTGCGGGAAACGTGTCTTTAGGGTAACTTATGCTCCAAGACAAGGGAAAACTATAAAACCCCCTCTCTGAGTCCGTTCCATCATACACCATATACCACTACAACCCTACTTACTGTCCTTTGGATCAAAAACAACACACCTTCACATCCCATATCAACATATAAGATCAAGATCGAAGATTCAAGAGTCACGAGTTCCAAGCTCCACCCGTTAGTTCGTGATTCAATTTTTGGCCAAGATCTACGCAATCTCTCCAGATTAGCTGGAGAATTTACTACAATTTCTTAGTTTAAATAAGTACTCTAAACTCTTTAGTTACTTTCTTTGATTAATTTATGCGATTGAGTAGTAGTTTTTCAATAATTGTTCTTAAATTTTGTCATGTTACAAACCTTAGTTACTTTTGATATTCGAATTCGTAATCTTTCATTTAGTTCAGTTTTATTGGCTTAATATCGTTCATGTTTAGATATTGTTAATCATTTATGCTTAGATTGGTTTCTTGGTTTGAATTTACATGTTCTTAGTGAATTGCTTAGAGTTACCTAGTTTTAATTAATGTTCAAGTGCTTTGAATTCTTAGGTAATCAAAACAAACCAAACCCCCAATTGTACAAGTTTTCGTGTTACTTGTGATTGAACAAACTATTCGAGATTCCGATTGCATGTTTCTTGAGATCGACTCGAGTCAACTTATCCACCTATAAGTGACCCCGCTCTCTTGCGGGCAAGCTTTAAATGTTTTGACAAATAGTTTATAAAAATAGGTGCATTAAGCTTGAACCAACGTGAAAGTTAAAATTATTTATGGAAAATAACTAGAAACAAGGATTAAACCATGAATAAAAATAAAAACCAAAATAAAGAATAAGAAATACTTAAAATAAAAATGATCAAGGACCCGATCTATGATCAAGTGTGTCACTGAACTAGATTCCATAAACCAAATCATAAATTTAACAACAATTCTAAGAGCTAAGATAAAATGCATAAATGGAAGAACAAGCATGAAATTGAAGAACAGGGAAGAAATTAAAAAAAGCTTACTTGAATTAAGAAAAAGAATCACAAACTTGATGAAATCACAATCCAAATCAAATCCAAGTGATGACTTGAGTTCTTCTTGAGCACAAACCCAAGGAAAAGCTTGAAAATAAAATCTAAAAGTTAAAGAGGATTTAAACTCCAAAATCATGCATGAGTTGGGAGAATGAGGATTTTTTCTTAAATTCATCTTACATCTATTTATACTAGGTTTAATTAAGGGCAAATAGGTCAAATTAGCCTTAAAAGCTTGGATTTCCCTGTTTGACCAAAGTTGACCCGAAGACACCTTTCTAGGCACTTAGTTTGATGTGTGGCGTGGGATGGCGTGTGACAGGTTCCTGAGGCAGCTGGTTGGCAAGGCTTGGCATGCGTTGGAGTGCCTGGCAGGGTCCTGGCACAGTTTGGCGTGCGACACAATGCGTCAAGGTCCCTAGCGCGAGTCTTGGAGCGGATTGGCACGTCTTGGCGACCATTCCAGAAGGTTGACTCCCTTTGGAGCTTGCTCGTGTCGCGGATTTAGGCACGTCTTGGCGCATGCTGGCACAAATCTTGGGCCTTAGGGCGGACTTGGCTTGAGTTGGCGCGGTGCTTGGCACGTCTTTTCATGGGTCTAATTCATTAAGTCACTTATTTCCGCTTATTTAGTGCTTCTAACTTCAAGACCCATCCTTCCAATCGAACTTTATCTTCTTAGAACAACGACCAATCTCAAGTGAGCCCGTTCTTTCACCTATGAAATAGGAATTTTGAACATAAAAACTCAAGAATTACACAAACATCACTAACATCGTACACATAAGACTCAAAACAATAAAACAAGAAAACAACATAATAACCTAACGAAACTAGACTCAATACCACTATAAATAACACTAAACCCTAATTAAAAACACGAGAAAAACACCACAATTACATGCAAAACAACCACCACACACTTATTAGTTTGTTCGTCCTCGAACAACAAAAAGAATCGAGAATGTACATGCAATGAACATTATGCAAAAAGAAAAATCCTTGTGCTTATCCAAATTAGAATGATAGAAGTATCAACATAAACTCGTTATCGCCAAGCATTGCTCGTATTACCCTTTCTCAAATGAAAATCAAATAGATGACTTCCTCATAAATGGAATCTTTAGGGTGTTCGCTCAATTCACTTAAGTGTCTTTTTTATATGGGACGTGTATATGCTCAAATCGGACAATATATGCACCTTATCAAGATTTCACAAATTAGAAACTCAAAATCACCTATTGTACATGACCAAACAAGAATCAAAAGAGGTCTTTATTTTGGGTTGTAATGTTGGCTCTTTGGTAAGGTATGGAATATATGGATATAGTGGCTAACACATGACCAAACGTGATCAATAACACACGAAACCTTAACTTCTAGAACTCGAAACTTATGATCGCTTCACCCTTCCCCAAACCCTTTCGTACACACATACACTTTTCCGGCTTTTATTTCACAACACTTAGAAGCTTTTTGAATTCGCTTATTTTTACTAAACTTAGCCTTTTAAAATGTTAGGCTTTTTACTTAAACGTACGCTTTTATCACTTTTCGTGATTTATGTTGGATTTTGTTTTTTTTTTTTGTTTTTTTAAGAGACTCAAAACCCAAAATTGATTTTCCACACATTCCTATACAACTAACAACATACACTCTCATCTCATAATATATGAAGATATAAGAGCTAAAATCGAGCTCGTCTAACAAGAAACGGGGCATACGCTCAAGGGGGCTCATTTGGGATATTTAAGGAGCTTATATATTTGGATATGGCCGGAATAAAGGTGATATGTGTGCCTCGAGGTCATTTCCAAATTCAATCATGTACGAGCAAAATCAAGCCACCTCAATGCGATTTCCATATAAATGCAAGCAAAACCGATAATTCATAAAAGGCCACTCACTAGTTTGCACCGGGTTTTGGAAGACAAAACCAAAAGGCTTTTTAGATCTTTGCAATCTTTTCATGAGTAAATATTGAGTGTATATATATATAGTCAGGTTTGGACAAATCACAAAAATTCAACTCCTTACACAAGAGGGCATATACATGTAAAAACCCTACGAGTAAACTATTCAAACTTCTAAGCATGTGGTGATCTCTCAACAATGTAATAAACTCACATAAGACACAAAAACGACTCAACCATATAATTGTGCAATTAGTAAGCGTCACTTCGCCAAGGCTCGAGTTAATAAAGACAAATCATGCTTTGTAAAACTCGGACCCTAACCACTTACCCACCCCACACTTAAACCATGCAATGCCCTCATTACATTTTAATGAAAAACAAGTAAAAGGAGGGTGAGATAGAAGCTTCCTTAACCTAGCAAGTTTTGGGTCGATCTCAGTGGGGTCCACTTAAGCATCCAGGCGATCCAAGTGAAAATCGAGCACGACTTGTTTCTCCCGGCTCCATGAACGATACTAGCTTATCAAATCGATCAAAGTTGGAGTCGGAAAACAAAACATTATAAAATAAAATCATCAATAAGCACACAAAATAAAAAACACGAGAAAATATGCACATGAATCAAAACAAAACAAAACCAAGGGCTAAAAAGAACCAAAAGACAACACAATTTTTAATTTTTCAATTTTTCGAATGTTTTTTGATTTTTATAAATTAAAGTACAAAATAAAAAAGAAAGTAAGAAAGAAAGAAATTAAAAAATAAAATAAAGAAATAAAATAACATGGGTCGCCTCCCAAGAAGCGCTTATTATACGTCATTAGCTTGACGAACTCCCTTCTTGATCATGGTGAAGTTGAGACGGGAGGATCCACTAAAGCAATACCTCCTTGTCGGGTGGGAAGAGAAAACCGTGACGATAGGGCTTGACCATTGACTTGGAATCATTCTTGAGTCTTAGGGTCGATTAAGGTCACCGCCCCACTTGGACTGGCTTCTTCATTTGTATAGGGCCCAATAACGGTTATGCCACTCTTCTTCGGCACCATATGAATGGGACTCACCCACTCACTATTGGCAATTGCAAAAATCAAGCCTTCCTCCGACTATTTCAATATCTCGGCTTTCACTATCTCCTTGAGATTCAGATTCAAATGCCTTTGAAATTCTCGAGAACGTTTGGCATCATCCTCCAAAATGATCTTATGAATGCAAGTTGAAGGGCTAATTTTCTTAATATCTCCAAGACTCCAACCAATAGCACACTTATGAGCTTTAAGCACTTCAATCAAACTCTCTTCTTCTTCTCAATTCAAATTAGCAAAGATAATAGCCGGTTTGCTCTCCTCTTCTTCAAAATAGACATACTTGAGGTGAGATGGGAGAGGCTTAAGCTCGGGCTTGTGCCTCCTCTTGACCTCATTGGGGACTAACTCTAGAAATTCAATGGTCCTCTCAAGACAATCTTCAAGCTTTTTAATGGGTTCAACTTCCAACCTATCATCAATAATCTCCACCTCCCCCTCTAAAATTCCATCTTTGCCCTCAATGACACATATACAATCCCTCTCACACAATCTTTTGGCACATTGAAACACAATTCAACCATCATTACAAAAAAGGGTCTCATTTCCCCCACAACAACCTTCAACACAAACTCCTGAGTGAGACTCCCCCCATTTATCTCTCCTCCATATAAACTTGTTCAACCAACTCTTGAATCACGTCAACATGTAAGCAATCCGCATGATAGATGCTTGATGGAATAGATGGCGAGTTAGACATAGAAGATGTGACTGATTCACCCGTTATGGACAAAGTAAGATTTTTCTTCCCAATGTCTATCAAATATTGAGTTGTAGACATAAATGGGCGGCCTAGCAAGTTAGTGTGTTTGGTGCCATCATTCTTCTGTTATGGTTATAGGTTTGGGTGTTGCCGGCGATGATGGAATTAGAGGGGATTTGGATGGAATCAGCGAAGGAGGTTCGGTTAGGGTTAAAGATAGCATTTTTGACAAAAGTGAAGACAGTCCCAATTTGAAAGGGAAAGGAGTCGGGTTACCAAACCCAAAAGCTGGAATCGGTTGGGCAGAGGAGACGGGCTGATTGTTGGGCCGGCTAGAGAATATCAACTATTGGGCTATTGGGCTCAATAAGTTGCAGCAGTTAATTAATTACATATGGGCTCCTATCTAGTTTAATTATTTAACTTTGTGTTGCTATTAGGTCATTTTAGTGTTAAATGTTCCCCCCATTATATGTATAAATAGGGGAGAAACAAATTGTGGAGGTTATGAATGAAATTACATATTCCCTACCTACCAACTTTCCTTCCCTAATCTATCTTTCCCCCATTTCTTCGTCTGATACAACATTTTATTACAACAAATTCATAAAAATTACATAACAAAATAGAAAAAATTACAAAAGCTTAACATTTGGTATCTAGAGCCCATCCTTCCTTGGCCATGGCTGATAGTACTAGATTGAAAGATCTGCAAGAGATGCAAAATAAATTAGAGATCAACTTACAAACTGAAAACCTGAAGAGAACAGCAAAGGAGCAAGAAACACATGAGAAATCTCATGGTATTAAAGTTGAGATGCAGGAGCTAAAAACAGGGTTTATGGACAGAATGGATCACCTCACCCAACCTCTAGCAACTATGCAGTTGCAACTTCTCAACATGAACAAAGGCAAGGCAACAGCTGATGGGGAATCCATTCTGGGATCCCCTTTCTCTAACCCTATGCATGAGGGCAGTTAGTCAAGAACTCAAACATCAACAAGAAAAAGGGTACTTACAGAACAACAAAACATCCATATCCTCAGCCCTTTGCCCAAAATTAATTTTGCCAGGTTTGATGGGTTAAACCCTAGGAGATGGATACTCCAATGCAATGGGTATTTTAAATTAATACCCAACATCCCAGAAACACAAAAGGTAACCCTAGCCACCATGCACTTTGAAGGTAAAGCTGCCCAGTGGTTTCAAAATTTCAATTCAGAGGATACTGATCTCATGGCAGAGGTTTATAGAACTGGTTTCTGCTAAATTTGATGAGCTGAAGGAAACTAAGATCACTGGAGAGTTTAACAAGCTGAAACAAGGGGGTTCATATGGTGATTATGTAGAGAAATTTGAGGAACTACGAGATTGTATGCTGATGGTAAACCAGAGAGGATATACTGAGGAGTATTTTATAGCAAGTTTCATTAGTGGGCTGAATGAGGACTTACAGGCTTTTGTGAACATGTTTGAGCCTAGCACCCTACAACAAACCATAGAACTAGGAAAGAAATAGTTAATGACCTTGGAGGCAATCACAAAGAGAATTAAGGGACCTAAAAAGAATTTTCCACCTGCCCCTTACCCTAATCAGAAAGTCATTATGCCCAATAATTATAATATTTACAGACAGACCCCTCCTACCCAAGGGAAGACACCCTCTAAGTTACTTTCATCAGCAGAGATGGCTGCAAGGAGAGAGAATGGACTTTGATATAATTGTGATGAGAAGTTTGTAGTGGGACACAGTTGCAAACACAGGGTTAATTACATGATGATGACTGAAGAAGAGGAACTGACCTACATGAATTCAAACCCTATCTGTGAAGAACCTGAGAGGGAAATGGACCCTGTTGAAGAGGTATAAATGTCACTTAATTCCATTGTGGGAGGAAATGGTCCCACAACCATGAGGTTTGTAGGGTACTGTGCAGACAAACAGT
Source organism: Phtheirospermum japonicum (assembly GCA_014905375.1). NCBI lineage: Eukaryota > Viridiplantae > Streptophyta > Magnoliopsida > Lamiales > Orobanchaceae > Phtheirospermum > Phtheirospermum japonicum. The sequence goes on from BMAC01000769.1 coordinate 46,549, forward strand.
TGCATGTGCTATTGGACTCAGGTAGTATATTGAGCTTCATTAAAGAAGAAACTGCCAGGGAGTTAGGGTGTGAATTGGGACCCACCAAACCCATTATGGTAAGGGTGGCCAATGGACAGAAACTGTTGAGCTCTCAACAAGTGGTGGGGTTCACTTGGACAATGCAGGACTATATGTTCAGATATCCTCTAAGGCTCCTAAAACATGAAGGATGTGATCTAGTTCTTGGAGATGATTTGCTTAAGGAGAATACCCCTATTGAGTTAGATTATGATGACATGTCAGTCACTGTAAACCTTGGAGGAAGGAGGATCAGATTGAAGGCCCTAACTGACACAACCCAATGTCAAATTATCACAGAACACTCCCTATTCCAGTTGCTACATAATGAATTTGAAGAGCAGGTAGAAGGAGTGTATTTGATGCACCCCCTCAAACCTAACCTTAAGGAGGATAAGTAATTGCACGCCTTATTGGGAAATTATGAGGATGTTTTTGGAGAACCTGAAGGATTTCCACCTGGCAGAGGAGTGGAGCACCAAATAATTCTTAAACCAGGGAGTGTGCCTAAACATGAATACCCCTACAGGACATCCCACAATCATAAGGATGAAATGGAAAGGATTGTGCAAGGGTTACTAGATTCATGGATTATTCAGAATAGAAAGAGTCCATTTGCCTCACCTGTGCTCTTGGTAAAGAAGAAGGATGCAACCTGGAGGATGTGTGTTGATTACATGTACCTTAATGAACTGACAGTGAAACATGATTACCCTATTCCCATCATTGAAGAACTGCTAGATAAACTTGCTGGTGCTAAATACTCTTCTAAAATAGACCTAAGATCAGGATACTTTCAGATCCTGATGAAGCCTGAACACAGGTACCTCACAGCATTCAGTACACATCATGGCCACTTTGAATTTCTAGTGATGCCCTTTGGGCTATGCAATGCCCCTGCTACCTTTCAATCACTAATGAATCAGGTTTTTAAGGGATGTTTGAGGAAGTATGTCCTAGTTTTCTTTGATGACATACTGATATACAACAAGGAAAGGGAAGCACCTTGAAGAAGTGCTTACCCTATTGAGAGAGAATACATTGTTTGCTAAGAGAAGCAAGTGCCAATTTTGTGAACAGCATATTGAATACCTAGAGCATATCATATCTACAGGAGGAGTGTACACAGACCCCCAGAAGGTAGAATGTATGGTCAAATGGCCTAAACCTAATAATGTTAAGCATTTGAGGAGTTTTTTGGGGCTGATAGGTTACTACAGAAGGATTGTCAAAGGGTATGGAGTTATGCAGGCCCCTCACTAATTTGCTAAAGAAGAATCAGTTTAAATGGGGAACTGAAGCTAAAGAGGCTTTCCAACAACTAAAGAAAGCCATGAGCACTACACCTATCCTGGCCCTACCTGACTACTCTCAACCCTTTACCTTGGAGACTGATGCCAGTGGGTATGGAGTGGGTACTGTGTTAATGCAGCAAGGGAGGCCCATTTCATACATGAGTAAGACACTTTGCCCAAGGAGCCAAGGCTTATCTGTATATGAAAGGGAGTTCCTAGCTGTCCTAATGGCTATTCAGAGATGGAGGTACTATCTGCAGGGCCACAGGTTTATTATCAGAACTGATCAACAAGCCTTAAAGCATCTGTTGGATCATAGAATTATGTCCCCTATGCAGCAGAGGTGGATCACCAAGCTTTTAGGGCTTGAATATGAAATGCAGTACAAGAAGGGAGTAGAGAATAGAGCAGCAGATGCACTATCAAGGAGGAGTGAGAGTATGGAGAGTTGTGAGGCTATTAGCCTTGTGGTTCCAGGGTGGGTACGGGAGGTAACAACTACATATGCAAAAGACCCATTTTGTAACAAAATACCGGCTAGTAAGAGTGTAAACCCTACCCTTTTTCTTGAATACACAATCAATGGGGGAATCATCAGGTATAAAGGCAGGCTAATGGTGGGGCAGGATGACACAGTGAGGAAGCACATACTGTCAGTGATGCATGAGTCAGCTTATGGTGGTCACTCTAGAATAAATGGGACTTATATGAGGTTGAAGGGTGTTTTCTTCTGGCCAAAAATAAAGGGTGATGTTATTAAAATGGTGCAGTCTTGTGATGTGTGTATGAGGAATAAACCAGATCAAGATGGCCATCCTAGGTTGCTACAGCCTTTACCCATTCCAGAGCAGGCATAGACTCACATCTCAATGGATTTCATAGAAGGGTTACCCAAGTCAGGGGGTAAGGATGTGATTTAGGTGATAATTGACAGTTTTGTCAAATATGGGCACTTCATAGCTCTTTCACACCCTTGCACTGCTCAGTCTATAGCTAAAGTGTTCCTAAACACTATCTATAAGTTGCATGGCTTACTAGTTAGTATCATATCAAACAGGGACAAAGTTTTTACTAGTGCTTTTTGGAAAGACCTATTCAAGTTGCTAAGAGTTCAGCTCAACCTATCCTCAGCATACCATCCTCAAACAGATGGGCAAACTTAAAGGTTGGATCAGTGCCTAGAGAACTACTTGAGATGCAAGACCAGTACTACACCTAGGCAATGGATTAAGTGGCTGTCACTTGGTGAACATTGGTACAACACCAATTACCACACAGGGTTGAAAATGACCCCCTTTCAAGCCCTGTATGGCTACAAACCCCCCTACTATCTACTGGACCATACATGGATGAAATGAATAGGGAAGCCAAGGACCTTATGCCACAAAGACAGACCATGCTTAAAATGATTAAAGAAAACCTTATGCATGTCCAGAACCACATGAAGACCAATGCAGATAAATCAAGGACAGAAAGAAGCTTCGAAATTGGGGATCAGGTTTACCTCAAACTGCAACCCTATAAATAAAACTCCCTGCACCTCCGCAAGATGTTGAAGCTCACTTCCAGGTACTACGGGCCTTACCCTGTAAATCATAAAATCGGAAAGGTAGCATATAAATTAGAATTACCAGAAGGATCAAAGATACACCCAGTATTTCATGTATCCTTGCTGAAACGAAAGTTAAAGTCAGAAACTTTACCTCTCGACGGACTGCCGGAGACTGACTCAGACGGAGCCTTCAAGATTACTCCCCACCGAGTACTAGATAAGCACTGCATCACTCGAAGGGGTGAGGAAATTGAACAAATTTTGGTGGAATGGGAAAACCCTAAATTGGAATTGGCTTCATGGGATGATGTGAAGTTCATGGGTTGCGGTCAAGGATCTGTAAATCGGGGCGGTATTATTATGGTTACAGGTTTGGGTGTTGCCGGCGATGGTAGAATTGGAGGGGATTTGGATGGAATCGGCGAAGGAGGTTCGGTTAGGGTTAAAGATAGCATTTTTTACAAAAGTTAAGATAGTCCCGATTTGAAAGGGATAGGAGTCGGGTTACCAAACCCGAAAGCTGGAACCGGTTGGGTAGAGGTGACGGGGTGATTGTTAGGTCGGTTGGAGAATATTAACTATTGGGCTATTGGGCTCAATAAGTTGCAGCAGTTAATTAATTACTTATGGGCTCCTATCTAGTTTAATTATTTAACTTTGTGTTGCTATTAGGTTATTTTGGTGTTAAATGGTCCCCCCCTTATATGTATAAATAGGGGAGAAACAAATTATGGAGTCTATGAATGAAATTACATATTCCCTACCTACCAACTTTCCTTCCCTAATCTATCTTTCCCCCATTTCTTCGTCAGATAAAGCAGTTTTATTACAACAAATTCATCAAAATTACATAAAAAAAATAGAAAATTACAAAAGCTTAACATCTTCACCATGCCAACATCCAACACCACGAAATCTACGGGAACCATTATCCCTCCAACTTGTACAAGAACATCTTTGACCATCCCCTTTGGGTATCTAATTGACCGATCGACCAACTATAAGAAAATACGTGTCTCTTGTAAAGGATAAAGTTCTAATTATTCGTAAATAAAAAACGACATCAAATTAATACTCGCCCTGAAATCAAGTATGCCATTAGCGACTTTTCCATTTCCAAGTGTGATATCAATACAAATCGAGCTGGGGTCTGCCTTCTTAAGAGCCAAGAGAGAAGGGTCACAAACCACACTTGCCTCCTTATATAGATAAACTCTTTCATTCATAGCGCTCGCAAGCTTCTTGGAGGAAAGCTCCTTGAAGAACTTGGAATAAGCAGAAGTATTCTGGATGGCGTCTAACAAGGGAAGAGTGATATTTACATTGGAAAATAAATCATAGAGCTATTGAAAATTTTCATCATTCTTAGCATTTTGTAGCCAGGATGGATAGGGCATAAGGGCCTTAGAAGTTGGTGCCTTGTAGGGGTTCGAAGACTTATGTAGGCCATTGGGGAGTTCCTTTGACAAAGTGGGACCCACGGGAGTAGAATCGAGAGGAGTAAGAACATTCAAAATAGAAACCACCTCCTCCTCAGATGGTGGGACAACCTTATTATCAACCACCCTACCACTTCTAAGGGTCGTGATCGCATGAACTTGCGAAGGTTGGATTGGAAATTTTCCTTTCTCATTAGCTTGTTTTAGCAAATTCACACCACTTGCTAATTACCCCATTTTAATGTTTAACCCATTTGCCGTAGCCTCAAGAGCATTGAACCTAGCATCGAACGAAGCCAATGTAATGGAAAATGATTGCATCTGCTACATAATGACCAAGAGATTCGGATCGGAAGGTGGAGTAGGAGCATTCACCGGAATAGGCGGATGAGATGGACCCGCGTGAGGATTAACACTCGCATTTGTATTGGCATAACTAAAATTCGGATGCATGCAGTTTCTAGGATGATAAGGAGGATTGTGATTCGGCGAACAAGCAAAAGATAGCCTAGCAAAACCAGGTCCCATTTGATACCCTTGAACCCCACACACTTCCTCCGATTGAGGCATCAACATATATAAAGAGGGATTTAATGGACAAGATGTGGTATCATGACCAAATATTCCACACGACGCACATGGAGGATCCAGGCTTGGGCTAGATAACTTAGCAATTTGAGCCTCCATAGCCACTACTTCCTTTTCCAATTCAAGCTCCCTAGGGGAAGAAGCTTCACTCACTTCATTAGCACTAGAATACATCGCTCGAGAAGATTTTCGTTGAGAGTTTTTGGCTAAAGTGGTGAAAATCTTATGAACCACTTGAGGAGGTTGATCCTTCATATTTCCCCCCGCCGACATGTCCACCATATATTGGAAATGTGGGTCCAACACCTCATAGAAAGTTTGGATTAATATCTCCTTTGCCATACGGTGATGTGGACAACTCGTGAGAAGATCTTGGAAATGAGCCCAAGCCGAGTGAAATGTCTCATTTTTCATTTGTTTAAACGAGATAATCTTGATCCTCAATTCGGCCATCTTTTCATCGGAATAATAATGATTCAGAAATATCGCTGAAAGCTTATCCCACGTATGAATCGAGTTGGAAGGAATACTCATGAACCATGACAACGCCTTATCTTGAAGAGGTACAAAACACATCGGAGTTGAAGATGCTCTAAACTCATCATGCTGAGACGATGAAAACTCGAGACTTGCCACAAGAATTGTCGAAGGAATTGGAGATGATCTTCTTTAGCAAACCCATGAAATATCGAAAGCCAAGCAAAATTGAGCTATTGTATATCAATATCCATAACTTCGGGGGGACGGGATACACAAGATGAAATAGTCACCCCCACAAAAGCTTTTCTACCTCTCTCATAGCGAAGACGGGAGGAGCATTTTTGGGCATTGGGGCCCACATCTCCAAACAATGCAAACGGATCTGGAGTGCCCTCTTGAACATTATTGTCGGCACCTCCATAACCCGGACCTCCACCATTACCATTAAGATTTCCACTCGAAGCATGATTGAAATTATAAGCATGAGGACCTCCATACGGGCCGGGATTAAGATTTTGGACACCAAAATTCCCATTCGGACCAACAAAACTTCAATTATACATATTAAAAAATTTATTAGGAACACCATAACCTCCACACGGACCATTCGTGCCCATAAAGCCGCTATAGCCTTCATAGTTTGCACCATGCCCTCCCATGTTGGGTTGACCGTTGCCGTTTCCACCATTGGCAACATGGTTTGTACCACGCCCTCCTACATTGCCAAAACCATTACCATTCATCCCATTCCCAACATGGTTTGCACCATGCCCTCCCATGTTAGGAATGTAACCCCCATGCTATAAGTATTGGAAATGAAAGCATTAGAAGAGTTAGGAAGGGGTGCGACACCTTGGGGTAGGCCCATGGCGTGTCCATGAGTGGTAAAACCACTCCCTTGATTTCCTAAAGCATGGTCATGAGGGCCCGTTGGATTGGAACTTGAAGGCCTGGGCTTGTCAATTGGTGTGGATGGCTCGACAAGAACAATGGGCTCGGGATTAATAGAGGTTTGAGGATCATGGGCCTGTGGAGACTTCTCATTGGGATTGAGAAATGGGCCGGTGTTGGGAATATTATTCGCCATGTCTTGATTAGTAGCCAAGGGACGTCTTAAATGCCTTAATCGTTCGGAACTCAAAATGTAAGGAGCCAAATCATTCCCAAGAGTTCTACGTCCGTGCATACACTCAAGAAAAATGTCAAATACAAAAGAAAGATAAGAACATAAAGAAACTACAAGCAAATCGAAAACCTTAACCAAGTCGAGTCGCAACGACGCCATTTTGAAGTGTGATTTTGTGGTATTTAAGAAGTTCATGGCTTGGTATTATCGGAACTCAAGTGATTGTATGAATCAATGTGTTTTAGCTTATGAAACTAAAAGAAAACGAAAGTAAAGCAAGTATTTCGAATGCCTCATGCATTTTCCATATTGAAATTGCAAGCAATAATCAAAATAAGCAATAAAAAGCAAAGAAACAACAACGTACAATCAAAGAAACCTAAGGTACAATTATGGATGCATGATCATAAAATTAAGATAATGCGAATCAATGAAAATTAAAAGCACCATTGAAATGAACAATGAAAGTTGACGTGAAAGTTAAAATCTTTATAGAAAATAACTAGAAACAAGGAGTAGATCTAGGAATCAAAATTAAACCCTATATGAAAATAAAAACCAAAATAAAGCATAAGAAATACTTAAAATAAAAACGATCAAGGACCCGATATATGATCAAGGTGTGTCACTCACCTAGATTCCATAAACCAAATCATAGATCTAACAACAATTCTAAGATCTAAGACAAAATGCATAAATTGAAGAACAAGCATAAAATTGAAGAACAAGGAAGAAATTAAGAAAAGGTTACTTGAATTAAGAAAAAGAATCACAAACTTGATGAAAGTACAATCCAAATCAAATCAAGTGATGGCTTGAATTCTTCTTGAGCTAATAAACCCAAGAAAAAGCTTGAAAATAAAATCAGAAAGTTTGAGAGGGTTTAAACTCCAAAATCGTGCATGAGTTGGGAGAATGAGAGTTTTTTCTTGAATTAATCTTACATATATTTATACTAGGTTTTATTAAGGGCAAATGGGTCAAATTAGCCTTAAAATCCTGGATTTCCCATGTTTGACCAAAGTTGACCCGAAGACACCTTGCTAGGCTCTTGGCTTGATGCTTGGCGTGCGGCAGGGTCCTAGCGCAACTGGTTAGCGTGGTTTGGCGTGCGTTGGAGTGCCTGGCAGGGTCCTGACGTAGCTGGTTAGCACGGCTTGGCGTGCGTTGGAGTTCCTGGCAGGGTCCTGGCGCAGCTGGTTAGCGCAGCTTGGCGTGCGTTGGAGTGCCTGGCAGGGTCCTGGCGCAGCTGGTTGGCGCGGATTGGCATTCGACAACATGCATCAAGGTTCCTGGTGCGAGTCTTGGCGCGGCCTTGCGACCATTCCAGAAGGTTGCCCCCACTTTGAGCTAGCTCGTGGTGCAGATTTAGGCACGTCTTTGTGCATGCTGGCACGAATCTTAGGCCTCAGGGCGGACTTAATCAACTGGATCCACCGAAGCAATTTCCTCTAGAAAGAAGGAGGCTCTCGTTGAGAGATCTATTAGTGATTGAGCCCCTTTCTTACCGMATTTCCTTTAAGATCTGAAAAAGATGCGTTAAAGGGCCTTTTTCTATGTTTGATGAATTAGATTTGTCTTGAGTTGGCGCGGGTCTAATTCATTAAGTCACCTATTTTCGCTTCTTTAGTGCTTCTAACTTCAATACCCATCCTTCCAATCGAACTTTATCTTCTTAGAACAATGACCAATCTCAAGTGAGCCCGTTCTTTCACCTATGAAATAGTAATTTTGAATATAAAAACTCAAGAATCACACAAACATCACTAACCTCGTACACATAAGGCTCAAAACAAGAAAACAACCTAATAACCTAACGAAACTCGACTCAATACCACTATAAAAAACACTAAACCCTAATTAAAAATACGAGAAGAACACCACAATCACATGCAATACAACAACCCGTGAAGTAAGTATTGATTACCTCGAATCTCGAAGGTGAAGTGTCATTCTTTTGGTTTTGTGGCCGTATCTATCGCCCTCAACTGCATCATCCACAGCTAGTACTTTTGCAATTACATCTATGCAAAGGAGTACACATTTTTAACTATAAAAAATCTATTTTTATTAATTTAAGACAATGATATAAGTATTAAACAAATATAATATTTCTTACCAAGTAAGAGCTTCTCGTAACATGTCTACATTTCGATTTAAGCAAAACCCATGAAGTTGAATCCATACAGAGGTATATCTAATGGTCCTGATGGATTTAATCCAGTAAAATTGTGAAACTGGGCTTGTATGTATGTCTTGTGGCGATGGAATCTTTGTTGTTTTGTTGTACTTCAAAATTTGTAAGGTTGTAAAAGCCACCTTCTTTAATATTCTTTTTTCTCGTATTTTGAAAACTGGTACTTTTTAATGGATGCTTGAATTTATTTTACCCTAAATTTACAAAGAAATATATTATATTAATAAATTAACATCGAAATCAATATCTATTAAGAAACTCCATTTCTTATGCAATATATAAGTTATAAATAAAAATAAATATCCTTCCTTACAAAAGAGACAAACAACTAACCTAAGAAAAAAGAAAGAGATAGACAACTAACCTTAAAAAAGGAAAGAGATAGACAACTAACCTAAAAGAAATTGATTCGGAGGCATTATATAAGACATAACTAAATCTCAAAATTCTAACAAATAATAACCAAATAAAGGTGTATGCAAAAAAAATAAAATTATGATACTGCAACTCATAATAACTTAACATCTAAATCAATATCTATTAAGAAACTACATTTCTTATGCAATATATAAGTCATGAATAAAAATAAATATCACTCCTTATAAAAGATACAGACAACTAACCTAAAAATAAAAAAGAGACAGACAACTAACCCAAAAAAATTGATTTAGAGGCATTATATAAGACATAGGTAAAACTCAATATTCTAACAAATAATAACAAAATAAAGGAGACCCAAAACCCACAAAATAGTTCATAAAACTCAAGATTCATACAAACAATTACAAAATAGAGGAGCATACAAAAAAAATTAAAATTATGATTCTACAACTCATATATACATCACTTACTTTATATTAGTAATTACTCACAAATTATAAAAATACAACCAGAAACTCATAAATAGTTCATAATAAGATCGTATCAAAGATTCGAGAATTCAATATTTTCATCAAAAAATCACATGCAGTATTTACTGACAAAAGTTTTCGATGTTCAATTAAAAAAAAAAGAAAAAGAATTGTACTGTAACTTTTATATACATCAAACCAAGGAAAACAGACAACTAACCTAAAAGAAACTGATTCAGAGTCATTATATAAGACATAACTAAAACTCAAAATTCTAACAAATAATAACAAAAAAAAGGAGACCAAAAACTCATAAAAATAGTTCATCTAACTCAAAATTCACACAAATAATTACAAAATAGAGGATCATACAAAAAAAAAATTATGATTCTGCAACTCAAATATACAACACTTACTTTATATTAGTAATTACTCACAGATTATATAAAAATACAACCAAAAACTCAGAAATAGTTCAAAATAATATCATATCAAAGATTTGAGAATTCAATACTTTCATCACAAAATTAGCTTATATATACATCAGACCTTCAATTAAAAAATAAAAGAATTGAATTTACCTCATCATCCATTAGTATGAGTTCGATGGATTTCTTGTCTTCAGGATTGTTCTGGTGGTGTGTGTACCACATTCGTTCACAGCGTACCTTAATTTTCCAAGTTTCCTTCTCTGGAGCAATTTGAGAAACTCCAAAAGATGGATTGATCGCCATGGATTATTGAATAGAGAAAAAAACATGGATACATGATACTCAGAATATAGGGGAAACTGAGATTGAGATTATGCGGGTGTTAAATTGACGACTCAAGTTTACTAGGAAATAAAGATTATGGATACGAGATACTCAGAATATATGGGAAATTGAGACTGAGATTATGCGGGTGTTAAATTGATGACTCAAGTTTGCTGGGAAACGGAGATCGGGGATATATGTATTTTTATGAAATTATGATGTAAAGGACGTGGGAAAATAGGACTAAGATATTAAGGAAATTAAGTATATGCTTAGACTTATTAGGCTATTTTATATTGTTTTATTAATTATATTATTATTAGGCTATTTATTTTAGGTTGTTTTATTAATTATATTATTGGGTTTATTATAATATGATAAGGTAATTAATATATTATTAGATTATATTTCTCGTTTTTTTAATTTCATATTATTAGGATTTTATTTTAGGTTTATTTTATTAATTATATTATTAGGACTCATATTATTAGGCTATTTATTTTAAGTTGTTTTATTAATTATATTATTGGGGTTATTATAATATTATAATTTAATTAGTATATTATTAGGTTATGTTTCTTATTTTTTAATTTCATATTATAAGGATTTTATTTTAGGTTGTTTAATTAATTATATTATTGAATTACGAAAAGGTAATTAGTATACTATTACGACAATAAATCCTACTTTTTATTAGTACATTTAATTTGGTGGGAAGATTTCTTTGTTGGCCTCTTAAGAAATAAAAGGCATTATTATTATTATTATTATTACTATTTTCCCTATCAGTATTATTCTAATTCATATTGTGGATGATGTATTTTCTTTGAATTTCTGACATTTTCACTACCTCAACACTACACAAATCAACAAAAAATATTGGGAGGGACAAGTAAGTGGTCGTTGTTGACTTTTGAGGATTTTATTTTAGGTTGTTTAATTGATTATATTATTGAATTATGAAAAGGTAAGTAGTATACTATTAGGACAATAAAAATTAGTTTTCATAATTTATTAGGACTCGTATTATTAGGCTACTTATTTTAGGTTATTTTATTAATTATATTATTGGAGTTATTATAATATGATAAGGTAATTAGTATATTATTAGATTATGTTTCTTTTTAGATCTCATGCCTTTTCTTTGTCCTCTGGGACTTCTTCATTCTACAGGGATTTAGTGATGGCTACCATCAATTTCGAGAGGGGTTCAGCTTTGACAGTCTTGACTTCCGTCTCGTGAATTTTCGGATGTGTGTGGCATCCAATATTTATGTACTCTAGCAGCTCGAGCCCCGTGCTTGAAGCTCGCTTGGCCAGTGCATGGGCTTGGGTGTTGTTGGTTCTGGGTATGTGGAGTAGTTTTGCGTCAAAATTGGCTAATTTGATCCTTGTTAGCATGTAGTAGGGCACTATCTAAGGTGATCACAAATGCATTATGTTTTACAAATGTCTTGATGATCACCCGCAATAGAACGGGGTCGAATCTCATGTGAAAGACTGACCGGAAGCAATTCTTGTGAGGGATAAACTTAATCTAAACTCATCAAGAAATGCAATAACATAAACTTAAATCAATCATGAACATAATTAATCCAATAAAGGAATACACAATCAAAACTAGTAAAATCATTATCTAATACTTAATGCACTAGTAAATTAACACAAGCTTGAGAGGGAAAAATACATTTAAACTACTCTTGCATAAGATAAACAAGCTAATCCTACACATCTACTGACCTAAAAATCTACTATATAATACAAGCCAACTACAAGCTAAATGTGGATAAACCTACTTACTCTATACTACTAATTACCTAAAGCATTCCAAAAGAGGTAAAAAGCTTGAAAACAAGAAAGAAGACAACAATGGTGGAAGTTAAAAGGTTCATGAACAACACAAAATAAACTTAAGCATCCAAACTACTTAATGATTAATGCATATTTGTCCTTATTTTTATTAGTATTTTAGTTAGTTTTTCATTTTGTTTTTGGTATAAGTTGGGGTAGATTAAGCCTAATTTTGTAATTTTATATTTCCAGCTTATTTTATCGTATTGTGATCTAAATTGATGCAAATAAGTGATTATTCTCTATTTTTCATCTTAAAGCTAAGTAACCGGAGGAGCTCAGTGCATAAGAGACGAATTTCAATAATTAAGAAATGAGAATCAAGCGTTCCGGCAAAGAAGTAGCAGAAATTGCGAGTTAACGGTAACCCTTACCGCTACCATTACCGTTACCTTACCACTGAAGACGGACTGAGAGCTTAACGATACACTTAACGGTTACAACCATTACAATCACCATCACCGTTAGAGAGCAATAGAGACGTTTACGATAGCTTTAGCGATAACTCATAACCGCTAAGTCTTACCGTTACCTACCCAAAAAACGCGTTTTTACCCTAACTTGTGCTCCAAAACATGGAAAACTATATAAACCCCTCTCTTAATCCATCCCAAAACACACATAACTCCACCATAACCTTATTTTCGGTCCTTAGCCTAAAAAACAACATACTTTTACATCCCATATCATAATAGAAGATCAAGATCGAAGATTCAAGAGTCACAAGTTCCAATTTTTAGTTCGTGATTTGATTTTCAGCCAAGATCTACGTGATTTCTCTGGAATAGCTGGAGGATTTACTGCACTTTTTAGTTCAAATAAGTATTCTAAACTTTTCAATTGCTTTCTTAGTTAATTCATGCGATTAAGTAGTAGCTTTTATTATTGTTCTTGAGTTATTTTATGCTTCAAACTTTAGTTACTTTTGATATTTGGATTCGTAATCTTTCATCTTAGTTTAGTTTTATTAATGTTTGGATATTGGAGATTTAATATTGATTATGCTTTTGAATTCATTATTGTTATCTAGATACATGCTTCCTAGATTGATTACTTGGATTTAATTCGTGATATTAATCTCTAGTTGATTAATTAGTTGAAGTTACTTAGTTTTCACTGATGTTTTTGCATTTAAAATTCTTAGGTAATCAAAACAAACAATACCCCCAAATTGTACACGTTTTCATGTTGCTTTTTGTTTAAACAAACATTTAAGATTTTGATTGCATGTTCCTTGAGATCGACTCGGTTTAACTTACCAACCTACATGCAAACTCGTACTCTTGTGAGCGAGCTTTTGAATAATTGACAAATATTTATAAAGTAGGAACACAAAAGTTCGAATAAAAATTTTGGCGCCGTTGCCGGGGAACACAAAAGCAAAGGTTTCAATAAAATGTTTGTTCGTATTATTTTCTTTTCAACCATCTATTTGTATAAATAGTTTTTCCATTCGATACGTTTGATTTTTTGTTGAGTGCATGCAAGGTATAAGATCACTTCAACTCGAACTTGCACCATTCATAGATAACATTCATCGTTCCAATCGAGCAAGACCTCCTAATATTTCTGAAAGCATCTCGTCTGTTACCACTGATTTTGTTTGCGACACAATTCCTGATACGATGTTAAGACGAGAAAATTTTGTTCACAACAATATCATGAATGATCAACCACCTAGAAACCCTCCGATCCGTAATAGAGACGAATATGGGAGAGAACCAGTTCGCCCCGAAGGACCAGCATAACCACGTGAGTATTGGGAAGCAATCCAGCGAAATATGATGGACCGGAATAAAGAAAGAAGAAGAGGAGAAAATAATAGAAACATTCATCGCTATGACCAAGATACTTATTCAGAGAGATCCTATCTCGAGATGAACAAATTGACGACTGGATCATTAACCAAAACAACCACTACAATGAAATACATGAGTATGATAGAAACTACGTGAGACCAATTAATCCAGAGAGACACCCTAGGGGGGCGCGCGAACCAAGACAACGAGATTTCACGACTCCTCAGGTTGGTCCTTATAGTTCTGCTATTGTGTTGGGAAGGACTGCAAGAGACTTTGAGCTTAAACCTCATATTATCAATAACCTTCCGACATTTCATAGTCTCGCCAATGAAGACCCGTTACCTTTCCTTTAAGAATATTATGCCGAAGTAAGTAGAATCCCATCTCCACGACTTCATCATGAAGATTTACAAATGGTGTGTTTTCCAAGCTGCCTGAAAGATAAAGCTAAATCTTGGCTACTCTCATTAGAACCAAGATCACTGATCGACTGGGATATGGTTAGCGACAAATTCATAAATCAGTACTACTCAGCTCAAACGACAGGCCATATCAGGAGACAAATTTCCAATTTTGTTCAGCAAGATGGAGAGTTACTACACGAAGCTTGGGAACGACACAAGACACTCTTGTAAGCTTGCCCACATCACCACAACTCTCCAGGGATGGTAAATCAATTTTTCTACGAAGGGCTATTGGAATCCTACAAAAATCAGGTCGAGATAGCTGCTAGAGGATATTTTGGGTATTTGACGCTACGGAGCTAAGCAGTTATTCGAGAAGATGAGCGAGAAATTCAGGTAGACTAGTTCTAGACCAAGAAAGATAAGAGTCAATGAAGTGTCTTGGGTACTAAAGAACGAGGAAAACACTCCTTCAAAGGGCAATGAAACATGTACTCATTGCGGGGAGCAAGGGCATATAGTAGATGTGTGCAAGATGGCATAGTTTGACGAATTCGAAGCCAAGTAAAAAGCCATACAAGATCAAATGCGTCAGCATAAATTTCCACTTCCCGAAAAGATACCCACGAACAAATTTCAAGCGCACCATGATTCTCCTTATCTAAAATGAGGTCCTGAAAACCCACATTTCATACCTACACAAACCGATCCAAAACCCGTACCACCGCCCCCACCAAACAAGTATCCAACGACTGGACCAACATCTGCTCCAGTTCAACCGACCGATGAACTGTTAATTTGGAAACAAAACCAAGTCACCGAGATAATTCGAAATCTAGACGGGCTTGCGTAATTTACTATGCAAGTAAATAAGCAGGGAGAAATATTGAATGATCACTCCAAAATTATGAAGAAATTAGAGACGATGATGGGCGAAATGGCGACTTCGAGGGCAAAATCAGAAAATGATAAAGGCAAATTTCCAAGACAACCCGAGCAAGCTTCAGCTTTTCATACCTTGCGAAGTGGAAAGACAGTGGATAATGGAGTCGAGATAGAAAAAGAAGAAGAAGAGGTGGTCAAAATTCCAATTACGACTTTGCCTAAGAAAGATGACCCTAAACCAGTAGACCAAATGCATAAATCACCGAATCCATATATTCCGGGATCATTGAGGGGGGTTATTCCGAACCAAGCCCCCACTCCAACAACAATCGATGACTCCACCAATCTTCGACTCCGCAGCCGAAACAGTCAACAACTATGATTCGTGACAAGTTTCCTTTCCAAGTCATCTATGCCCAGCCAAAGAAAACAATAAATTCATAGATCAAGACAATGTCAGCATACGTTAAATTCTTCAAGGGGTTAGCTTCAAGGGAAAGACGGCTGACAACCACACAACGAGTGGAATTAACTAAAGAGGTGAGCGCCATTTTCAAGGGTCCACTACCCCCTAAATAAAAAGATCCGGGGAGTTTTTTCATAACTATCGCTTTAGGAAATGGGCAAACAGCACGTGGAATGCTTGACCTTGGTGCCGGAATAAATTCAATGTCGTATTTGCTATATAAAGAATTTGACCTTGGAGCAATGAAGCTGTAACGCCCCGATTTCACTTTAGTCAAAAAATGATTTATATTTTTCAATAATTAAATGGAGAAATCTTGGTGTCACAATAAATGTCTAATTGTCACGATTCTTAACATAGAAGATTCACATTTTCCAAAACGTTCAAGAAATACGCAACGAAAATATTCATAATATAAGTAACCAAGTTACCAACAGTGGAAATTGCTAACCACAATATGCTTTATGTCTAGTTTGACTTTTATTTAAAATGTAAAACAAGAGTTAAAAATATAAAACCCAACATCAAGAGTTTTCATTCCCCTCCTCGTTTCCCTTTCATTCGATATCTTCATTTGTGCCTGAAAAACACGTCGTTGATTTGGGATGAGCTCAACGTACTAAATAGTTACACCGACATATCTCACATAAATCATAAACCTCAAAAATAGCACACTGAATCATATAAATCATAGAATAGCAATTTAGTAAAACGTAGACATTGACTGCAGCTAGAAACGTGATAACAACTTGTAACGGCTACCGGTTCTAATTCATGGGTTGTAGAAGGACGTCGACTTTGACTGCGCAGCTAGAAACGCGATGAAAACTTGTAACGGTCACCGGTTCTAATTTCATGGTGGTTTTAGAAGTTACTTTGACTGCAGCTAAAACGCGATAACAACTTGTACGGTTACCGATTTTAATTCGTGGATAGCACGTTGGGAATGACCTTTGGCTATATAAGTCGACTTTAGAAATAAGTTGTACTCGAGATTACATGATACACATTGCACGATATTGAGAAATAGAATTTAGCATAAAATAAGTCGGTGGTCCCTACCTCATAATTAATGTCGTGGAAAATCGAGTGAGATGCACGTAGTTGAAATCCTAAGTCCCCTTATTGCTCGTCACCTAATAAATTAGAAAATTGCATTTAATTAGTATTTTCATATTTAATATTCATACTAATACTACTACTACTACTACTACTACTACTACTACTACTAATAATAATAATAATAATAATTGGACTGGAACGCAGTTTTATAAAATGTTTTGGGGCTGGAATGAGGTTTCTATAATCTGGAGGGTTGAATTTAGGCTCATTGGTAATTTGAGGGTTCAATTAAAAGGGTGGCTAATGTTGGGGGTTCAATTGAAAAGGTGGAAAAAGGCTGGGGGAACAATCTGGGACTTGGAAAAGTGGGCTGGTATAAAATGGCAGAACCCATCCTTTAAGCATTCAGAACCCGTTTCTCTTTCTTTTCTCCCAAAACAGAATAATCGGCCAGTAATTGGCAATCGGCATGCGGCGTAGCATCGGCGAAACGACGGCGATGGGCCGACTGCCGACAGCATTTTCTGGCGGCAACGCCACGCGGTGGGGCCAGGTCCGATTCGGAGGGTGCAAGGCCCTCTCTATCCTCTTCGGAAAAAAAAATTGACGGCGCGGGCTGGGCGGATAGAAACGGCGAGCGGCGTAGGTGGCTACAATGGTCTCCTTTCCTCCTTCGACTGGATTGCAGTGGCGGTTGGTGGCATTGATGAAAGGCGCTGGGGCGGCGATCTGGATTGGGTCGGTCGGACTGCGGTTGCTTCGGATGGTGGCGGCGTTGAGATCGTGGCCACTGGTGTCGATTCGGCCAGTGGAGTGGTGATTTGAATTGGAGGGTGCTGGATCGGCGGTGATGGTGGTTCGAGGTGGTTCAACCGAGAATTTGCTTGGGGTTGATGACCGTTGTTGATTAGAAATCGGCATGGAGAAAAAAAAATTGATTGATGAATAATGTGTGTTCTTGGAAAAATGAAACACAAGAATGCTTTACCTGGAGCGGCCGATTTGCAGAATTGTGAAAAAAAAATGAGAAAAGGACTGATGGACTTTGAAAACGGCTTAAGAAGAAGAAATTGAGATTTTGCTTATAAACCAAAGATGATTTTAAATTTGAAAAGTTAGGGATGAGGTTTAGTGGACTCGGGCTTGTCATTGGGCTCTTGTTTGAGGTCCGAAAAGAGACGATCCAAAAGACGAATCTTAATTTTTAAATCGAATAATTTTCGCAAACGAATCCAAACTAAAATACAATTAAATTATAATAAACTTTAGAAGTCGAGATTATTTAAAACTGAAGTCTACTAATTTTGTTATAATAAAATCTTAAAATGAGTTGTAATAATTTATATAGAATATGACCAAAATATAATAGTTTTTAAAATTGAGGTATATAATATATTTAATCATCGCATTAGAAAATTCTTTTAAATAGGATTTCTTAAATCAATTAAGAATAAAAATAGAAAATAATTTATAGTGACGAGTTTGGGACTAAGTTTATATTTTTTAATGCACGATGATAAATATATAAATAAATAAATAAATAAAAATATGTATTGGATGTGTGGATGTTACAGAAGCCAACTATGATGTGCCTGCAATTGGCGGATCGATCGATCAGACAACCTCTCGACATCGTTGAAGATGTATTAGTACAAGTCGGCGAACTTATAATTCCAGTTGATTTTGTTATACTTGATGTAGGTGAAGTTCCAAAGGAAGGCACGGAGCATACTATTTTGCTAGGTCGGCCTTTCATGTCCACCTCTCATACACTGATTGATGTGCACAAATGGAGAATGACCTTATCAGTTCTGGGAGAGTCGGTGACGTTTTTGCTTAAGGAGATTCACAATACTCCCTCTCCGTTCATGCACGATGATTCTTCATTTATTGATTCTATAATATTTTGCATTCACGAGCTAAAGGGAATCACCGTTTTAGATGAGTCAAGCGTCGAGGACGACACATAATTTTTTAGCAGGGTGGCAGAAGTATTGGAAATAGACTTGAATGAAATCACTAAAGATTATGAAGGATTTGAAGATTTTGGTGAAGAGTTGTGCGAAATAGCTAACGCACTCGAGCTCGAGCCAAAAGTGGAGTTGAAACAACTACCAAGTCATTTGAAGTACGTTTTCCTCAAGCCCAACGAAACAAAACCCGTCATCATATATTCAGCATTGGCGGAACACGAGGAAAAAGAATTAATTTCGGTGCTGAGTACCCACAAGGAAGCTATAGGATGGAGCATCAGCGACATAAAGGGGACAAGACCTATTACTTGTATGCACCGAGTTGAGCTAGAACCTGATGCAAGGCCTGTTAGGGATATCCAACGAAGACTAACGCCAACGCTTTATGAGGTGGTCAGGAAGGAAGTTTTGAAGCTTAAAGATGAAGGGATTATTTTTGCTATTTCTGACAGTAAATGGGTGATCCCAATCTATGTGGTTCCAAAGAAAGGAGGCATCACCATAACCAAAAATGAAAAAGGCGAGATAGTTCCAACCCGACTAACTACTGGATGGCATATGTGCATCGATTATAGGAAACTAAACGCATCCACTTGTAAAGACCACTTTTCTTTGCCGTTCATAGACTAACTTCTCGACAAACTTGCCGGACATGAGTTCTATTGCTTTGTGGATGGCCTTTCGGGCTATTACCAAGTAGCCATTGCACCGGAGAATCAAAGTAAGATGACATTCACGTGCCCTTTCGGCACATTTGACTTTCGAAGGATGCCTTTTGGTTTATGCAACACACCAACAACTTTTCAAAGGTGCATGCTTTTGATTTTTACTGATTTTCTTGAAGTGTTTATGGATGATTTCTCAATTTTTGGTTCTTATTCGAACATTGCTTATCTAATTTGTCTAAGGTTTTAGAACGTTGCATTGAGAAGAATCTTACTTTGAGTTGGGAGAAATCCCATTTTATGGTAAAAAGTGGTACTGTATTAGGTCATGTTTTTTCTAATAGGGGTTTGGAAGTTGATAAAGCTAAAATTGATGTTATCAAAACTCTTCCTCCCCCTCGTGATGTGAAAGGTATTAGGACTTTTCTTGGTCATGCAGGTTTTTATAGACGTTTTATTAAAGACTTTTAAAATATCAGTCGTCCACTTTGTAAACTTTTGACTTTAGACACTCCTTTTGTTTTTAATGAAGAATGTATGAATGAGTTTAATGAGCTTAAAGAAAGCCTTACTTCTGCCCCTGTAGTTGTTTCCCCTGATTGGACTCTACCGTTTGAAATAATGTGTGATGCTTCAAATGAAGCGGTGGGGTGTATTTTAGGACAACGTGTGGATAAGTTGCTTAGGGTTATTTATTATGCAAGTTATATGTTAAACGATGCCCAACGTAACTACACCACGACTGAAAAAGAATTATTAACAGTTGTATTTTCACTTGATAAACTTAGATCTTATAAAGTTGGAGCGAAAGTAATTGTACATACGGATCATGCTGCATTGCGTCACTTATTTTCTAAACCTCAAAGCAAACCACGTCTTATTAGATGGATTTTATTACTGTAAGAATTCGACGTAGAAATAAAGGATAGACAAGGATGTGAAAACATTGTAGCTGACCATTTGTATAGGATGATAACTGAGGAAAATGAAAGTGAAAAATTTATGTTTAATGATTTATTCCCTTATGAGAACGCGTATAACCTTGAGCAATTAATTACTCCTTGGTATGCTGATATTGTGAATTATCTTGCCTGCAATATTATACCTAACCAACTATCCTACCAAGGAAGGAAGAGATTTTTGAATAAATGCAGGGGTTATTTTTGGGACGATCCTTATGTTTTCAAACGCTGTAAAGATGGGCTAAACAGAAGATGCATTCCAAACGATGAGATGGGGAGTATATTGCATTTTTGCCACGATCAAGGAGGGCATTTCGGAGCTCAAAAGATAGAACTTAATGTACTGCAAGCTGGATTCTATTGGCCGAGTTTATTTGCTGATGCATACGAATACTGCATAACATGCAATAACTGCCAACCAACCGACAACATAGGAAAACGAGATGAGATGCCACAAGTGCCTAACCAAGTGGTAGAAATTTTTGATGTATGGGGAATAGATTTCATGGGACCTTTTCCTAAAAGTGGAGACTTCGAATATATCCTAGTAGGAGTCGACTATGTATCCAAGTGGGTGGAGGCCATCCCCGTGCGAAGAGAAAATGCGGAGATCGTGCTTAAATTCTTATAAGAAAACATTTTTAGTAGATTCGGAGTGCCAAAAATGATTATAAGTGATGGAGGGAGAAATTTTTGCAACCGATCCTTCGAGAGGTTGATAATGAAATATGGAGTCCGGCACAAAGTAGCTACACCTTACCATCCTCAAACTTCTGGACAAGTCGAGATGAGCAATCGCCAACTTAAAGCTATCCTCGAGAAAATGGTTGGACCAAATCGGAAAGATTGGGCAGCAAAACTTTTTGACGCGCTATGGGCTTATAGAATATCCTACAAGACAAAGCTTGGTATGAGTCCCTTTCGACTCATCTATGGGAAGGCGTGTCATCTGCCCATTGAGATAGAGCACTGAGTAAGTTGGGTCATCCGCAAACTGAATATGAATCACGATGAAGCAGGCGAGTATAGGAAATTAGAATTAACCGAACTCGAAGAAATCAGAAACAAATCAAATGATGACGCCTGGAGGCAAAAGAAGATAACGAAAATACGTCATGATGGTAAACTTGTTGATAAACGATTGGAGGAAGGTAAGTTAGCTTTAATCTATATTTCTCGATAAAGATCTTTCCAGGTAAACTTAAGTCAAGATGGAGTGGTCCATTTATGATCAAATAAATCAATAATTTTGGAGCGGTCACTCTGTACGATGAGAAAAGAGATACAACATTCCAAGTAAATGGACACCGAATAAAGCTATATCGTGATGGGACAGCAACGAATCAAGATCGTGAAGTGTTGAATCTGGTGGACCCGCCTCTAGCTAAAAATTGACTGCTGAACTCGCGTCGAGCAAGCGACATTAAAAGATGCCATTCTTGGGAGGCAACCTAAGCATGTGTATTATTTTATTTCTTTTTAAAGTTTATTTTTGAACATTTCTTTCTTTTACTTTGTTTATAATTGAGTCTTTGACGTGGTACGTTTACGCGATGTGAATGTGCAGAAAAAGTTTAAAATTCGCCTAATCTGGGAATCTAGTGGTTACCTAGCAATACCCCGTACCGCTAGCTCTTACCATTAGCATACTGAGCGTAATGATGATAATCAACGACTAAACTACCGCTAGCTGGAAATGGAAGGGTGTAACGTGTAACTAGCAACCATTATAACCGTTGGGACACCGCAAGGGAGTAGCAGCAGATTTAACGATATGTTTAACGGTAACCCTTACCGGTAGAGTAACCGTTACCGTGACCGACTCTGCAGAATTTGGAAAGATTTGAGCTGCGATTTTTGGGAATCTTAATCCCACCAGGTAAGTAAATTTATGGTGTTATTTTGCAAGAATTTTGGCTGAGTTTTAAGTCTAGATCTATTACCTTAAGGGAGTTCTAAATTGAATAGGTAAGCTTAATATCTCCTACCTTAATTAAAACTGGGAAAACTCTAGGACTCCTATTTTCAAGAGCCAATAATTCCTATACAAACCACCCCTTAGACACCCTATATTTCACAATTCTCTTTTACTCTAAACCTCCTTACACTAGGAATTCTCAATATCTTCCAACACCATGAGGTCAATCCCACAAGCCACTAACAACCACGAACAAAGGTGGATTTCGATAAAGGAGCACGAAGAAGAGTTGTATAACAAGCAAGGCGAAATCGAGAAGGTGAAGGCCACAAATAATGTTTTCCAACTAGACGAAGTCAATACCACCTTCAAGATCAACGCACTAGAAGATAGCTTGAAGAAAGCGAGGGAAGTGAATGCGGGGTTAAGAAACACTATTTCCCAACTGAAACGGGCAAATAAGGAACTAAAGTCTTCTAAGCGAAGCTTAGAACGTATTCTCGAATGAGGTATAAAAGACCCAAATGAGCATGACGAGACCCTAGAAGAGCTTCAAGATCAACTCCTCATGGCTAGAGAGGAGATTGAGAAACTAGCAACTCAAAACACCCAGTCTGTGGGACAAAGCTGAACTTGCAAGGGAAATTGTTATGTGGCAGAAGCGTCTGGAAGAAAAGGAGTCCGAATTGGCTGAGGAATTGCAAGACGGTGTGGACCTCCTGTGTGAGAATGACGAGATTCGAGGAGAAAAGTTCGCACTACAACGTCGAGTCCATGAGTTGGAGGCCCAATTTCAAAATCTTGAGGAGGGCAACGTAGTGCACGAGTGGAACACAAGATATTGGAAGCAGCGTCTGGAAGAGGCTAATGAAAAAATCAACGAATGCACTACAGACCAACCTCCCTTTGAGCCTTAAGTCATTTCCGATTAGCTAATTATTTATGCATAATTTAATTTTTTAATTAAGTTATTATCGAGTCATAGGATTGTCATACTATTCTATCTAGTTTATTTTATTACAATTTCAAATTTATTCAATTCCATTGTCTAAGTCTCATGAGTCAAGAATTAATAAAATTTTAATTTCGTACGTTTCGTCTTTATATTAATTTTTAATTTTTATTTTATCCTTGGACGATTTTAATTTTCTTGTGAGACTGTGCAGTTTTACCATGTTAACGGTGACTTAGCGGTACATTCACCGCTAGAATCGCCGTTAGTCTCCAGTTGAACAACTGGCGGTATTGGCTAGCGGTTACTCTTACCGCTAACTTATTAAAATGCCCTGCCAAAGTAAGTATAAATCAAAAAATTATTAGGGTTAATCGTTATTTTCCAAATTATTAAAATTAGGATATACCGCTGCCGATTTGAAGAGGACCACCGCTACCCAGCAAAATCAACATTTTAGTTCGAGCAAAATGATCAAAACATCCAACACCGAACGCACAATGGTGGAGCCGCTATAGATTCCATTTTCAACTTCGGATTTCTTCGCATTTTGAGGTAAGCGTGGCTGAACTTCATTCTCTTTGAACTGTCTGGTTGGGATCGCAGGTGCATTTAAAGTAGATAATTTGAGTAGAAATTATTCAAGAGGCTGCCGGAGATTTTCTGCACACAAACTGTTCAACAAAAGTGCTAGCGGTATCAGTAACAGTACCAGTGACCGCTAGCGTACCGCTATACCTAGCGATAAGAGGTAACAGTTAGGCTTACCACTAGGCTTAACCGCTAAGTGCTCAGACGGTTCAGATTTTTCGAAGGTAGAGGACCGTTTGCAAGGTCGCATTCCGACCATTTTACAGCCGCAATCCGACAATTTATTATTTCCCGACACCATGGCCTCATCATCACGTAACACAAGAAAGAATGTGCAATGGACGATTGGATCCCGGTTCAAGGTTTACGACGATGAAGTCGATCTCTTTAATTCGTTGTTGAACCAATTGATTATGAATCTGGTGGTCATCGACATAGATTACTGGATGAACCAGGTAGCCCAAGGTGATCCGTTCGCCGAAAAATTCATTGGGTATATCAACAACCTCAACTGCATCCCATAGGCTAGGATGGAAGTCCTGGCCTACGAGCAAATAATGCTTGAGTTCTACACTTCTTTTGAGATCATGGCCGATAACACGCTGACATGTTGATTCGGGGGCAAAGAGTACAATATCACCTTTGAGATGATCACGGCCATTTTTGGTTTTGAGGGCTGACTCACGCTCTGTGAATGAGACTATCATTGTAATGAGTGGGAAATTTGGGCAGAGATTTCATATCTGGGCAATGAGGGGAGGAGCCAATACCCCCTCACGATGGTGAAAGATAATGCGTTGTACACCGCAGACATATTCTTAGTTCGATGTGTAATTGCCAAGGAAAAGTCGACGTTGATTAACAGAGATGAGCTGTATGCCCTGTGGTGCATGACTAAGGAGAAACTTGTTCAAATCTACCCCTTGATTATTAAGTACTTCAAGAGTGTTAAGAAGAATAGTGACATGCGACCGGTTCCTATGTTGCATGGTATTCTTATCACGGGCATTGCCGAGGTGTGCGGGTACGCACCGAGGGACAACGACATTGTGCACGCCTGTCAGCCACTATCACTTTCGTGGCGTATGGTTCAGGTCCCCGGACGACAGAGAGGAGAGAGACGGCCGATAACGCAATTTTGGGAGAATGTTCAGGAGAGTAAAGAGGATGAGGAAGAAGAAGACGATGATGCTGAGGACAATGATGAGGATGAGGCTCGCAAGGAGACGCGAGCGGTTGATGAGGGAGATAATGGGTATTATGATGGTCCCGCATTTGGTTCGACTGGAGATTCATCACAGTGGGGTCGGCCCGAGTTCGACGCCTACTTGACTGGTTATAGGGAGTTCAATACTAATGTTTATGACCGACTCTCCGGCGTCGAGTACGATGCCCAGGCAACAAAGATGGATGCACGCCTCTCATTTGAAGAGGCTCGTGAGGCGAATGAGAATGCAAGGTTGGCAGTGATGGAGGCTCGACGTGGGAATAGAGAGGCCCATTTCGCATGTGAGGAGGCTCGCCGAGGTAGAGAGGTGAGTGAGGCCAACAGGGAGATGTTGACCAGTTTGACGACCGAATTTGCCCGATTTTTCCTGCTCCACCACCGCATGGCTCCACTTCCCAGGGTCCGCACGATCACATGCCACCGTGGCAGTGATTTTTATTGATGTTTTTATTTTATGTTGGACAAGGATTTTATTTTAATTTGTTTGCACTTTTTATTATTTGTTTTCAGAGTTTTTGTTAAGGGACAATTTCAATCACGAGATTCGAGAAGATGGCCAATTGCACGACAATATGACTGACTTGACCTTTTTACGTTTTTAGGGAATTTTTTGTTTTCCTCACCTCGTTTAACTTTATTTGTGTTTATGGAATTTCGAAGATTGCTGAATTTTGAGGGTGGGGGAGGGCCGAGTATGATTTCTATTTCATTATTAAGTGCAATTTGAATAATTAGTAACTTCTCATGATTAATTGCTATTCCTGCGCTGACTTGTGTTTGTCTGGCTTGCCAATCGAAGTTAACTAAGTATGATTTGATGTTCTAGTCTTTGAGCATGTATAAGTGCATAAGTTTTTCAAAATTATTATTTATATATTGTAAAATAGTACTTGGACGCAAATGATTTCGCAAAACCCAAAAGCAGCGTCAATTCAAAGATTTTCATGTAAAAGCCAATGAGTAGCCTGAGTGTTTAGCATCTTTGGATGTATTTGGGTGAGTTCTCTTTTGAAATCGATGTGTGTAGTTAGCTTTGAACATGACTTTAAGGCACAGAAAAAACCCTTATTTCGGCCATATCCATATATTTTAGCCACTATAAATTCTGATTGAGCCAATCATAGCCAAATAATCCATTTCCTATAGCCATGAGTGTTTTTCGTCGACTCCTACAACCATTAAAAGCGTGGGGTAGGAGTTAGTTATTTTTATTGGTTATTTGTGTTTTGGAGATTTTCTCAGGGATTTATAAAAGATTTTAATTAAGGACCACCATCCTTAAAAAAAATGACCCCATAAAAAAGAATAAAAGGGGATATATATTAAAAAAAGAAAAAGAAGACGGATAGTGAATCGTGTTTAGTCATTGCCTACGCTAATAAAGGCTTGTTTATTATTGTTTATTTTATTATGAAGCCTAATGTTTAAGAGGCAAGAGTTGTGTTGAAGAAGAAGCTTATTGTGAGCTTCTATATTTTTAAGTGGTTTGAGCAAAAGTCGGTTTAGAGTTACGAGTTGAGAAATAGCCTACATTTAAAGGCTATGTTATGAGTGTTTAGTGAGGTTTTCTTTTGGATGAGGTGAAACACATTGCTTCTTGATTAGAATAGTTTGGTGAGTTATTGATCATGTTAGATCGTGAGTTAGCCACACGACTTATATATTCCATACCCGTCCAAAGAGCCTACATTACAACTCGCAAATACCTTTTCCGATTCTTTGTTGGCTGCACACTTAAATGCGATAGAGAAGTTTTTGATTTTCAGTGTTTGCTTACTGTGCTTGTATTTTTATGATTTGAGTGTAAACACGTCCCTATAAAAAATTATTGAGTGCTTGAGCGTAAACTTAAATATTACCCTTTTCAAAATTATCTATGTAGCACGACACGATTCATTGCTTGAATTTAATTTCAGTTTGGTTATTCTTTGAATCTATCATTTGTTCGAGGACGAAAAAACAATAAGCGTGGGGTAGTTGATTAATGCATATTTGTCCTTATTTTTATTAGTATTTCAGTTAGTTTTTCATTTTGTTTTTGGTATAAGTTGGGTATATTAAGCCTAGTTTCGTAATTTTATATTTCCAGCTTATTTTACCGTATTTTGATCTAAATTGATACAAATAGGTGATTATTCTCTGTTTTTCATCTTAAAGCTAAGTAACCGGAGGAGCTCAGCAAATAAGAGACGAAGTTCAATAATTAAGAAATGAGAATCGAGCGTTCCGGCAAAGAAGTAGAAGAAATTGCGAGTTAACGGTAACCCTTACCGCTACCATTACCGTTACCTTACCGCTGAAGACAGACTGGGAGTTTAACGATACACTTAACGGTTACAACCATTACCGTGACTATCACCGTTAGAGAGCAACAGAGACGTATACGATAGCTTTAGCGGAACTCATAACCGCTAAGTCTTACTGTTACCTACCCAGAAACGCATTTTTACCCTAACTTGTGCTACAAGATATGGGAAAACTATATAAACCCCTCTCTTAACCCGTCCCAAAACAGACATAACTCCACCATAACATTATTTTCGGTCCTTAGCCTCAAAAAACAACATACTTTTACATCCCATATCATAATAGAAGATCAAGATCGAAGATTCAAGAGTCACAAGTTCCAAGTTCCGATTTTTAGTTCGTGATTTGATTTTCGGCAAAGATCTACGCGATTTCTCCGGAATAGCTGGAGGATTTACTGCACTTCTTAGTTCAAATAAGTATTCTAAACTTTTCAATTGCTTTCTTAGTTAATTCATGCGATTAAGTAGTAGCTTTTATTATTGTTCTTGAGTTATTTTATGCTTAAAACTTTAGTTACTTTTGATATTTGGATTTGTAATCTTTCATCTTAGTTTAGTTTTATTAATGTTTGGATATTGGAGATTTAATATTGATTATGCTTTTGAATTCATTATTGTTATCTAGATACATGCTTCCTAGATTGATTACTTGGATTGAATTCGTGATATTAATTTCTAATTGATTAATTAGTTGAAGTTACTTAGTTTTCATTGATGTTTTCGCATTCAAAATTCTTAGGTAATCAAAACAAACAAAACCCCCAAATTGTACATGCTTTCGTGTTGCTTTGTGTTTAAACAAACATTTGAGATTCCGATTGCATGTTCCTTGAGATCGACTCAGTTTAACTTACCAACCTACATGCAAACTCGTACTCTTGCGAGCGAGCTTTTGAATAATTGACAAATATTTATAAAGTAGGAACACAAAAGTTCGAATCACTTACCATACACAAAAAGTAAAGAGCTTCAAACGTTCGTAGAAATTAATAAGAATATGCAAGAGAACAACAATTACAGATTACACAATTAGAAAAGTTCTTCAAATCTTGAAAGCCAAAAGAAAGAAACTTGCACAAAGTACATAAAGCTTTACCACACTACAATCTAAGCTAACTAACTACTAACTAAACTTTTACTAACTAAACTAGCTAGGGCCTTTTAATTGAAGGGGAGAAAAAGATGAAAAAGAGGATAATGTAAGCTTGGGACTCAAAATCCTAGAGGGTTCAAAGGCCACCACAAAATGTAGCTAAGTATTGAGTTTAAATAGGAGAAACTGGGGGGCAAAATGGCCAAAAACGGCCTTCCACCGATCAACAGTATCTCTCCCAGCGATGATGTGTCTATCGACGAAAGCTGTCAATGCTTGGAAAATGGTCATTTATTGATGGCAAGTCGATGCCCCGTCTAATCCTCAGTCATTCGGTCGACTTTATGCGGTTGACGTAGGTGAAATTTAGCGCGTCGATTGGCTATTGATCGAGTGTCAATTGATGACTACGCTTCATTGGCTCGGGTCATCTTTTCATCAAATCGAGCCCATTGTGATCCTCAAGAATGCACTTGGGTTTGCTCGATTATCCTAAAACCAAGAAAATCAAAATAACATGAAATATCTACTCAAAAATGAGGAAAAGTGAGACAAAACACGACTCAAAACCCACTAAAAACACAAAACAAGACATAAAAACATACAAAAAACACACACAGATATGTACGAATTGCTATCTTTTCTTCCCTTACTTCGAACTCATCATTCATTTGGTTGATGATCAATCAAGAAGCAATGTATATTATGATATTTTTCACACCAAGGGCTGCGGCTATTCCCAGATAAACCATTGGTGCTTTGTACTAGGCTTCTTTTTACGTCATTTGGAAGTCAACATGGATAGTCAGGGAATATAGTTGGAATTCTGGACTGACCAAGACTACTCCAGTCCCTGCTCGGCTTTGGGCTTTGGACATGTCTATTTAAAATATCCATTCTTGAGGTGGCTCAAAGTGAGTGTCTATCCTGGGAGTGAAATCAGCAATGAAGTCGATCAGAACTTGTCCTTTGATTATCGTTCTGGGCTCATATATGATGTTGAGTTGCCTAAGTTCTACGAGCCAAGTACCCTAGTAATTTTCCAGAGCCTGCTCCAAAGGAGAACTTCTTAGGGTTAAGCTTCATTTTTTATGACCGGAGGATGATAAACATTTATGTGTCACATAATACTCATCCCAATTTAACTTCAACAACATTTTAACCACATACAATTCTATAATTTTCCCAATTACATCAGAAAATATTTTATTTACCAACCTTTACTACGTGGTCCCGATATTTTTGAGACAAAACAACACCATATTGTAGTAGTAGAGGCCCCTGGATGAGTAGAAAGATGTATGTGTGTGGTCGTCAGGATGCATCCTAATCTGATTGTACCCAAAGTAAGTATCCATCTCATGAGCTTGTGTCCCGAGTTTGGGTCTACTATGTAGTTGGTGTGTGGTAGAGGGCAGTTTTCCTTTGAGCAGGCTATCTTGAGCTCAGTGGAATTAATGCACGGTTGCTACTGGGCGTTAGCTTTCTTCATCAGGATACGATTGGCTACCCGATTTGGATAGTGTGCCTCTGTTATGAACTTATTGTCAAGCAGTTTAGAGACTTC
Organism: Phtheirospermum japonicum; assembly: GCA_014905375.1. NCBI lineage: Eukaryota > Viridiplantae > Streptophyta > Magnoliopsida > Lamiales > Orobanchaceae > Phtheirospermum > Phtheirospermum japonicum. Next base: position 76,620 of record BMAC01000769.1, read on the forward strand.
TTGTTTGAGGGATTCTTGCTTATAAAGTTCAAGCTTTCTCCATTTTTGGATGATGGGTTCAAAGGTCGGATCAATGTCTAGGTGGTTATAGGTGTGTTTGGAATCAACCCCTTGCATGTCTTGGTGCACCTAGGTGAAAACATCTTTGTTATTTCCCATGAATTCAATCAGGTGGCCTCAGATTGGTTCTTGAAGGTTTTAGATAATTCCCACATCTCGTTTGGGAAAGTTGGGTTAGATATGATCCAATGCAACACTTCTACGGGCTCAACATTCATGTGATTTCTTTTGTGGTCTACGGGTCTAGGTTTGACCTAAAGTAAGTGGCCTTTCTCAAGACTTTGGATCTTGTCTCTTTCTTTATCAAGATTGGGGTTTCCTCCAGTAACTCTAGGGTAGAAGGTTTAATCGATCTTGTTTTCTTTATTTTTGTCTTTAGCCTCAGGCCATGGGGGTTAAGATCAAAATAGATTTTGTACTAGGGACAGGGCCACGAACTTATATAGGTTCATGGCCTCTTCATCAGTGGGGTTGTTATCGGACATATAGATGTTGTCACTAGGTGTATTGTTTGGATCTATGACCAGCGTGTCAGATTCTTCCCTTGAGAATGCTTCCATCTTATTAACTTCTACTAGTCATATACATATAGCACGCACTGTTGGACTACTTTTTGATCCCTATGGTGAAAACCTTCTTTTTGGAGGTTGTTGGGAAGAAAAGGCAAAAGTGAGATATGGATATGGCTGCCCAAAACTGGTAAAAGGGGCGTCGTCTGAGGAGGATGTTGTAATTTCTTGAAGCATCAATGATTTTGAAGGTGGTAATCATAGTGTGCTTGTGTAGCCCCTTGCTCAACTTTATAGATAAGTTGATTTCTTCTATCGGGTCGAGAGTTTCACCAGAGACTCCTTTAATTAGAAATCATTGACCTGCAGTAGATGGAGATAATGCCAGCAGATGATGCTAGCATAGGCCCTGATATCTACCATTATCTAGTGCATGGGAAATCTTGAGGATCGGTGCGATAATGACCAAGGAATCGAGGTAAGGATGAGTCAATTGCCTTGAGTCATTCTTAGTGAATGTTACTCTCTCTGGATGATTATTTTTGGTTTTTTCCTCCATCTTTATACTTTGGGACATTTCTCAGTTGCATTCTAGTATGAGGTGATGAATGAATACGTTTCATTTCTTTTGGGAAAGATCAATCTTCACTTGAACCGTGTAAACAAAGGTATAGATTTAATTATCTTGATTGGCTCCAGAAAGAGAAGGTGGCGGCGGTGGCCCCTGGTTGTTATTTACCCCACGATTTCTTATCTTCACTGTGAATTGCGAAACTGCGTTCTCCTCGCAGATTCTATTCAAGGCCCTAGTTAGGTACATGAATTGTCCCGTCATGTGTTACGGGGACTCGTGACACTCACAACATATTTTTTGATCTAGTTTAGTAGGGTCTTTCTTTGATCGGGTGAAGAATCATGGCATCTCCCATGGTATACGTTTCCTTGAATTTGACTACAAGCTTGGCCTTTCTCTCCTAGTATTGCTGGTGGGTTAAGCCCGTGGGTGCAGTTATTTGTTTTTTAGAGCTCGACTTGATGGTAGCTGGTTTGGTTGTCGTTGAGGGAGCAAAGGGTGATACTACAGTTCCTTTAGCATTGATGTGTTTGCCCGCGAGGGCAAGGAATACTCTATAAGTTCGGGGATCATGATAGTAAAGGATATATAAGAATGCTTTTACCTTAATCCCGTTAAATGCTGATATGTGGAGGGCTTGTCCCCGCATGGGGATCCTACAAAACTTGTTCATTGAACCTCTCCATATAGCTTCTAAGGTTTTCACTTTCTTATTGAATTCTCTGCCCTATAGAGTGAAGAAGAGATGTGGGAGATTGTGACTTTGTAAAATGAGCTATGAAGAACTGTCTCGTTTGGGCACAAGACCCTACCAAGTGTGGTTCCATGGATCTATACCATCGTAGTGGCTGCTTGCTAAGGGTAGGCGGGATCATGCGCACTGGGATGCGTCATTGACCCTTTGGCACTCCATGTAGTTTTGGAAGTAAACTATTGTTCGCATGCATAATTACATGATTTTAATGGCATGTTTTATAGAATCTTATTGTCTTGACTTGTGCTTTTCATGCGATATTTCTTGTTTTGTGTATTTCTTGGAAAATATTAGGCTTTTGGATTTATTTGGTATTTTTCATAGATAAACAATAGGTTTCTGAGCCTATGTAGTACACAAACATTGACAACCCAAGATATGACAACCAAAGGATATACAAGGAAGGAAGAAAGATGAGAAGAATTTGACAACGGGAGTTAAGTTAGCGGTAATATGAAGATTTGAGAGAGTTTAAGTTGTATCTGTTTTGTATTTGCTCCATAACCTCTGATACAAAGTCCGATCGAAGTGGATCACGTGTGCATGGAAGCTAAGAGATAGAATGACAACTTTCATGAAGACATCAAGTCTAATTCGACCCATTTAAGGGTCAAGATTGGATCAAAAGACGCACCCGAGTTGCCACCCGACTTACAACTTAGTTGCACAAGTTGTAGATCACACTGTGCAACACACCCAAATTGGGACCCAACTAACCACTCAACTTACAACTCAGATTCAAATGAAGTTGTGGATGAATTGAGGACACTCGAATTAAAAGTTGGGTATGGCGCGAAAACCAGAGTTATTAGGGCTGCATTTTAAGGGGCTTTGGACTCCTATAAATACCAAACACGCCTTGAATCGGAGGAACATCTTTCAGAACTTAGAATACATGATATATGTGTGTGTGTCATATCCGCCCTATTATACTAATTAAAATTACATCTAGAATTCTACGCTTCCACGTGGCTCTCTATAAAATTAATGTTTTGTATGTGTTTATTTTTCTTTATATTTACCCATCCTATTTTCTTGCGGCATGCTCTCTCCCCTATTGTTTTCATCACAATTTTTATTTCTCCATCCTATTTTCTTGCGACATGCTCTATCCCCTATTGTTTTCATCACAATTTTATTTATTTAAAATCTTAACTGGCCCAAACAAGTATGTTTTCTTCACAATTTTTATTTATTTAAAATTTTAAGGTCTGTTTTCTCTATTGCCCATGACATCCCAATATTATAACTGTGTTTAAGTAATTTCTTACACAAATTTTTTAATTTATATTATGTTATTGGTTTGTTTTGATCGGTGTTTGCATATAAATAAAAAATAATTTTATTTTAAACTATCCACCTATTAACTAATTCTTTAATTCGTATTTTTCATTTATATTATTTGATCTAATGATGATGATCAATTTGTCAACTTGTTTATATTATTTGATCTAACGATGATGATTAATTTGTCAACTTGTTTCTAGATATTCATACAAAAATTTAACATTTTATTATATAATATCATAAACTTCTATATAATTTCTTATTTTCTATTGTATTTTATAAATTGTAATTTTTGACTGATATTCTTATATTATATTTGTTAATATTACATATTAAGTTATATTTCCAGAAAAAAATAATTATATTATATTAAAAATAACTCACAAGAAATATATAATTATTTTTTAATATTAAAATAATTTGTTCAAATAGCACACGCAATATACAACGCTATTTACACTACGCAAAGTTGGAATCAAAACGCAACCGGGCAAATGGTACTCTTCATCATTATTTGTATTTTGTTTTTTACTCATGAATTAGAAATGAAATAAACTTTCGATTCTTTTTTATATAAATTATTATTTGTTGCATTACCTTTTTTATTTTGACGAGATTTTCTAAAATTTTGAAAATGCACGATTGTTCTGTGTAATTTATAGTTTATTCCATAAATCTTAAATAATTGTTCAATTGAAATTGATCTTTATTTTTAGAATTCATAATGGTCCATAATTCAATTTTTAAATTCTTCATCCTGCATTTGTCCCCATTATATCTTCCACCAGATTATAGTGCTTATTTAAATTCTTATCACATACCGATTTCTTATTTCAAAAATTAGCTACATAATTTTGAAGGTAGAGCATATATTATTTGATTTATTAATATTATTTACAAGATGAAAATGAAAAATATTTGAGATTTTTGGGATTATTTCAAAGGATCGCAAAGAGTATAATGATATGATATTACGGGATGCTCTATGTTTTCAACTTTGTTCTTTTTTAAATTATTTGAAATATGTGGAGTTTCTTTATTATTTGCAAAATATTATTTTATTTTGAAATTTTTTTGATGTATATTTTTATTAAATCTAAGATATTCTCATCGTTATATTTTATTAATATCTTTCAAATATAGTTTTAATAAAAAGTCTATATACTTCTCTATTTGTTTTTATTTTTCACAATAAAATATTTGTCTTTTTGCAATATTATTTGGTGTAGTATTAAAAAAATATTTTATTACATTAACATTATACAAATACAACAGATATATACTCAATTTCGTCTATATCACCAATTTTTAGAAATGGTCAGTTTTATGCTTCAATATAGATAGTAAAAGTAGAAAATGATTGAAAACACTTTATTGTGACAAAGACGATAGATATTTATAGAGTTAATAATTTATTTTAAATCTCTTTTTACCGTGAGTAAATTAAATAATATATTTTTATTTAATATTATTATTCATTTTAAATTTATGTATTTTTAATACACTCAATATTGTAATATATATATATATATATATATATATATATATATATATATTATATATATATGTGTGTGTATATCCACCCTATATTACTAATTAAAAGTACAACAATGAATTCCTGCATCCACGTGGTTTTTTGTCGCCTTTTCTTTATCTCTGTGTGTGATACTTTTTTTCTTCTTTTCTTTTTATCGCGTACTTTTCTTTTCTCTCTCCTTTCAGTTGTATGAATTTCTTTCCCCAAATTTTGTTTCACGTGATATCCATTATTTTTTTTCTTACTATTTTCTCCTCTCTATCTCTTATTTGTCCTTAATTCGTTTATCATTCCATTGTTAGATACAAGGCCTTATAAAAACTGACAATTAATTTATGTGTTTAAGTAATTATTTGACACCAACTTTTCTAATTTATATCATATGCGTATTAAGAAAAAAATTAATTTTCAGTAATTATTTGACATTAATTTTTTTATTTAAATAATTATTTGCACCAACTTTTTAATTTATATCATGTAATTGGTTGGTGTTTCTATTTTTAATTTATATCGTGTAATTGGTTGATGTTTCTATATAAATAGTGTCATATTATTAGTGGTTTTTACATACTATTTTTTAATTTATATTATTTGATGAATGGTTCTAATCAATTTGATTACTTGTTCCTAGATATTTATTATATATACTATTACAAAATTCTATATTATTTGTTGTTTTTAATTGTATTTTATGAAATAATTTTTGTTTGATATTTGTTGGAACTTATAATTTATTTGTTGATATTATATATTAAGTTATATTTTCGAGAAAAAAATAATTATTTTTGTATTAAAAATAACTCAAAAATATATATAATAATTTTCTTAATATTATAATAATGTGTTCAAATAGTTCACGTAACACACAACGATATTATTCTACGCAATGTTGGGATAAACACAAAGTGTTGAGTGCATTTTAAAATACTCTTCTTTACTCATACTATTCATACTAATTTATTTTTGAGATCGATTTATGTGTATCATTGAATTGAGATATGAAATGGAGAGAATCATTAGTTTTTTTAAAAAATATCCCAATCAACCTGAATGTATTTGATAAAATCAATAATTTAAATCCATATTTATAAGCATATTACTTAAAGTAGAAAATCTTATAAAATATTGATTAGAAATATTTACAATTTTTTCCAAAGATTCTATGGACATTAGTGAAGTTTCTATAAAAAAAATAAAATTTAATGTATATATTTCAACCGTACAATTCGAAATTATTCTAAATAAATACCACCCACCACCTAATTGAAAATAAATAATAATAAACCTATAATTTTCCATTTTATCTCTTATTCCTAGCATAAAAACAAAATAACAAATCCTAAATAAATACCATCCCACCAGATTGAATATTGGACTAAATTTCCTATAGTTTATTCCAATATAAAAACAAAATTAACACATATTCTAAAAGATTTATTTCCCTTTTTCTCTCCTATTAAAAACAAAACGCATGTAAAAGATTTATTTGAATAAAATCCCTAACACAACAACCAAATAAATAAATAGGTAAATAATTGATAAAGAATTCTAAGATGTTTAATATAATAAAATGTTCATCGTAAATAAATATTTATTATCAACTCATATATATTCCAATAAAAAACAAAATAAAACACTTGGATGAACAAGTAAACAATTCATAAAAATTGAGGTTGAATATAATAAAATATTCATCCTAAATAAATAATTAATTGATAAAATAATTAAGGAGGTTGAGTATAATAAAATGTCCATCCTAAATAAACATCATTATGGATAAAAGTATATATTTTTCTTATTGAATCTTGGGATGACTATAATTCATATATTGGATGAACATTAGTTTATTTGTAATTTTGAACTCAAAATATATTTAATCCGTCTCTTGCTATAATTTTTTGATGCATTTTTATATTGAGAATATCTAGTAATAAATATTCTTATTTCTTATGAAGACTGACTGTTGTTATTTTCTTGAAGTAATTTATTTTGTCCCGTCTATGCATTTTTCAAAACTATGGAGTGAAACTTAATAGTATAAATTATGATTTCGCTAAAAATAAATTGAAATCGCTGATTGTAAATTAATGATAGTGAAAGGGTTGAAATCATATTGGGATTTATACTTGAAAAATTAAAAACTTACACCATTTATATATTTATATTTTAAATATTATAATATTAAATACCCGTGTTACACACGGGTATTGTGCTAGTTAGAGGATATTTAAGAGCCCAAGGATGGAGGATTGACGTCCTTCCATCCACGAGATGCAAGATGGAGTTCCCCACGAGCCATCATGGCTTGAAATGTTCTCCTCTCTTTTATCATTATTAGATTACATTTGTTCATGTGTTTTACAAACATGTTTTGTTTAACCATTTCTGGCTAGTCTCTTTAATTTCAGACATGGGAGTAGATTTATGACTCAAGTTTTATGATATTAAAGTATTTCAGTTTTTAATTATTTACTACCATTTCGTTTGTATCTTGTTAATGATTTTGTGTGGGTAATTGATCCTTAATTTACTCTTTTTCAAAAAATGTTAATATACACTAAGATAGATGCATAGATGGTGTGTGTGTGTGTGTGTGATAGAATGCTCACCGTGACTTCACTAGAGGATAGGCTATGTTGTGACTTGTCTCTGTGTCTCTTTGGAGGCCAATCAAAAGGGGCAACGTTCGCATAAGTGGGAATCTAGTGGGAAGTCTGTGCATGGTAGTAGGGGATTCGGACGCATGATAAGTCATGGATGTCCTGTGTGTTCTGATGGTTGATAAATCCTCGGAGTCTCGGGCCAGAGCTGATAGTGGGGTGTTTGGAGAAATGTGTTTCTCTAAATCACACACGAACGGATTATCTTGAACCTAGAACGTACACACAGTTATTGAACTAHAAAGAGGTCTCGATTAACCAATACCTCTTGTTCAATCGGGACATAGATCGCGAAGGGATCGTACTGTACATATAAGCTATATCACAAGGTTCTTGCAGGCACTTCATTTGTATCTAGGGAATTATGATGCGTTGTTGCTAGGCGTCTCTCATAATTCGTTGGGTTCTGGTTTGACCAGTGATTAAGTAAAATGAGTTTTATTTAATCAGGGACTCTAAGGGACGAGTTCATACAAGAACAATGTGTTGTTCGAATCATAATGTGTTGTGGACCCACGGCTAGCTTACACCTGAACCATTGAGGGTCACACCACGTGTTTCCTGATTATTGAAAACGACAGCTAGAAATTAATTGTTAATTTTAGCAAAGTTAGATGTCAATATGATTGAATCTAAGGTTCGTAATTGTGATTATGAATTGAGAAAAATACGAGAAAGTT
>BMAC01000769.1:131646-149046 GCA_014905375.1 Phtheirospermum japonicum
AGAGAGGTATGTCATTCTCTTGAAGCATTCCTTCTTATTTTCTGGAAAAACACCTCAAACGCTTACTGACTTAAGCATCGGAGAGGTTTCCACCGAAAAACCACCGGTGGTCCTTTGTAACTCGTGTTTGTGGTGTAGGTTTGGGAAGCTCTTGGGTTTTCTCAGGTGTTGTTCCGGTAGTCTACTTTTTGGGATGAAACACTACTATTATCTATATATATATATATTATGATTATGTGATAGAATATCTTTATTAGTATCTTTGATACATTTATTTGTGTATGTAAATACTTTAGTATTATTCTCAAAATATTTTCTATAAATAAATATTGTGTCGGTCAAAAATTGTCATTTTTTGCTTGTAAATTTCTTACTTTCTTTCTATTTATAAGTAGGGGTGTAATCGAGTCAAGCCAAGTCAAACATTGTCAAGCTCAAGCTCCACTACAAAACTCGAAGCTCGAGCTCGAACAAGCTCAATTTTCTCAAGCTCGATCTCGGCTCGTTTTAAAACTTGACAAGCTCGAGCTTGGCTCGGCTCGGCTCGAGTTACATAATATTAATAAAAGAAAACCTAAAAAGCATAAAATAAAATACTTAATATTAATTTTTATTATATATTTAGGTTATATATGTAAATAAGTAAGTATAATAAGGATAAGATGGTAAATCTAATAAATCTCAATTATGATCGCGAGCGTATCGAGTCGAGTATCACTGAGCTCGACTTCGTGATCAATATATACTCGAGTAGCTCGAGCTCAACTCGATTAACCTCGAGTCTATTTTGAACTTTCTTCGAGTCGATCTTGAGTAGCTCACGAGCTGGCTTGGCTCACTTACACCCCTATTTATAAGAGACGAATAGAGATCATCAAAAATATTTCTGATACTTTAATATATATTTGCAATACATTTCGTACATATTTTGATACTTTTACATTTTAATACAATTGTATATATATTCATGTGATACTTCCAGTACTATCCATGATATATTTTTTTGCATATGTAATACTTTAGTCGATGAATATAATAAATATTATATCGTTACATAAATAGCACTTTTTATGCTTCTAAAAATTGTCCTATTGTGATAGTAAAAAAATATGAACTAAATAAACATTGAAAAATACATAAAAACATTCAAAAACTAGCAAATACATATTCATCTAAAATTTATCAACAAAAACATAGGCGATATCGAAAAATTCCCAACCGACATATCCATCCATCTAAACCCCCTGTCTCCAAACGAAAACATAGACAATATCTGAGAAGTTCTCCCAAACACATACATATCTATCTAAAAACTCTCCAATAGACATATCAATCTAAACCCCCTGGTTCCCAACAAAAACATATACAAAATATCAACATAAAAAGTCAGACACATGCACATCTATATGAAAAACTAACAAAATAAAATAAATTTATTTTCTTGCACACAAATTTGCTTAACCCACTCACTTCCTACACTTGTAAACCGCAGCATTAGCCTTTCTTTTTTAGCAACTTGTTGTTTCAACTCTGGTTTCTCTTCATAAAGCTTTTTCACTTCCTTCACCACACTTACACAACCGAGTTGAAAAGACTTGAAATCAAGCTTGCACACACCTCAACCCTAATAGCGTGCTGAATCAGAGCCTTGAAAAGTGAATAAAAATACTTAAAAACTGCATTACCGTCTTTATTTTCAAAAACTAAAAAACAAAAAAGAAAAAAAAAGAAAGAAATTAACTTTAACAGACTCGGAGATGCGTATGGTACGCCACTGAAATGTTTCATATGGTGCATTAGATAAGAACCACAATCCTAATCTTGCTTCCTCATTTGCCAGAGAAAATGGAAATTTTCAAAGCTGTAATCATTGATATCGGCAGCACATAGATGATATTTTGTTTCCATTAATGCTGTCATTTCTTTAGCCTATAAGAAAGATAAATATGTTAGAACAAATCCAAAGTAGTTGGAAATAAAAAAAGTTAGGAAAAATAATTCCTCATTAACTTATATATATGCAGAATTTTCAACATATTCTATGACACTTTGAACATGTTTTGTGATACTTTAAGAATAAAACCCTAAAAACCTAGTTTTAAAATGACTGAAATGATGAAATCATTTGCTGCATATAAATTACTATTCTACCAAGACAAAGAACAATCTAAGAAATTAAATAAAATAAGGGACAAACTAAAGAAATGTGATATTGGTGGAAATTATAAATATCGGGATTATATGCTACCTAAATTAGGATCAATTGTTACAAAAAAGATGACTTACCACAATTTTCACAACTCTCTCACAGCAATCAATATCGTCCCAGTTGTGGTTGGCACATATTGTAGTTTTTTCAAAGGAATGTTGATCACAGCACAATAATAATACTCATTGTAAAGAATATGAACACAATTATGCAATTCAAAAAAAGAAATCAGCAAAAATTGTGATGAAATAACTCTAATTTTGTGATATTGTAACTATATTTTCTTTATACTTTGATCAGATATTGTAAAACATACATACTACTTTGTGATACAATAAGTGTGTTTTATGATACTTCTAATATCTTTTCTGATACTTTTAATATCTTTTGTGATACTTGATCAGATTATCTAAAACATTCGTACTGCTTTTGTGATACAACAAGTGTGTCTTATGATACTTTTAATATCTTTTGTGATACTTGATCATATATTCTAAAACATTTATACCACTTTTGTGATATAATAAGTGTGTCTTCTGATACTTTTAATATCTTTTCTGATACTTTTAATATCTTTTATGATACTTGATCAGATATTGTAAAAGTATTAACTCTACTTTTCTGATACTTTTATTGTCCTTTCCAATACTTTAATATGTTTTCTAATACTTCATCAGTTGTTTAAAAAAATAATGTGACACTTAAAACAAGGATGTGTAAATACTTTCAAAATTATCTATTGTAAAATAATTAGCCGACTTACCATGTCAAGTTTATTAAAATCAATATTAAATAAATGAAACCACAACTTAAAGCACCCCTGAATGTTAACAGAGTTTTCAAGAGATTCATCCTTATCCATCGAAATCCCATCAACAAGTTTTGCGACATTCAACTTAAAGAAAGGGCCAAAATTAAAAGTTTGACGAATAATAAATAAAATAGATGAATAAATGTGACTAACTTAAAATTTGATAACTTACACTGCTGCCGGTACTGAAGCAAAAACGACGACAACTCTCACCTTTTTTTATAGAGTTTCACCTATTCATACAATTCGGGCCATGATGATCCATATGCTCCACCCGATCACTACAATCCTAATTTTAGCCCTCACGCCCCACCACATAATTCCTATTGTCTGAACTTCAATGAGTCTTATGCCCCGCTTGAAATTTCATATAATCCGGGCTTGGAACCTTCATACGCTCCCTTCCCCTTAACTTTTTGTTACACAGGATATGACTTGTATGACCCACCCGATTCTAATTCTTTCTATCTGAACTACGATTCTTATGCTCCTCCCGACTCAATTCCCTACCACCCGAGCTATGAAGAGTGTAACCCACCTCCTCCTCCCAACCACAACCAACAAATATACTATCATCCCGATGTCCCACTTGATAATGATCCTTACTCGATTATCCGCGATGAGGTGAAGTAGCTTACTTTTGACGAGCTGCCGATTTTTGATGTGGCGGAGCCCACCTTGGGTGTTGGTAATTTGGACTTGAACACTCATTTGGGAGAGGTGTGTAAGGAGGTTGAGATTGGGGATTTGGTTGAATGCATCACCCATATTGTACTTTTTGACAAAGTTTTGGAGAAGAATTTAGGGATGTTGCCGTTGGAGGTTCTGGAGGTTGTTAGAGATTCGAGCTTACTTGCTCTTTGTGAGGATGATGAAGTGGTGCTGGATCTGGGAAATGTTGAGATGGCCGAGCCTTTTCTTGTGGCACCCAAAGCTTTGTTCGAATTTGAGAATGAGATGGTAGAAGAGGCAGTCGAGAAGGAACCTGAACGCCCTCCCCTAAGCCCAAATATTGCATTTCATATTTTTGAAAATGTTGAGGTGGTGATCGAGGAAATGAAGGAGGTTGGATTGGTGGAGGGTTGTTCCATTTGTTCAAATGATTTTCTAGTTCTTCCAGTGACCGAGCATCACTCCACGCGATTAACTTTCGATCTCTTCTTGTGATCGACTACTCGCGTTTCCGAACTCCAAAGCGAGTTGGAGCTTTCAGTTCTCTACTCCTAAAACTTGATTATCGTGACCACCTTGGAGATTATCATCGCCCGTTCTTTCTCTTGTAAAACACCAATGGGTGGCATGATCGTCACTTATTCTTGGATCTCGGATAGCGTCACTTATATAAGTCGTCGAGCTTTGGATGTTAAACAATCACTTCTTGGGAGGCAACTCAGGTTTTTGTTTTTCTCTTCTCTTATTTTTGATATTTGGAGGATTGGTCGAAGCTTGAGGTCCGTTTTTCATACCCGAAGACAGACTATGAAGGATATAAAGTTTGCTCAAGGAATGGCGTTCAAAGGAGAAAAATTGAGGCCCTAGAGAATTCCCGTCGATTGACGCCCACGTCGACGAACTCTCTGTCCAGCCCGTCGACAGGCCGTAGATCGACTCCGAGCATCAACGTCGTGTCGCGTCGATCGACGCTGAGCGTCGATGATGTGTTGACGTAAGACAGTTCGCCGATCGACGCCGTGCGTCAACACCATGTCGACGTAACCCAACTGCCAGCGTCGGTCGACCAACACATTGACACCATGGTCGACGAACTCTCTATCCAACCCATCGATAGGCCGTCGATCGACTCTAAAGCAGCCCGCCAACTTTGACCCTTGCCCAAACAAACAAAAAATCCAAATGTTTTCTTACCAATTTTTATTATATTCTCAAATAGAATTTACAAACAAATTTTGATTTTTTTGAAAATGTATATATATATATATATATATATATATATAAAATTAATAATTTGAAAAAGAAATCAAATTTTTTATGTTTGTTATTTTTCTTCGAATATTTTGGTCACTTGTGTTCTTTTTTACTTAAAAAAATTAAAATTTTCAAAAAGAAGAAAAAGTCTTTTGTACATTTTGATATTTTTATTTTATTTTTGAGTCTTGTGTGTTTGTTTTTCCCCACTTGCCCCTTTTTTGTAGGTTCCTCTCAATTCTGCCACTCGTTGGACTTCACTTCATGCTCGACTCATCATCACAAGCGTGACTATAGGGACGTATCTCTCTCTCTTCCCTTTTACCGTATTTTATCTTATTTTATGTGCAATGTGGGCATTTCATGGTTTWAGTGTGGGGGGGTTTGTCCTTATTTAGTAATTTCTTTCGTATGCTTACTTGTGTATATTATTTGAGTCGTGTGGATTGATATTGATTGGAACCTTGACGAAGTGACGTGGTTAGATGCTTTATTTAGGTTGTTTAGATTTTTGTTTGAAATTAGTATAATTGTGGGGCATGAAGTGTAGGAAACCTATGAAGTGTCTTGATCATTGTTCTATTTGTGCAATTTCTGAGAGTCAAATACTCTCTACTAGCCCCATTTTCAAATGCCCTCTATAGGAATTTTGTAAATTTATTCATTTTATTTTTGGAGACGTTAAAAACTCCACGTGCTCATTGAGAAATATTATAAGTTGCATTTAGAAACAAGCGATTGGAGTTAATGAACACTCATTTTCAAGTTGTAAAAATCATGTTCGTCTAATACCTCGAGTTTATGGGTACTCAAAAAAAAAGAATAAAAAAAGAATAAAAAGGGTACAAGAAGAGAAATCCTTTTACAAGTGAAGTATATATAATAAGTCATGAAACCCTTGTATGCATTTTTATTTTTACATTTTAGATATTATTGTAAAGAGGTGTATATATGTTAGGTCTAGTAGGGTACCGACTTAGTGGTTTGAGCATGAATAGATTTTGGTCGAAGCATGAGTGGGTTGTTCCATTTGTTCGATCGATTTTCTAGTTCTTCCAGTGACCGAGCATCACTCCACGTGATTAACTTTCGATCTCTTCTTGGTGATTGACTAATCGCATTTTCGACCTCCAAAGCGAGTTGGAGCTTTCAGTTTTCTATTCCTAAAAATTGATTATCGTGTCCACCTTGGTGATTATCATCGCCCGTTCTTTCTCTTGGAGAACACTAAGGCGTGGCACGATCGTCACTTATTCTTGGATCTCGGATAGCGTCGCTCATATAAGTCATCGAGCTTTGAACGTTAAACAAGCGCTTCTTGGGAGGCAACCCGTTTTTCTCTTCACTTATTTTTGAAATTTTGGAGGATTGGTCAAAGCTTGAGGCCCGTTTTGCATACTCGAAGACAGACTACTAAGAATATATGGTTTGCTCGAGGAACGACGTTCAAAGGAGCAAAAACAAGGCCTTGCAGAATTCCCATCGATCGACGCCCATGTCGACGAACTCTCTGTCCAGCCTGTCGACAGGCCATAGATAGACGCCGAGCGTCGATGCCATATCGCGTAGATCAACTCCGAGCGTCGACAATGTTTCGACGCAAGACAGACCGTCGATCAACGCCGAGCATTGACGCTGTGTCGATGCAACCCAGCTACCGGCATCGATCGACCAACACATCGACGGCATGGTCGACGAACTCTCTGTCCAACCTGTCGATGGGCCGTCGATCGACGCCCCCCGTCGACGCAGAAGCGGTCCGCCAACTTTGACCCTTTCCTAAAAATAAAATACAAATGTTCTCTTACCTCTTTTTATTATGTTTTCAAATAAAACTTACAAATAAATTTGAATTTTTTTAATATATATATATATATATATATATATATATATATATATATATATATATATATATATATATATATATATATATATATATATATTTTCTATGTTTGTTATTTTTTTCGAATCTTTTGGTCACTTGTGTTCTTTTTACTTAAAAAAAATTGAAAATCTTCAAAAATAAAAAAATATTTTTCTTTTGTACATTTTGATATTTTTAATTTTATTTTCGAGTCTTGTGTGTTTGTTTTTCCCCACTTACCCCTTTTTTGTAGGTTCCTCTCAACTCCGCCACCCGTTGGACTTCACTTCATGCTCAACTCATCATCACAAGCGCAACTATAGGGACGTATCTCTCTCTCTCTCTCTTCTCTTTTACCGCACTTTATATTATTTTATGTGCAATGTGGGCATTGCATGGTTAAGTGTGGGCGGTTTTATCCTTGTTTAGTAATTTCTTTCATATGCTTGCTTGTGTATTTGATTTGAGTCGTGTATTGATATTGATTGGAACCTTGACGAAGTGACGTGGTTAGATGTTTTGGTTAAGTTGTTTAGATTTTCGTTTGACATTAGTGTATTTGTGGGGCATGAAGTGTAGCAAACCTATGGAGTGTCTTGATCATTGTTCTATTTGTGCAATTCCTGAGAGTCGAATACTCTCTACTAGCCTTATTTTCAAATGCCCTCTATAGAAATTTTTGTAAATTTCTTCATTTTATTTTTGGAGACGTTAAAAACTCCATGTGCTCATTGAAAAATATTGAGAGTTGCATTTAGCAACAAGTGATTGGAGTCAATAAACTCTCATTTTAAAGTTTTAAAAATCGTGTTTGTCTAGTACCTCGACTTTACAGGTACTCAAAAAAATAAAAAGAAAAGAAGAAAAAAAAGGGTACAAGAAGAGAAATCCCTGTACAAGTGAAGTATATATAATAAGTCGTGCAACCCTTATATGCATTTTTATTTTTAATTTTTAGATTTTATTGTAAAGAGGTGTACATATGATTGGGATAGTAGGGTGCCGACTTAGTGGTTTGAGCATGAATAGATTTTGGCCGAGGCATGGATGGGGGACGTGCATGAAGGGCAACACATTACTTTTAAGTGTTCAAAAGGGAATCTAAAGCTCTTATCTCAGCGTATTGTGTCATCCTTTTAGTTGAGTTTTCAATTGATTTAATATATAACTCCTCGAATCATTTGAATGCATTAGTGTTCATATCATTGGGTGGTTAGTTTTTCTTTGTCTATGTCTAGGCTCGATTTTGCTTGAGGACAAGCAAAAAAGCTAAGTGTGGGGGAGTTGATTTATACATATTTGTCTGTGATTTTCATGTGTTTTTGTATCTTTTCGTGTGTGCTTTAGTCGTATTTTATCTCATTTCTCCTTATTTTTCGTTTTCGTAGCGTTTGTCATCTTTTTAGTGTTTTTCGTATTTCTCTTACTTTTTATATATTTTTATATTATTTTGATTTTCTTTGTTTTAGGGTAGTCGATCAAGCCTGGGAGCGTTCTCGAGGATCACAACTGGCTAGATTTGATGAAAATACGACTCGTACCCGTAAAGCACAACTATCGATCGATGCGTGCATCGATGCCCCATCGACGCGATGTCGACGCACCGTCGATGCCCAGTCGATGAGCCATCGACGGGGCCATTTTCCAGCATCGGAGGTCAGGCCATTTTCGGTCATTTTTGGGCAAAAGAACTATTTTGCCCTCACTTTAACTCTTATAAATAGAACTTTCTTCTTAGAATTCAAAGCTTTTGAACCCACCTAGGGTTTGATAGCCCAAACTCTCTTATGAGTTTTCCATTTCTTTCTTTCATTTTAAAACATCGAATCTTAGCTTAATTCTTAGGGTCTCAACGTTCATGTTCTTATCATTTGAACGGTGAAACTTTCCATTTCCATTAGTAAGCTTTCAATTTCCCTTGTTTTATTATTCCAAATTTATGTTGCTTTGTTTATGTGTTCTTGTTGAGATTATGATGTTCTAGATTCGTGATTGTTTTCCTTGCATTTTTCATGATTTCATGTTATATAATAGATATTCATATGATTATAATTGTTGTTCTTCAAAGTTCATTCTCCATTGTTGCGTTCTTCCAAGCTTTTTGTTGAATCATGTCCATGTTTGCGTTGAATTTGAATTGATGTGTTTCTTAATGAGTAGAATTTACAGGTCTAGTGTCTAAAATCGTTTAGAACCATCAATTGGGATTTTCGGGTGTTTAATCTACAAGTTGGGATTGACAACCCCAATTTGTAGATTAAGTGTTTGATAAAATACCAATTGATCATGGAGACGATTCTAGAGCCCTAGACACCCATTTTCTTAATCTTTTCAAAGTCCTTGATTTCGTTGCTCGTCATTTAAATCATCGTCTTAGTAATTACAACTTTCAAACCAAAACTTGATTGAGTATTTAGTGTAGATTTTTCATTATTTTCTCGTTCGTGAAATCAAATACAAAAACTGCTTCTGTTTAGTCTTCCTCGAGAGATTCGATTTGAGTCAAACTTACCACTTACTATTGCTCCGTTATCTTGTGGACAAACTTTTATTTTAATTAAAAAGTAAGTGTAAAAAGTTCAATTCAAGCGTCAACGACCAAGCTTCAATAATAGTCGAATAAATCCTCATTTCAACATTCAAAAATCGCATGTCCTCTCTTGGGATGGTCTATACTCTATCAAATTAAAACATCCACTCATTGCCAAATAAAAGGAACAAATATTATTGAAATAATAATAATAAATCCATATAAAAAGTAAAATATGTGATTTGCTAAAATAACTTAAAATTCCTTTGGTATGGTACCAAAATCATATAGGCAGTAATTAACAATTTCTCTATGCTGACTTGAGAGAATGTTCTTATTCATCCACATAAAATGAGAGACATAACCAACATTCTCATCAATAACTCAACCATCCATGAAGTCAAGTGGCTGAACAGTTCCTTTAGGACCATTTGAAGTAACCTACTTTATTGCGTCTGTAATCTCAACATCAATCACAAAAAAATCATCCTCTTCATCTCGCTCAGGAGTCAACAACTGGAGATTTGGCATATCTTCATTCATTTTCTTCATTACATATAATTGAGCCACAATATCATCAATGTATTTGAGGAATGGTGGATCAGAAAAGAACTCCTGACTAGCAGTTGGAGATTTGCTAACGTAAATCACATCTGCTGAAGTAGACACATGACTACTTCTCAGATTATCCTTCATTGCCAATTTGCCACTAGCCGCTTCATATGATGTTTGGTAACAACATCGATGTCTCTTTTCAAGAACAAAGATATCTCATGCATTTCCTATGTACACAAAAACATAAATAACACATATTATTAATAATGAAAAAAAACATAAGATGAAATAAAAATTATAAAATACTTTAACACTAAGTTGTGATACTTTAACTATATTTTCTAATACTATTCATTCCTTTTGTGATACTTTGACTTTTCGTATAAGACATATATTTAATATATATAAATACTTTAGTATATTTATGTGATACCTGGAAAATATATTGAGATACTTTAAGAAAATAAGAAAGTATATTCCACTTCAAACAATACTTTAACACTGAGTTGTGATACTTTAACTATATTTTCTAATATTATTCTTTCCTTTTGTGATACTTTCACTTTTTGTATAGGACATATACTTAATATATATACAATACTTCAAGAAATTATCAAAATCAAGAAACTTAGATAAGAAAAACTACACAAAAATGACTTACATCATTGGCTTCATTGCAAAGAGCTAAATCATCGGGATCATCATTTGATAGATCAAACCTTGTACACCTCGTGCTTGTACTCTTTGCATCGCTCTTGCATGGACGACCCTCTCCATCACTCTTTCCCTTCTTGCTCTTTGATCCACACAGCTCGTACATACTTTTTTGGCTTATCGGGTATAAATCATGAAAAACCTCACCATCCCCAAAGCCCCATCCCAAAACCTCTTTATACATCCGTTTGTTAAACCTTTCAGACATCCAATGCTGGATCATTAGCAACGTCGTAGGCTCAGCACACCCTTTCCACTTAAGACGATGAAAATAAACGAATGCAAGAGCCAACACACAGCCTTCGTGATGTTGTATTTTCTCATAGCCTTACACAATGTTTTAAGAACATATGATGACCAATCAAAAGTAATTATCTTATTGACATCATATATGGACTGTGCAGCACTGAAATTCACAGTTCCATTAGTAGATGGGGCCAACAAAGAGGATAGGGCATACAGAACAAACAATCTCTTAAAATCATCACCTCCTTCATGAAAGCTATTCTGTAGAAGGTCTTTCAGATTGCCAGCGGGCGAACCAGTTTCTATACCATTTCTAGCTAAAAAGTCTCTCTCCAACTCAGACTACTCCCCTCGCAACTCAATGACACTATTACCCGTGTCGTCGGCAACAAAAGATATCACAGATATCAGAATTCATGGCAGCAAACCTAATAGAAGAGCTAATACTTAACATCCTACTCGACCCATTAAAGTTCTCCACTAGCCATCTGAACAACGAATGTGAACACAAATTTAACTTTGTCAAACCCCCAAACCCTATGCTCTCTAGATCAAAAATCTTTATAAGGTTGAATTCTTGAACAAGCTCAGAAAAAGACAAAGGTCTTGATTTTGTAGAAGAATCCCGATCAAACCTAATATAAGAAAAAATTGTTTACACATTAAATTATGTGATACCTTAGCTATATTTACTAATGCTTAAACCACATGATTTTGAGTTTAACAAAGCAGATATAATATAAAACATAAGTGTATTAGCTTAACTTCTTAGAGGGCTTGTTTAAAGGGTCCCCAACTCTTTTTGTACACTTCAAAGAGGTACCTTCACTGGAAAAAAAACAAAAAAACACATAAGGTATCAGACCACATGTAATACTTTAGATTTTTTTCTAATACTTTAAATATATATTTTCCAATACATAAAGTGAAACAAAAAACAACTTTAAAATACCAAACAAATATAATACTTTAAGCCTATTGTGTGATACTTTAGATGTGTTTGTAATACCTTAATTATATTTTCTACGTAATGTGAAGAAAAATAAGTTAAGCCCATAAAATATATATGATACATTAAACCTATTATGTGATACATTTATAACATTTTAAGATACTATATATGATAAAGAAAGTATCTTAAAATATAAGTGTCATATAATGTATTTTAAAGTATCTTAAGATACTCATAGGAGCCTTACTCACCAAATGAGTAAAAACACATTAGATATCATACCACATGTAATACTTTAGATTTGATTTTTAATAATTTATATGTACTTTTTAATACATAATGTTAAACAGGAAAACTTTAAAAATACCAAAACAAATATGATACTTTAAACCTATTGTGTGGTACTTTATATGTGCTTGTAATACCTTAATTAAAATTTTAAATACACAATGTGAAAAAAAAAATTAAACACACAAAACATATATAATACTTTAAACTATTGTGTGATACTTTCATAGCATTTTAAGATACTTATATGATAAATATATATTTCAAATAATACCTATTCTCCTTCACAAGATCCTTCACCGGATGTGGCTTCCCTTTAACCTTCGACACAGTAAGACTCTTCTTCTTCTTCTTCTTCTTATTCTCCTTCTTCTTCTTCACATTTCCTTCATCATTACACTCGTTTGAGTTCTTTGTGCACTTCATGGGCAGATTGAAATCATTCTTAGATGCTTCTACTAGCACCTCATCACCTGCCCCCACAACTTCTCAACTTTCTTTCCCAAAACCTTCGCCACCCGACATCTTCTTCAACTTCCCTTTAGCTTTATATACAACAAAATCATTGTCCTTAGGTACTTCTACCAGCACCTCGTCACCTGACCCCAGAACCATCTCCACATCCTTTTCCAAAACATTCTTCACAACCAACATCTTCTTCAACTTCCATTTAGCTTTACCCATAGCAAAATCGATTTCCTTAGGTGCTTCTACTAGCACCTCGTCGCTTGACCCTAGAACCTTCTCCACAGATCTTACGGCAACCTTCTTTGCCCCCAGCATCTCCTTCAACTTCCATTTAGCTTTCTCTGCAAAGGAATCATCGTTCTTAGGTTCTTCTACTAGCACCTCGTTGCTTGACTCCATAACCTTTTTCGCAATCTTCTTCGCGCCCGGCATCTTCTACACCTTCTCTAAAACCTTTTCCATAAAATTATCGTCTGCAACTGCGACATCTACTCCCATAGTCATTGTCTTTCTTATTTCTTCACCAACAACAGGTTTTCCTGCTTTCAATCGATTCCCATTTAACCTTAAAATATCATCGCGAACTGATGAAAGTGTGGTTATCTAATGGCCATCAACAGACATTTTCTTCTGTTTTGGTGGATATGATAATCTCCTCGCTCTCTGGTTTTTCATTAATCTATAAAAAACAATGATACAAAAAAATGTAACACACACAAATACAAAAAATATCACAAAAAAATTGCCAAACCATATCATCTGAAAAAAAAAATTAAAACTCATACAACACATATAATAGCTGAACGAAAGAAACACAAAATAAAAATCAAATAAAATAACACAATAGAACACTATACATCGAAGAAAAGTAAGGAAAGAAACTAATGAAAAAGAAAGTGAATAAAAACAAAATACCGGAATTGTGTATTTGTATGTGTTCTAGGATTGAACACGAAAAAACCTGCTTTAAAAAATAAAAGAAATCAAGAAAATTACCTTCAATATTCAATCAATTCAATTGAAGATTACCACTTCCAACTTCGTCGTCACCAAAGGCCTAGACTGAAATCCCTGGTGGTTCCAAAGTCGCCATCGTCAATTCAATATTCTCCTCTTTCCGATCGAGCTTTCACACGGAATTTAAAAGATTTTCAGTATGATTGATTTTCCTTCCGTTCGACAGTAAATCTCAAGTTTTTTGTGGAATATGAACGGTTTTGCTGCTATACAAAAAGGTTTTCAGTAAGTTTATGTAAAATTGGGTGGGCACCGGTCAATTGGGTCTGGGTGGGCGACGGTTACTGGTTCTGGGTGGGATGTTTATGTAGAACTGGGTGGGCACTGGTCAATTGGGTCTGGGGGCGGCGGTTACTAGGTCTGTGAGGGCGATTTGGGTCCAAATAATAAAATTTTAATCTCTTCCAAGTATTTGCCATTAATTATATATTCAATTCATGACAATGTTTACAATACATATAATACATATTACGTTATTTCTTTAAGAAATATATAGTTAGATATGGATATAAAAGTTAGTTTTTCTTACTATTATTTATTTTATAATTATAATAGGGTTATAATTGTAATTAAATACACTTACCTTATGCAAAATACTATTACTACATGTAGCATCACCTATTAAAATATTACTTTAAATATTATCATTTTTGTTTGATAAAAACTAATTCGTGCTTTCATGTTATAATAATATAAATTATTCAAAAGTAAGAAATAACTTATTTTGCTTCTGATTTAGACTTTAATCATAATATCTTTGGTGTATATTAATTTATATTTTACTTGTTTTGATACCCAATAGAATTAAAACATTCCCAAACATTTGGAAGCAAAACAAATGTCTCCACCAATATATTTTAATCATAATGATTAGATTTTTTCCTCTATTACGTCATTGCCTAAAACGAGATTTTGATGATATCTATATATATATAAAAAGGCTAGTATTTTTAAAAATATTTCTCAAAATTTTCCCTCTAAAACGACATGCTAAATATAATAGTCAGTTGTAATTAATTAAAAAAATATATAAAAGTCATGTATTTATGTTTATATTTAAGTTATTACTTACATACTTATTAAATCTTATATATATATATATATATATAGGGTTGGGTTCAAATGAGAACCCGTCATTATATGTGAACCTAGGAACTCATCTTGACCATTAGATTGGATAATCTTGATGGTTGAGATCATGACATGTCAGCATTAATTAATTAAAAATAGTATTTTGGACATATATCAACGTTTACAAAGAGCACTACATTATTCTTTGGAAAGCACAATAGATTAAGAAGAAAAAACATTACGATTGTATAAAAAAAGCACCACAAATTTCGTCTATAAACTGCAAATTCAAAAATTTGAAATGAAACTTAAATTTTCAACAAACCATAACTTTTTCAAATTTTATTCGTTTTGAATGAAATATATATCAAATTAATCACATTCTCAAGATCTACAATTTAAGATACATATTGCATGTTTTAAAACTTAAAAATATATATATATAATTAAATTTAAAAAAATGGACTGATTTTAGCACTACAGTACTTTGTAAAAAGCACAATGAACCTGGACATATAATTGCACTGTGCCAATATTAGATCTAAGGTCAGGATTAGTCCCCTAGGTTCGCATATAATGACGGGGTTCTCATTTGAACCTAATCCTATATATATATAATATACTATATATATATTATATATATATATATATATATTTGGATCATATTTAAATCTTAGATATGACTTATATATAGTATATGAATTCACATGTATAATTATTCAACCAAAACTTTCCATTAAGACAATCATTACCAAATGTATACATATTTAATTAATTATAGAGTTGATATTGTAATAAAGTTAATAACTATAATTATTATCTATCACATTAATTTATATATGACTTGCATAAATATTTTTAATACATTTATATTTTTATATACAATAAGTAAAATTTTAAATCAAATTATGACAAATTGAAATTAAAATTAATAAATCTTACAAATATCTATAACTATATAATAAGTGAGCAGTATAAAAATAATTTGTTTTTAATATTCTTATTATTATTGAATGCATGGTTACCATTTTCTATATATAGAAAAATTTCTTCCAATGATATTTATATACGACTGACAAACATTTTCTCTACATATTTAAGAAATAGCTATACAACTATGTTCTAATCTATATTTATGCATGAACAATGTCTTTAACCAAAAATTTTTACAAAAGTTTTAACATATTCAAATTGATTAATATTAGTTTCTAATTGATTTAGATTAGGTCCTAAAATTATTTTTTTGTCATATATTGCATATGACAATATAATTAGATAATTTCAAAATAGAAGATCAGTACGAAACACTTTATATAATATTTAATTTAAATTGTTCTAATATCCCGAAATTTCAATATAAATAAATAAATTATTATTATTAATAGCTTTCATAAATAATTATTTACTTTKTATTAAGTGACCTAATATTTGATTTAGCCTTCATAAATAATTATTTGGTTAAGTGTATGTGTGTTTAATCATATTTTAAATAAAAAGTAATAATTTAAATTGTCCTTACATGCAATATATTCATCCTAAACATCAAAATGGTAAACTAAGAATTATACCCTCCACCAAATATTATTTATTTAAAATAATATAATATAAAATAACCTTCATAAATAATGAATTACTTTGAATATGGTAAATCCAATTAGATTAATTATATTTATTATATAAATGGTGAAACTTGAGCAATTTAAAATAGATAATTACTTCATTAAAAATATAATAATCTCCATTAATTATAATTGAATTAAATTAAAAGATTTCCTACATAATCCCCGGTCAACTATAATTTAAAGCTCCCCACCCAAAAAATAAAGTAAATAAACATTGTATGTAATCAATTTGTTTCTAATGTTCAACTATTTTTTTATGAAAAAATAAAAGTAATCAAAAGTTATGTATTACCGTAAATAACCACTAAAATTCAAATCTTTATATATATATATATGGTTGGGTTCAAATGAAACCATGTCAATATATGCGAACCTAGGGACCAATCCTGACCATTAGATTGGATAATCTCGATGGTTGAGAACATGACACGTAAGCAGGGTAATTATGGAAAATACTGAATTAATCTAATTAAAAGGGTATTTTGGACATATATCAGCATTTCGAAAGAGCACTGCATTGCTCTCTAGAAAGCACACGGGTAAAAAAAAGCACTACGACTGTATACAAAAAAGCATCACAAATTTCATTTTTATAAATGAATGTAATTAAATTTAAAAACCTGAATATTAAAAGCATCGCATGTGATTAATTTTAGCACTACAATACTGTATAAAAAAGCACTGTTAAAAACCTGAATATTAAAAGCATCGCATGTGATTAATTTTAGCACTACATTACTGTGTAAAAAACATTGTTAAAATACGATTAAGAATTTTGGATTTTTACTATATTTTACTTCTTTTATAATAAAAAGTAGCAATGCTTTTCTTAATATTATTACAGCGCTTTTTTACTACATTATCACTGCTTTTTTCGATTGGCGAGGATTCTATGGTTTAAGCCGTCCGAAATCCAGTTTTGCCATAAATCGGTTGTCAACAGCTCAACCAACTTCCCAGCCACTGTACATGCATAATATCAACATATACATATGAACCCATTAGCATTATTAACACCATTAAGACTCTGCACAAAGTCCACATTTCTCCCCCTCCAAATGCACACAACCCTCCGTCACAAAATCGTGACTGTATCTTCCCAGCCAACATCAGTCCCAGACCCACAT
>BMAC01000769.1:150556-198923 GCA_014905375.1 Phtheirospermum japonicum
TATATATATATATATATAACAATTAAACATTTAGTACTTTGTATACACGCTTTCCTTATAGGTGTGTCATTCTATTGATAGAGACATTATATAATGAGCTAATAAATTGGTCTTTTAATTAATATTTATTTATTTGACAATTACAATATATGATGAAAAATAATAAATAGGTATAATTTTATTTTTTACAAAGTTGATCATGTTGTTTATATTTCTACATAATTAATTGATTGTTTATTTGATACGGACTTGACGATGTGGATATTGTCTCCTTACAATTAGTAATGTTAGCGGATCACCTTCATGGACTTACCTCAACAATCTCGAAAATTCAAATTTCCAGTTAAAACCATAAAATAACTTACCGGTATGAAAAGGTAATTTTATGTGATTATTTTTAAGAATAATTGTTATGGGATTTAAATAATATTTAACAAAATATAGTCTTTAAGTTAAACCATAAAATAACTTTAACATTACGTAGAAGTACTTTTATGTGATTATCCTTGAAAATAATTATTATGGGTTTTAAATAATTTTTATTAGTTTTGACATTGAATGTATTTTAGGTGTGTATTTTTTTTATCCATGCTACTTTAATAGGAGAATAGCTTGAATGGGTTTAACAACAATTCATTTTAATTTTTGTTGAATATCGATTGGTATTGATGGTATTTATTATTTTAGCATAATTGATTTTTTTTTCTCCTTAGTGTATTAATTCTAATATTTCATGTTTCACATATGGGTATTACTTAGTTTTATAAGCTTTAATTATTGGAAACATAGGCTACTGCTAGCAAATAAATTCTATTTATAATTTAAGATTATTAAACCATTCAAGTATGATGTGTGAGAGGGTGAATGATTCAGAAGAACTAATTGAAGATTATTTTTATATTTAATATGATTCTTAATAATAATATTTTGATAAATAAAAAAGAATAAGAAAATATGTATCAATTAGTATTTTGAGTGATTCTAAATAAGGAAATCAATTACGTGGTATCTTTAAAAAACAACGAGACTTCATTAATTACGTATGTAATTAAATAATTCAATTAATCTATATATTATAATAAAATGTCGATCTTATCATACACACTATTAATATTACATGATGCATGTGAATAAAAATATGTTAGATGATAATTATATATTAAAATTAACTGAATTATATTTTAAATATGTAAAATGATATTATAGGGGACGGAATTCCCCTCGATAAAATATCGAGAGCACTGAGTTCCCTCAATATCACTGAGGGAAATTATTTTCCTTTAGTACTTCACCGAGGGAATCCTCACCTCTTAGTATTTTGAATTTTTTTAAAAAAAGAAAAAAAATATAATTATCGATCAATTGTTAATATTTATGATTCTAAAATAAGGAAAGCAACCTCGTGATATCTTAAGAAAAATAACGAGACTTCATTAGTTACGTATGCAATTGAATAACTCGATCGATCTGTATAGTATAACAAAAGATCGATCGTATCATACTATTAATATTACACGATACATGCCAATAAATATAAGTTTGATGGTAATTATATATTAAATTCATAAGAATTACATTTTAAATGTATAGTATAAAATTATAGTATTTATTTTAATTTTATTAAAAAATATATATATTTTAATTTTCAAAATACCGAGGGGACGGAATTCTTCTCGGTAATGCCGAGTGCATTTTTTTACCCTCAATGATATTTTTTTTTTTCATAATTTGTCGAGGCGTCAAATACCATCGGTATTAGTGAGGGCATAATACCGAGTGCATTTGATTCCCCTATATACTTTCGAGGATTTTATATTCCCCTCCGTATTACCGAGGTGTTTTTTCGCTCGATATATTTTCCCTCGAGAATCTTTCAACATTACCTTTGATAACAGTGACGGAAAATGTTGGCGCCGATTTACTGAAGGTTTTATCGAGGTGTGGTTAACGAAGGTTTAATCCATCGGTAAAAATCTCTCGGTATTACTAAGGGCAAATATGCTTGGTAATCCAAATTGAGATTACTAATAGCCAAAACTGTTAGTTTAGTATACTGGAAGGACATGTCTTTGTATACTTATACTAATTATTTATGATAATATGAAATGGTTTTGCAGTCACTGTAGTGTATTTTATATAATCGTTCTAGTGCAAATGTTCCATATACATACGTTGTAGATGATATGGTGTAGGGAGTCACACGTTAAGATCATATCATCAGAACCTTGTATTGTATTAAATGCTCACGGCATAGATGGTCCTGAACACACCATCGATAAACCGTGGGATAAACTAACAAGTTAGTTTATCTTGATTGACTGATTATTCTAGTACACACCGTGTAGTGTATTTGAGGAAAGGATCGCGATAGGATACTATTCTCTGTCTCTGACCCAAATAGTGAGAGAATAAAGATCCACAGAGTTCGGGTTCTGAACTCATGTGATGTTGTCGATCATATTCTTGTACTGATCATTGCTTTGATTT
Organism: Phtheirospermum japonicum; assembly: GCA_014905375.1. Lineage (NCBI taxonomy): Eukaryota > Viridiplantae > Streptophyta > Magnoliopsida > Lamiales > Orobanchaceae > Phtheirospermum > Phtheirospermum japonicum. Next base: position 153,044 of record BMAC01000769.1, read on the forward strand.
ATCAATGGGTGAGATTTTTTCGTAGATCAATAGATTCGATATTTTGGGCAATGTCAGTTCATGTATGATGAGTCGAACAGTATGCATGAGCACCGTGTCCTGGTGCGCCAGGTTGATGATATTCTCTTGAGGAAACACAAGTGCATGCTGAAACCCTGCAGGTGGGATTTATTCCGTGCATGAATAAAGCTTGTGTGGTACTACTCAAGGTTTTAGAAGTTAATTATTTATAGCTATCAGAGGCTTACATAATTAATTAATGAACATTAAATCTTAAACACGGGGAATGGCTGGACTAAAGGAAAAAGCTTATTCAGAAATATGTATTAAATTGGTAGGTCAGTTTTACCTTTTTAGTGGAATAAAAATAAAACTTAATTTATTTAATTATATCCTAAGTTTATTATATTAGAAATTAAATAAATTAATGGGCCAATTTAATATTCTTCTAGATCCCTGTTGTAGCCCAACATGACTGTAAGTGGACTGGAGATGGAACATAAGATAGAGGCCTAAACCCAGTAGGGTTTGGAGGCTTGATTTTCGAAAACCCCTAATATAAAAGGGGGTGTAATTTTTGAGAATCACACACATATTTACACAAAAAATCATCCCCTCTTGGTTCTTACCTGATCTCCATAGATTTCACAATCCTATCTGTAGTATACAGCCCACTCTGTATCAGATACGCAGTCCGAGAATACAGCAGAAGATCCGATAGTTGAATCTGCTGCAGAAAATTCGACGGCTTTGATGGAGAGGAGAGGCGCCGAATTCATCTTCATTCAACAGCAAGATCAGACCTTTGATCTTGTCCTCAGACCGTCTGATTATTGTAAGTAGATTCAATATTTATGTTTCCGATTTATTAAATTTTAATCTGTCGTACATGTTTTAATCCGGACGTGTGAATACATTCATATGCATGAAAATAGGGATAATTTTTTTTTGCCCCCCAATGTATGCAGTTTTTTTTACTTTGCCCCCCAAAATATTTTTTATTCTACTTTGCCCCCTGATGTACAATAATTTTTGACGTTGCCCCCCAAACTTTATATCCGGCAAAATATTCCTTTTAGATTCCATCGACGGGCAGCTGGGGGGCAAAGTGAAATAATCTTATTGTTTGGGGGTAAAGTGCAAAAAATCTTATAGTTTGGGGGGCAAATTAAAATAATATAAATATTAAATTTTTGTTTTAAGATTTTATATTTGAGAAAGATATATAATTTTTATCTTATACTCGCACACACACAAAGTTGTGAATACAATTCCAAATTAAAAAAAAAAACCATAAATTTTCAATTAATATTTATAATTTTCTAAATATAAATATTATCAATACATCTTGTATATTATTAATTATTAAACACATGACTAAGTATTATTTAAATTATTATGATAAAAAAATAAAATTATCATTCGATATTATTATTTGTATAAAAAGTGTGATTAAATACTATATTAATCATGAGTACATTGGTTATTATATAAGATTATAATTATCGAATGATTAATATAATTAAAACCTTATAATATCAWGATTTTAATTATATTAATCATACGATAATTATAATCTTATATAATAATGTACTCATGATTAATATAGTATTTAATCACATATCTTATACAAATAATAATATCGAAAGATAATTTTATTTTTCTTATCATAATATTATAATGCATATAAGAAATACACCTTTATTTTATTTTATTCAATCATATTACATAATAATATATTATTATGTTACTTAGCCTAATAATTTACATAATACTTAGTCATGTATTTCATATTTAATAATATAAAAGATATATTAACAATATTTATATTTAGAAAATTATAAATATTAACTGAAAATTTATGGGGTTTTTTCTTTTTTCTTTTTTAAATTGGAATTGTATTGACAACTTTGTGTGTGTGTGAGTATAAGATAAAAATTATATATATTTTTCAAATATAGAATTTTAAAATAAAATTTTAATATTCATATTATTTTAATTTGCCCCTCAAACTCTAAGATTTTTTGCACTTTACCCCCCAAACTATAAGATTCTTTCACTTTACCCCCCAGCTGCCCGTCGATGGAATTTAGAAGGAATATTTCGCCGGAAATAAAGTTTGGGGGGTAACGTCGAAAATTATTGTACATCAGGGGGCAAAGTGGAACAAAAAATACTTTGGGGGGCAAAGTGGAAAAAACTGCATACATTGGGGGGCAAAAAAAAATTATCCCCATGAAAATATAATTTACATGAACACATAATTAAAATATGAATATCCAATAGATCCTGCAGGGTTCAATTCGAAAAAACCCCAACAACAATTAAGACATCAAATTTATGATTTATAATATTGTATGTAAAACTACAAATAGACATATTATTCTACAAGTCACCAATCGAAAGTTGGTGGGAACTAAGACTGTACGAATATAATAACAAATATATTATATACCAAAAAATGTCAAATAATACATAGTGATTAGAATCAATAATAACACTAATATTCAATTTATATATTTATGCACCATCAAATTCGTGCATCGCACGGGTATAAAGTACTAGTATACTACTAATGTATTTGTAATATTATTGTGTAATATTTCATACTAGTTTAATACCCGTGTATCACACGGGATTTATAAAAATAAACAGAACAAATATTTGTAAAAATTACAAAGTTTTAAACTTAATATAAAAAGTTAAAAGAATATGTTTTCAACCCGTGCCCTTTTCGATTTATTAATTATTATAATTATTAATTTATATTATATTTTAATGGTTAGATTAAATTCTTTAATAATTATATTTACATTCCTATAAAAATTGAAAAGATGTTACATTTTCAACCCGTCTATAATCTATATTAATTAATATTATTAACTCATTTTATATTTTTATGTTTAGATTAATTTGGTTATAATTATAGTTACATATTTTAAAAAATTCAAAAGGTGTCATACTCACAAACCTTCTCGCATTGTGTCATTGTCTAATAAATATTAATTATTATTATATAATTTTATTTTTTTATATTTAGATTAAATTCATTAATAATATTTAGTTACATACTCCAATTATTGAGAATATATCATAATTACCTATACAGAATATTTTAAATTTCAAAAATAATTTATTTCAACTTTTATTATAAATACAACTTATTTAATTATTTTCATAAATGAGTTTCTTTTTGTAATTTAAATTATTTCATATGTAATTTGTTTTTTAATTAAAATAATTAATTTAAATATTTTATACTAATTATATATGACTTATTTATATTTTATATTAGTAGCATAAAAGAAGATTATTGAATTAAACAAAATATAATAAAAGAAAACTATTAAGTTAGGCTTAATATAACAAAAATAAAATATTAAATTAGGCAAGATACAATAAAAGAAAAATATTAAGTTAAGTATATTGGGCTCGGATGACATATAAGCAACCGAAGAACCAAAACTTTTTATTATCCAAGCGAAGTATACAAAGCAAACACATAAATTAGGAGGATTTTGTATTAATATATACTTGTTTAACACCTGTGTATATCAAAAGATAAATATAAAAAATATTTGTGACAGTTAAAGAATTTTAAATTTAAAATAAAAAATTAAAATAATGTATTCTCAACCTGTGCCTTGTACATGTCTAATCTATTTATTAATTAGTATAAATATTAAATAATTCTGTATTTGATGTTTAAATTAAATTCATTAATAATCTTAGTTACATAATTACAAAAATTCAAAAGGCATCACATTCTAAACCTGTGCCTAATATGTATTTTATTAATTATTATTATTAAATCATTTTATATATTAGCACGCGTTTAGAATAAGTTCGTTAATAATTATTAGTTACATACTTTGAGATATTTAAAAGATGTGCTCTCAACCCGTGTCGAATTGTATTGGTGTCTAATTAATATTTATTAATTATTAGTATATAATTTAATATTTTTATGTTTAGATTGAATACATTACTAATATTTAGTTACATACTTAGATTATTGTAAATAACTCATATCTTGCCTATATAGAATATTTGAAACTCCAAAAATAAAATTATTTTAAATCCTATTATCAATAAAACTTATTTAACTATCTTCATAATAATTTTTTAATTAGAATTATTTCATACGTAGTTTGTCTTTTAGTAAAAATAACTAATTTAGATCTTATCTACTAATTATATATGACTTATTTATATTTTTATATTAGGAGAAGTAAAGGAAAGTATTGAATAATAAAAAATATAATAAAAGAATTAAATTAGGTAAGATACAATAAAAATAAAAGTATTAAATTAGGTAAAGATTAGGCTAGGATGACACATAAGCAAACGAAGCACAAAGATTTTTTATTTGTCAAACGAAGCATATGAAGCAGACACATAGATTAGGAGGATTTTGCATTAATATATAGGGGTGATAATTGATCCGTTTTCTTTTTAAACTATAATGGGTGTGATTAATGATTTGAAAATTCAGAAAGAGCTAATCATGTGTTGTGGGAAATTTTCATAAGCAACCGTTGTAGATGCCGAAAGTAAGAAGTGAGTAAAGAATTTTGAAAAATAAGTAAAAATAAAGAGATAATTCCCATATAGTTAAATAGGAAAACATTTTTTTTCCAAGATAACACATTTAAAATATTAATTTTTTATTTGCTCATCAACTTCTCATTTAATTTAAATTAATATATAAGCATACAAGTTTACTTTTACTATCCTATTTTATTTTATCTTTCAATTTTATTTTTTTTCTTTAATTCAAATAAAATTTATATTAATTTCATACTACCCATATTAATTTCATATTGATCGTAGCCACTCCCACCGGTTATTATCGGACTCTGGTCGTTGTTGCCGGACTCTGATCGAATTTCATACTACATCATTAAACTTCATACTTTATCGTAAAATTTCATAATATTTTGTTAAATTTCATCTATTTTTTGAAATCCCATACTTATCCATTTAGTTTCATACTAATAACCATCGAATTCCTTTTAAAAAGAAATTCAAAATTATACTTTTTTAGTTTTATTTTACATTTCATTTCCTTACTATATATTATGATATTCACATCCACTTTATAGTATGAAAATCCATACTACAAATTACATACTACTCTGTCAATTTCATTCCAACCCTAAAAAATTTCAAGAATGGATTCATTTTACATTAATCGAATTTCATACTAACTCTATTAAACTTTTACTAATCCTGTCAAATTCCATACTAACTCTACAAAAATTTACAAAATAATGATATATCATACTACTTATATCAAAATTGATATTAATTCTATTGGATTTTCATTTTAACCACATTAGTCATTCAAATTGTTGGGAAGTTTATTTATGGGAATTTCTTATTTTATTATTTGCCTTTCTTGGGCTCAAAATAAATTAGGGAACTAGATTTAGGACTTTATTTATTTCCTTTTATTTGTTTCCTAAATTGTGTTTAAGACTTGTTTAACTTGTTTACCAAGTTTAGGACTCTTGTCTATTTAAGACAAGACAAGGACACAAGAGAACCTTATCTCTCATACACGGCTTATAACGACGTAAAGAAAAAGAGAGACGCAGCAAGAGCAAGACGACGCGAGACGAGAAGAACACGAGCAAGTAAAAGACTTGAGGCAACGATCTAAATTAAGAAGATCTTCAAAGTTGCGTAACCAACAGAGAAGATCATCATAAGCTTTGCCACAAGACTTGAAGCCACGATATTTATCACGGAGATATTTGGAGTTGCATAACCAACAAAGAAGATCATCATACCGAGGCGACAAATATTTTAGTATCAAGTGTTTATACAAGTGTTTTTCATATATTACTATATATTTATATTTGATCTTGAACGATTTAAAAGTAATATAGTTTTCGGGTTTGTGTACCCAAGTTCGTAAGTACTTTTACTTACGAACGGAATTTAAACTGTTGTGTTCAAACTATTTTTTGTATAATTCCGCTGCACGTTTTTAACTTTGTGTGATGATAGTTTCGATGTTGTTAACATCATTCTTAACATCTGTTTTCTAAAACTACTGTTTATTACTCTGAAACTATTTGATGTTAGTTTCGGTGTTTGCAACATTAAAAGCAAAATCATTTTACTGATACTTATTTTCAAAACCATAGGCCTACAAATCTACAATTGGCATCTAGAGCGGGTTACTTGACGTACTAGGTATATTGATCCTTATTTCTTTAGGATTTTATGGATGCAGAGGTTGATGAATCTCTTTACGAGTACGAGAAGCTGAGCATCTAGCATAAATAATTATTTGTTAGTTGGGAAAACAAGTACTCAAAGTCAGGAATCTTATGATCGAGGTGGACAAACTGACTCAGGAAAAGGATGACCAACTGAATATAATTGTCCGATTGGAGTCGTCCCTCACAAAAAAGGATGCTGAGCTAGAACGAGTAAAGACCGATTTGAAGAAAGTACAAGAAACCCTCTCAAACCTCAACAAGGGTAAGGCAAAGCTTGATGAAATTCTGAAACTGAATATCCTGGATTCTTCAAAACACGGTATTGGATACAAGTATGTTCAACAAATGTTGGAGTCTAGCCAGAAATTGGAGAAGGTCAAGCGCCACAAGAGAAGACAAAGACAATACGTGTGTCATCACTGTGGTGAAAGAGGTTACATTTGACCATACTGCTGGAAGCTTAATGGCAACAAAATCAGTTTGGAAGGTTGAAGTTGTCTGCTGAGTTCCGTGACGGTTTCCGTGTTGCTAACACTAAAACCAACACCAGAGTCAAGCAGGTCTGGGTCAAAAATAACGAGATCAAGTGCAACATGATCTATTCATCTCTGAAATCTCACATTCCTGGAGCCTGGTACTTTGATAGTGAATGCTCTAAGCACATGACCGGCTCGGAAGACCTCCTTTCAAATATTGTAAAATATCAAGGAGGAAGTGTGAAATGTGGTGGAGGTGCAAATGGCCAAATCATTGGCCAAGGAATTCTTCATGTCCATAGTATTGCAAAGCTCGAAAACGTGTTACTTGTTGAAGGCTTAACTGCGAACTTGATAAGCATTAGCCAACTGTACGATGGTGGTTTCAATGTCAAGTTCACTCATGAAAAGTGCGAGGTTTATGACGAGAGAAATGCATGTATTCTTACTGGTCAGAGGACTTCTGACAATTGCTACCAAATTAATGGTGATGTTTTCTGCAAGCTATCTCAATTGAGTGATGTCGAGATGTGGCATCAAAAGCTCGGCCATGTCAATTACAAGATGATGGAGAGATTAGTCAAAAAGGATGTTGTGAATGGGCTTCCTAATCTCAACACCAAAATCATCCCTGTTTGCGAGGCATTTCAGAAAGGAAAGCAAGTCAGGGTGTCACATCCAAATGTACAAAGTCTCACTACCTCATATTTTTTCAAACTCCTTCATATGGATCTTATGGGGCCACTTGAAGTTGAGATCCTTGGTGGTAAAAGGTATGTACTTGTGATTGTGGGTGATTTTTCTCGTTTTACATGGGTTGAATTTTTAAAAGAAAAATATAAGGCTTTTTGAAGCTTTTAAAAAACTTGCAAAAAGGTTGTGTGTGCGATTTGGTGTGAATATTGGTAGGATTAGGTCTGATCATGGACAAGAATTTGAGACTGCATCTTTTTCAAACTATTATTCCAATTCTAGAATAACTCATGAATTTTCTTCACCCATCACCCCCCAATAAAATGGGATAGTCGAACAAAAAAATAGATCTCTTGTAGAAATTACTAGGACTATGCTTATTTCAAATGGGGTTGCTAAACGTTTTGGGCAGAAGCAATGAACACTGCATGCCATATAATTAATAGGGTGTATTTTAGACTGGGGTCGTGTGTTACTCCCTATGAATTGTTGATGGGCAAAAAGCCAAATATGAGTTATTTTCATGTTTTTGGGTGCATTTGTTATGTGCTAAATGATAGAAATCATATTGCAAAACTTGACTCAAAGAGTGATAAATGTGTTTTCATGGAATACTCTCGAAATAGTCATGCATATAAATTGTTTAATATTAGAACGTGTTGCATGATTAAGTCAGTAAATGTCAAATTTGATGATATGATTAGTGGTTTTAGACCTGTTGAGGATGATGATCTGGTTTATGATCAGAATTCTCAAGATAATATCACGGTTGGTGTAGATGAAAGTGTAGGTGTTGAAATCGAAGATGCAGGTGTTGAAACTGAAGAAACTGGTGGTGACGGTTTCGGTGACAGTTCTGGTGACTTAACACCAAACCCAACACCTACTCAAGCTGCTCTAAAATCAGATTCTGATCCAGATGAGGAAAATCCAACTGATCTCATTGACTCACATCAGAGGGATATACCATCAAAAGTACAGAGAAACCATCCTATGAGCCACATCATTAGAGATCTCTATGAAATAAGTACAAGAAAGCGACAAATAAACTTCAAAAAGATGGTAAGGTTTGTTTGCTTGTCTACTAAATGCTCTCAAATTCGAGAATCTTTGTTTCTTGCTAAAACAGAGCTCAAGCTTAGAGAATATGCTCTTAAAGATGAGTTTTAGATAAAGGCCATGCAAGAAGAGCTGGACCAATTCACTAGATATGATGTTAGTATTAGTGTTGTTAACACCGTATATAGGAGCATGATAGGAAGTCTTTTGTACTTAACTGCTATCAGGCCTGATATCATGTACAGTGTGTGTCTATGTGCTAGGTACCAATCAAATTCTAAAGAGTCACATTTGAAAGCTATTAAACGAATCATTAGATATATAGCTGGTACAACTGAATTGGGTGTTTGGTATTCTAAAGAGACTGGTACTGAACTCGTGGGATATACTGACTTGGACTGGGCTGGGGATGTTGTGGATAGAAAGAGTACTACAGGGGGTTGTTTTTTCTTGGGTAATAATCCTATCTCATGGTATAGCAAAAGATAAAACTGTATTTCTCTTTCTACAGCTGAAGCCGAGTATATTGTAGCTGTAAGTGCTTGTACACAATTGTTGTGGATGAACCAAATGATAGAGGACTACGGTCTACATAGTAGAATATTGACTATGCTCTTTGCTAATTCTATTGCCATTGATATCTCAAAAAGTCCAGTCCAGCACTCACGAATCAAACACATTGACATAAGGTACCACTTTATTTGTGACTTGGTTGAGAGAAAGATAGTTAGTCTTGAGTATATAGGAACAAGTAATCAGCTTGCTGACATCTTCACAAAGGCATTATATTTAGAGACCTTTTCTCATTTGAGAAGAGATCTCGGAATGTGCATTATTTAAGTCCGTGTTAGTATTGATGTTATGACACCAAAACTATCATCAGTCATAATTAATGCATGCATTTTTATCTTCTTTTTCATACATTATCTTAATGCATTAAGTCTGGTTGAAAGTTCGATAAGGTCATGTGTTGTAATAAAAATGGTGGCAAAAAGACTAACTCTTCAATTATGTGCTTGTGAAGCTTTTCCGCAGAAACTAGTTTTCTCCCAAGTCCAAAAATAAGAGGTGTTAACAGCAATTACTGAAGATAAGCTATTTCTCTTCAAATCTATAAAAAAAATGAAGAAAATCTGGATTAAAAAGGATCCAATCTTTAAATTTCACCTCATTGAGTGATTTTGCCGTAGTCATTAACTTGGGTTAAGGGGTTTGTTTTCATTGACTTCACCTAAAGCAATGTTGGTTATAATGTCATCAGTCATGAAAAGCAACACTAATCAAGTCACTAAAACCATGAATTGTGTTTTTCTAATCTTTTTAGGTCATGATTTTTAGGCATCAATTAGAACATTCATACTTTGAGAAGATGCCTTTTTGCTGTGTGTTATGTTGCTTGCGCTTGTGTCTTTCCTGAATTCTCTTAATCTTATTTTGAATCTTTCTAACCAAGTGTTTCAGTGGTGTTAAAATCGGAGGATTGGACAGGTAATATGAGGTTGATTTGATGAGTGAAAAATCGCTTTGCAAAGAATTTGTTTAACTATGCTGATGGCTTATAGAAATCTTGCTCTATCTCGGTTTTATATGTAACTGAGATTTGTTATTTTAATTTCAAATAGGAGATAGTGGTTTAATTAAGCCTTGAGTTCGTGTAACCTGTTTTTGGTCAGTGAAATCGTGTGTCTTTTTTTGAGAAGGAGTGGGCTTGGTTTTTAAGAAAAGAAAATTCTTGGGCCTAAAAAGAAGTAGTGGAAATAGTGGGGGGTTATTTATTCACTTTACCTTTTTCTCCCCTTCTTTTTTTTCTACTGCGTACGAGTTTTCAATATTGGAAAAGTTAGGATTTTTACATTTCTTTCTCCAAACTTTACTGCCTACGGCACTCGATTTTGTATTTTTGGTTGCTTCTAATTCTCTTCCAGGATATCGAATTCTCCATCACCCAGCAAAGCCACGGTTATCCACGTCATCTACTCCTCGCCGGAAACAGACAGTGCATTTGGATGATAAGGAGAATCCACTCAAAGTACAAGAAGAAAAGTTCTACAGCTGCCCAGATAGATAATGTTGGTCCTGGTGATGTTAACATTAATTCTAACATTGTTCAGTTTTCTACTCCAGTAGTTTTCTGCTTTGGGACTCGTTTGTTGAGGTCCTTTTGATTTTAGAACAAAAGGGGGAGAAGATGTAGAAGACGCGGGTGGACGAGGATAGCGATAAGGAGTTCGAGCCATTGATTGATTTGTGGTTTGTTTGTTCTAAACAATGAGTATTTGTTTAGGGGGAGTTTTTAGTCATTTGAACTTTCTAGTTTATTTTGTCCAGAAAGGCAAAAGGGGGAGATTTTTGGGGATTTTATTTATGGGAATTTCCTTATTTTGTTATTTTCTTTTCTTGGGCTCAAAATAAATTAGGGAACTAGATTTAGGGCTTTATTTATTTCCTTTTATTTGTTTCCTAGATTGTGTTTAGGATTTTATTTGTCTCCTAGATTGTGTTTAGGACTTATTTAACTTGTTTACCAAGTTTAGGACTCTAGGACTCTTGTCTATTTAAGACAAGACAAGGACACAAGAGAACCTTATCTCTCATACACGACTTATAACGATGCAAAGAAAAAGAGAGACGCAGAAAGAGCAAGACGACGCGAGACGAGAAGAACACGAGCAAGTAAAAGACTTGAGGCAACGATCCAGATCAAGGATATCTTAAAAGTTTTGTAACCAACGGATAAGATCATTACTAGTTTTGCCACAAGACTTGAAGCCACGATCTTTATCACGGAGATCTCTGGAGTTGCGTAACCAACAAAGAAGATCATCATACCGAGGCGACAAGTATTTTAGTATCAAGCGTTGATACTATTGTTTTTCATATATTACTTTATATTTGTATTCGATCTTGAACGATTTAAATGTAATATATTTTTCGGGTTTGTATACCCAAGTTCTTAAGTACTTTTACTTACGAACGGAATTTAAATTACTGTGCTCAAACTATTTTTTGTATAATTCCGCTGCACGTTTTTAACTTTGTGTGATGTTAGTTTCAATATTGTTAACATCGTTCTTAACATATGTTTTCTAAAAATACAGTTTATTACTCTGAAATTATTTGATGCTAGTTTCGGTGTTTGTAACACCGAAAGCTACATCATTTTACTAATACTTATTTTCAAAACCATAGGCCTACAAATCTACACAAATAAACTGAACAAAATTAACAAACTAACAAACTAATCCCTCTGGGATCGACATCTAAAATAGTTTACATTAATCATATTTGTTTGATCCAAAACAAAGATATAATTTAATAGTTAAAATAATAGAAATCGCAAAATTAGAGCCTCTTGTTTCTCCAAATTGCTTTGTTACTAGCTGCTACCGAAAAAACCAAGTCTCTAACAAGATGGCAAACACACGTCTTTAACAGCCGTCACCAAATCTCTAATTTTGCATCCATTTACCAAATGTATCCAAAATAGGATATTCGTTTTTAGAGATAAAACCCCCACCAGAGTTCTAGTCATGGATTCACACAAACACAATCATCTATATAACTTGATTATTGCTGCTAATCCATGGAGGAAAAGAATAATGGAGAATGGCGGGAGAGGTGAAGAAGGAAAGGAGTGGTATTCCAATTTTATATTTTTATAATTAGAATTTGAGAAAAGACTAATATAAATAGAAATAATGAAAAAAGAAAATGGAGGGCAATAAAGGGAATTTAACTTATATTATTGTATTTAATGTATACATTTGACTTAAATGGGAAATAAAAAATTATAAATAATTATATGGGAATTTATATTTACATATGGGTAACAAGTACTCCATCCCATTGACCTATACCCTACACTCATGTCTGATAGCTTATTGTTATCCCTAAAACTATAATTAAAATATTTAATTTTGAAAAAAATATAGAAAACCCCAAAAACAATCTTAACTTACTATAACTAAAAATGAAATCTAAAAATTAAAAAAAAAAACTAAAAACCTGTTGTGATTATATATTAGTGAATGACAATTGTACCCATGAGTCCTAATTTTGTACCTATATATAAGAGACTCTAAACATCATAATAAGATCACTCATTACCATCCCCTCCTCACATACTCCTCTCTTCTTTCTATTTCACAACACGTTGCACATAGATTTTGCAGATCAATTTTCCGACTTTGTAACGTTGGATCACTCTAAATTTTTCACAGTACATTCAAGACTAGTCTAAATAAGATTTGAATGGTGGAGATATGATTATAAGATCCATGGATTCCAATAATGTATTCTGAACAGAATACTGTTTTAGTTCTCAGAATTGTAGGTGTAGTTTTTGTTGGGTTCTTGTAATTTATAGGAATTTTGATGAATTTTGTATGTAATTTGCTGTTCTTGAGTTGAAATCCGGAAGGAGAAAGGGGAGAAATTAGAGAGATATAGAGAAATTGGTAGGTAGGAAAATATGTAATTGCTTGCTTGCCAAATAACATTTGTTCTCACCCTATTTATAAACATGGGGGGGAGACCATTGACATAATATACCCTAATGCAACAAAATAAAGACAACTAATTAAAAGAGCCCAATTAATATAATCTGATTATGTAGACCAAGTCAGCCCATTAGTCCAGCGGCCCACTACCCAATAGAGATTCGGGTCCTTCCGTAACCGGCCCAACTCCCTTACCAGCTTGGCATCCATCAACCCGACCCGGTCCCCTTTCCTCTCTTATCCGCACTGTAACCATTTGCTCACCCAAAGAACCAAAGATCGTAGATTTATTCCCATTCGACTTCCTCTCCTCTCCTCCTCCGTCAATTTCACCAGCTCCGGCTAAATTAGGTTTAACAACCATAACAGTTTTTTTCTAAATAAGATTGCACACAATCTAACATTTGGATCAAATTGAAATTCGGATATATTATATAAGACACATAGAAATTGATTTTGGATGGTGGAGATTGGTTTTAAAGAAGTTTCTTGAAGAAACATTATGAGAAATCCTTTAATTTCTTCCATCGTCGTATATAATAATTGTGGTTTCCTGAAAAATATGAAATAACAATTCTTCATAATCTAGAAGACCAAGTAAGACATATTGTTGTAGTTCTCAAAAAACCCAACCATATATCAATATATGGAATTGAATATTATGTATTCTTGAAGAATACTATGAGATCTACTTTTTTTTTTAAATTCTAATTGAATAATATGTATTCTTGAAAAATACTATGAGATCTTCTTTTTTATTAATATTATAATTGAATATTATATATTATTGAAGAATACTGTGAGATTTACAATTGTTCTTGAAGAAGCAAATCTTTTTCTTTGATTATAATTTAATTTTTATTATCATACTATTTTCCTGTCATGTATTTTAATATTTTCAATTTGAGTCGTTCCATTGAAGTAGAACAACTAAGTATAATATTCCATAAGAATATTCGTACTTGTTCTTATTTTATGTGATAATCTAATGGTCTTGAAGGATATTCCATATTCTTAAAATAAACATTCGTACCTGTACCTAACTTATATCATAATTCAATATTCATGAATAATATGGATCTGTTTCTTAAAAAATCTAAATTAAATTATTGTGCTCTTGAAGTAGCACATGTTATAATATATAACACTTATTTCTAAAGATATTATAATATTTATGTCTTGTTGACATTATAGTTCTAGATCATATATTTTTCTTCGTGAGATTAGTTACATTTATTTTCTTTCGGGCAATTGATGAACGAGGCCTTGTCCACAAGTTCATCAAAAGATTTTGAGAATCTAGACACCGGTACATATTTTACATGAGGATACTATCCAATTAAGGTACATATTCCCTCTTTTAATATAGATGTTAATCCAAAACTTTGTACTTCAACTATGAATTTGTTCTTGTTTAGAGAATTCTTAATGAATTATATATTTTATTAATAAAAAAAGGGATACAACTGGATAATTCTCTTGAAACTTTATCATGTATCCACATTCATGACATTAAAATGAAGTTTTACCACCATTTTTCTTGGAATCCATTGCATAGTTGTTAATATGCATTATTTGGTAATTAGAATACTTCTTGGGATGTGATTTCGATTAAAAATAGTTGCATCCTAAATATTATACTAATATGATTCTAATGGGATCTAGTCCCTAATGAAATTAGAATAATCATTTAGTTCAATTTTTGTTATTGTCAATTATTTTAAAGACATAATTTATATGCAAACACGATAGATTTGAAAAAAACACCAAGCTGTGCTTTCTTTTTCCTGGTGAAACATGTAAGCATGTATATTTATGCACCGAATGAGATTTATTGTTGACTCATACTTAGCGTAGTATTTTGCAAAATATGATTTCACAATCAATTCTTAATAATCTAGAATATTATTAAAATATAAACCATAATTTCTAAAGAAATATAATGTCACTCATTTTTGTGTTAAGTACGATATGTTCCTGAAAAATATTATAATTCGTGTTTTCATGATGAGAAATAATATAATATTTCAGAAGAATATTAACAATGCTATTAAAGAAGTGATTTTACTATATGTCATATTTAATTATTAAGAGCATTGTTTACGTATTGTTGTTGTATTATTTATATTATGCCAAGTATGTTAATTATATTAAGTTGTTGTTCCTGAAGTAACACAACTAATTGTAATTTTCTTAGTAACCTTATATTTACCTGAAAAGTAATTTATATAATTATTTTTGAACAATATTGATGCGTTCTCTTGGAGAAACAGTAGTGCAATGTAAATTCAAAAGATACGTTAATAAATTATGGTGATTTGGAGAAACACACCACTTGTCTTTTTGTGAGAGACTTGCAGATTTTAAATAGAAAATATTATATTATACTTTCCTTACTTATTTTATATGAAAATACTTGTAGAAAATATAAGAATATTTGATATACTGGCTAGAAGAGCGAAGTAACGTATATATCAAATAAAGACATTATCATTTGCTTGTGAATTTATTTTCAAAATTCATTGATGATTTATATTTATTTGACTATGGTTGTCAAAAGAAATTGATATGCCTCGTGATATTTGTTATATCATTTGGTGAGAAGAATCTTTGTAGCTATGTGGAATTGATATTTCACTAGTTGCATTAGATACATCAATTAAAAGTATATGTGATTCCCCTATCTATTGCTAACCGTCAGAAACCTCCATCAAAAGTTAACAAATGCGATATTTGTAATCGCCCCACCACATGTACAGATGGATAGAGATTGTTGAGAACTTGTCAAATAAAGATACATTTTTCATATAAATTATTAGTTATTGTATAATAAATAATATTCTCGACATTAGGGGGAGAATAGACACATGTTATAATAAACAAAAATATAAAATGCATAAATATAATCCTCTTAAAGTTTAGCAAACCTGAAATTTGTAGAGAAAACTTGTATTTTAGATTAATAAATGTAAGGTTATCAATAGTTTTTTAAGTTTAAAGGCTCCAACTTGAAATTCATATAAATTTATATAAGATGATTAAGATGACATACCTGAAACATGGTAGTGGTTGATTTCGAAATTTATCATTTATATGGAGCAATTACTTGTGATGGTATTTTTATTAAGTGTTATACTCTTGTTCGGTATATAGACATAATGAATCATAAACCCTTGAAGAGGTTCAGGTATTTGGTGAGAATTCTAGAATAAAGAGTTCTCGATAAGTTATGTCTATAAAACGGGATCAGATAGAAGAAATAAGAAAGTTAGTCGACTATACTTATAATCATGAGTTCAGTAATAGAGAGGATGATATTTTGAATTTAATTAAAAGCTATCGACACAATCTTTTGTCCAAGAGTGATCAAGCAATTATTCAGATTGTTATATGTCGGACTAGGAGTTCATTCATATGAAAATATGTTGTCAATAATATATAATTAAAGATCTATGCTACAAGAGCATTTTTATATGTGGTGGGTAATATTGAAACTTGAAATTTCATTTAACTGACAATATAGAAACAAGGTCTTGAATGTAATGTAGTCCTGTAAAGATTTTGATATGCTTGAAGCATGTTTGTAACATTGTTAGTTGATATGATGAGATATGCATTGCACTCTTTTTTTTCTTAACTGAGATTATGTCCTATTAGGTTTTCCAATTAAGGTTCTTTAGGTAACATTATGAGCATGTTAAAAGGATAATGTTCTCTTTTCCCTTCACTCGAATTTTTCCCATCGGGTTTTTCCTTGGAAGGTTTTGATGAAGCATAGTATTTGCATGATAATGATGTATAAACATCAATATATGGTATAAAACTCATGAAGAGTTAATAAATCATATTATATTACAAAGTTTGAAAATATTAATTGAAGAAAGATAGACGATGAACTCGAGAGCTGTTACCGATTGAAGCCAAGGGGAGCAGTTGTATTCTTTTTATTTTGACCAACTTTTTGTCCCACGGGGTTTTTCTGAAAAGGTTTTAAAGAGGTGTCACTTCAAAAATATAAATTTGAAAAGATATATTTTGTTTATTATACAACTTAAATGAGGCTATATAAAAGGTGACAAGATAAAACATATATCTCCCAGTTTCATCTACACACAAGATCTTCAAAAGAACGACATCGATATCTAATAAACTAGATCAAGTGATAATTTGATGGAATTATTCACAAAGGCATTACCAACATCATCGTTTAGAAGATTGGTACACAAGATGTATGCGTCGACTCAAAGATCTACATTGAACGTTTTTAGGGGAGTAGCATTGTACTATTTTTCCTTCGACTAGGTTTTATCCAATTTGTTTTCCTGACAAGGTTTTAATGAGGCTACATTTTAAGGTCATTCCAAAAGAATGTTTTAATTATATATTAGTAAATGACCATTTTACTCCTAAACCCTAATCTTGTACTTATAAATAAGAGACTCTACTGCTCATAATAAGATCACTCATTATCATCATCTTCTCACATATTCCTTTCTTCTCTATATTTCACAACAAAACCTTAAAAAAAGAATCTTAAAAACATAAGAAACTATTAAACCCTACAAAAAACTAAACTAAATAAAAAAACTAAAAGAAATTATAAATAACTAAAAAAACTAAACTATAGACCTGCCTAACAAAATGTACCCTGTTAGGCAAGTGTATACAGATTTTTGTTCATTTGAGTCTTCATATGAAATACTTTTTGAATGAGAAATACAATTATACTTACTTGAAAGTTGAAAGAGGGATAACTACAAAAAGCTACAAGAATCTTTACATTTATTAGTTATTACCATTAAATAGAGATGAAAATAACTACAAAAAGATATTCACAGTGATAGGTAGGACTACAAGAAAATGAAAATACCTATAACAAAAAGCTATTCACACGCAAAGGTAGGTGGCGCGTGTTTTTAAAGGTTATTTGAAGTTTTAAAGAAAATATTGAATGAAAAACACAATTAGTGTGCATTTGTCTACAAGTAACTGGTGAATGAGGATTTGGGTATTTTATCTTTATTTATTATGGAAACATGTATTTAATACCTTATATAAAGAGAGTTTTTAATGAATACGAGAATCCTAATTACGTCTCTATATTTGTGTCTTCTTTTTTACCTTTTCATTTTCACGTTATCAGCATGATCATCTAACACAAAACCAATAGCCTCCATAAACCAAAGTCTCCAAGAATCAATATAGAAAACTTTCGTATATAGAAAATCATATTGTACAGAAATTTCATAAAGTTGTTTCTCAAGTTTTAACCGTTGGGTCGCGCTCAAAGTTTTACATTATATTCATGAATTGCTAAAGTAAAATTTAAATGGTGACGGTCTGATTTTGAGATTTATGCAGCCTAATATAAGATTTTGGAAAGAATAATTTTTTGCTTCGGAACTATCTTTGCAGTTTTTTTAATACATGATTAAACACAATCTAACTGTTGGATCAAGGTGAGATTTGTATAGAATCTTCATAAAAGACATATAGGTTAATTCTTATTATTGGAGATCGGGTTGGAAGCTCTTTATAATCAGAGACTGTCACAGACAACAGACCATACTGAAAAATAGAATTTAAGGCGCGCCATTGGATAGAATCGTGTCTTTCAAGGTAATCCGAATCACCCATTTTTTATTAAATGCAAATAATGAATAATTGTTTACCGTTGATATGTGGCATGATATTTATTGTTCCAAAATTCAAGTTCTTATACAAAAAAAAAATATTTGTTACTTATAATTAAATTGAAAATTGATTATATGTGCATATCACGTTATTTACAATCTTGAAAAATATGGAGTTTTGTAATACTTTAATGATATTCATAGAGTACGTATTATTTATTTATGCTCTTAGAGGGTTTCTTACACTTGAAATCATAAATGCACTTAATTGTATAATTATATGAGAGATTGATCATGATTTGCCGATGTATTTAGTTAAGCATGAATCTCGATGAATGGATAGTTTCATGTATGTTGGTAATTTGGTCATTCTTCTATTGCTGAAATAATCCATAATACTCTAAATATATGTGCGATTGATTGTATATTTATTATTTATTTTCATGATAATTAAAGTTCTTGTAAGATACAAAATAAGTCAGTCTTGTAACAAAATTATATTCACATAATATCAAAGAAATTGTATGACATATGTTCTTCAAATCAATTACATAAAGAAATTGATTGAACTAACTCAATCTAAACTCAAAATATTAGGCTAAAAAAAAGTTGAGTACTACCAGCAGTCGTTTAATGTGACAGTTAGAATAACTACAATTCCATAATAATACCATCTACTAACCCCCAAATGATAAAAAATCGTTAAACTAAGTCGCAGTCAATTCTCTAATGAATTTGAGACTTCATATAAACCTAATTTTATTTTGGAAGTATATTTAGTTACAAACATCCAATGAACTTTAGGATGCCCTAAATGAATATTTTGGGAATTTTATGATACACTACTTACAGGCCCAAGAATTCAGTAGAAATAAATTTGTTTGCTATCTAAAAATGGTTAATGGCTTCTAAAAGGATATGTTGCAACTTAAAATATATTTTACCATATGTGAAAGATAAAGTCACATAAGTAACATGATTTCTCTATTATATTCCACTTGCGCACACGTATTAATGCACTAGTATAATATTAATTATGACAATAAGTAGTTGAGAGACATGATTGTGTTTTTCGGAATAATAATGTCAGACCTCTAGATAAATAAATCTAATGAGTATAAATATGGTTAATATGAATAGTGGAATAACCCTAAAGTGTTACGGTGAGACATGTTGGTCCCTACCAATGTGGGAAGAATTCACCACAAGGTAAGAGATGTTAGGGCTCATGGTATTTCTGGTTGTGGTTGGAGTTGTAGGATGTTCACACAAGGACCTTGCTCAGTTAAAGGATATTCTAAATTTTGACTACCAAATTTGTTTGTTTCTTGTGAAAGTATAATGCATCATTCTAATTAGACTATGGTATTGGTCTTAAAGTTTATTTTTAATTAGATTTTGCGGTATGTGGCCTTAATTTAATTATTATTTTGGCTTATTATTTAATATTTCATTCTAAAGTATTGAATGTAATTGAGTTTACTTACTACACATTTACATTTACGTACATGGTTAAAAGTGGTATTATCAGGATATAACCTAAAATATTTAGTGAATAAAGAAAATAAATAGAATAAAAAGTATGCCATTCTACTTAACTGAAAAATATCTAAAGCATGTGATATATAGTCAAGGAATAGATAATTATTTATTGAATTAATAATTCATTAGTGACTACAATGATTAGGCCTTCATACTTAATAAAAGACAAGGTACTATGAAGTTCATGATGCCTAATGTCACAATGAGTAAAGTCACAGAGGTTTTCATATGCACAAAAAACTCATCGAACCTTGTCCAATTTTAATGATATTTATGCCAACACATATCATGTAAAAAAAATACATCATGAGAATGAAATTATATCTTTAATGTATGTGGAAGGAAACACATTTTAGAGAAATTAGTGAATCAATCTAGTAAGCTTAACTCACTAATATTTTGATCATTGAATCATATGATGTTACCAACAACGTGCTTTTAGACACCGACTCAACATGTTTTGACACGAATAACATAGAAACTTTGGCCATGAGATGATGATACATAATATATGAAATTATAATGAACAACTTTTATTTTGAGTGAAACAATCAGATAGAAATATGATGCACTGTATATTGTTGGTCCTAGTGCTCAATTACAGTCAATGCCTTCTAAAGCACCAGAAGCACAACATATTTCTATATCTCAACGACACATCGCTCTTTTTCCAAAAATTGTTATTTAGCGAAAATATGATTGTGACCTTCATATTCTAAAGATACAAAGTACAATATTTCATTCTTACAAAGGATACAATGTGATATATATGACCCATCCATCAAAAATGTGGACCAATTTTTATGGTTTTGGTGGATGCTTCGACGTGTATTATCCATTAATATGTTTCATTTTGTAAAATTTCTAGCAAATTTAGTATGATTGAGAACTCACCACCCTTATAATGTATTTAAGACTTATAATGCTAGAAAGTTTACAGCAAAAGTTTTTTATACCTGTTACATTTCAATAAAGATCGATGAAGAGCATCTTGTACCATAATGTGCATATACAATAAGGTCTTAAAGAAGCGACCATCAAAAAAAATATAGATGGTGACTAAGATAATGGTTATGCGCACTCGTATTTTTATCTTTGCATGGGGTTATGCAATATTACACCCAACTCTTACTTGTTTGTTTATGACCCTCTGCTAACCAAATATTTTTGTGTACCAACTGGTAACTGGATATAACTGATAATTCATTATGCATATTTTGTTACGCAGTATATGTGCCATTGCGTCCCCACAACGCATTTATATGGGTTTTTAAAGACGACTAAGTATTTATGTTGGATACGAATCTCCAACAGTCATCCACTATTCGAAACCTTTGATTAATGATCTTTTTACCCATAAATCCTTGGGGTTGTCACTTTAATGAGATAGTTTTTCATCATTAGGGGAGACACAAAAAAGAGTTTTCTAACAAAAAGACATAAATTATTTCACACTTTGTCCATTATGATCTCTGCATTTCACAATGTAAAGTGAAAGTAAAGTAAAATGAGCAATTGATCTTAAAAGTATATGAGATTTGATTCCTAAAGTGACGAGATCATATATACTAGCTACAAGTGTGTCTGCAAGGTTAAAAGACTCCACAAGGGGCATGACGCCGCAGATTGAGGCATTTCAACCACACTTAGTGGAGGTGTGGTTGAGGTCGTGACTCCCAAAAGGAACAGGGGGAGGTCACTTGTTTCAATCGATACTCGCTAAGGGAATAAGAGAGCAGCTACGACAAAACTTCAATTGACCATCAATGAAGATAATTCCTCTCATGAAATTATCTCTCATTATACTTATATCCATGAATCATTAATGGAGGACGCTCCGAAGTTTAATATAATTCTAGAGAATAAAGAAATACCAATGTACTATAAGAGTATATATTCCACACACATTGATGATGTATACACTATTGCTCAAGAAAACATAGAGCACGATGATATCGAACCATGCTATATTGAAATGTCAACAAAGAGAAAATTGGCCCAAATGCAAAGAATCAATCCAGGTAGAACTAAATTCACTAACAATAAGATAGGTATTTGGTCTGATATTACTAGACTCACCAAGTGTAAAGCCTGTAGGACATAAATTAAGTTTTATCTGAAAGCGTAATGAGAAAAATAAAGCCAGAAGATGCAAAACTAGACTTGAAGCACAAAGTTTCTCACAATAGGCTGTAATTAACTATGAGGATATGCACTCTCCCATAATAGATGTTACAATTCCACTGAATTAAAAATGCAGCTTATATATGTGGTTAAATCATATCTTTATAGGGATCATGATTTAAAGATATATACGAAAGTGTTGCTAGCCTTTTATTATCAAGGCAAGTGACTCTAAGATACATATTGTATTTACAATTAAATCTAAATGCTCACCTTATAGATTGAAGTAATTCATGCTAATGTGGTATAACCGTCTAAGCGACTACTTGATTGGGAAAACTAGGCCCTTGCGTATTATAAAGAAAATAAGTTTTTAATTTGCAATTGTGTCTATATATGTCGATGATATGAAAATAATATGCACTCTTAATGAAATAAGAAAAACTGCTAGCTACTTGGATTTTTAATTTGAGATAACGAAGCATGAGAAAACTCAGTCATGTCAAGGCTTTATACTAAAACCCAATGAAATACTAAATTCTACATTTTACATATATCCAAAAGATGATCAAGCGAATAAACATGGATAAATGTAATATGTTAGTACTCCTATAATTAGTCAAAGTGATGATATAAAAATATCAATTTCGTTAGGAAAATGACGAATAACTGGTGGGAGGTAAAATTCTCAACCTATGTACAATATGCGCATTATTGTACCATTATTAATACACTTGACCAAATATTACTTTCTCAATGACTTGTTATCTTGATTTAAATCAAGGAATTGCAATGTCATTGGAATGAAATCAAAAAGTATTTTGATACCTAAAATAAACCATTGACGTGGGTTTATTTTTCCAATTCATAAATATAATTGGGACTGCAGATGATAGGGATGGCAATGGGGCAGGTCGGGCCGGTTAGTTGAGTACCCGGACCTGGCCCATGAGCTTGCCTTAACACCCCGACCTGGCCTGTGCCCTGCAACGGGTCCGTCAAAGTCGCTCCGCGCCCTGCCCTGTTCGGGGCGGGTCCGGCCCGGCCTGCCCTACCTTTTTTTTATAATCCAGATTTCAGAATAAACCTTAAAAAAAAATGAAATGCTTATTAACTGTCAAAGATAAAAAAAATTTGATCGAATCGGCAAAACCAAATCCAACAATAGCATTTTTAGGGGAAAAAAAAAGAATAAAAGTTTGACTGTTGGAGGCTTACAAAAATGCTTGTTTGGAGACTTGGACAATTGGTGGCAGATTCGTGGTGGCGGATTGGCGGAGAACCAGAGAGATGGTTTGGGAGCTTGACAAAAAAGCTCGTCAGAGCTTGGAGAGATAGTGGCGTAGATACGGAACAGGATGATTGTTGTGGCAAAGGGAAAATTGAAGTTAAAACAAGATGATGATTTTGTTGTGTTGGAAATTTTGAAGTTGTTAAGGGTGGAGATAATTTGCTAAGCCTAAATCTAGGGTTTTCATATTTGAGAATTGGAGATGCTGAATGGGATGCTGTACGCACAGAGACGAGCTCACTTTGATTTTAGGGCATTCAATTTTAATATGAATTATGATATATTATTATTATTATTATTATTAATATATATATATATATATATAATAGCAATTCACGGGGCGGGCCATAAGTAATACCTAGACCCGACCCGTTTTAAGTATGGGACGGATCCGTCCCGCCCTGTCTCTCAAAACGGGACAGGTCTGCCCCATCCTAAACACCTCGGGTTGGGTCGGGCCGATCGAGGGCTTATTGCCATCCCTAGTAGATGATCTTGTAACTCCTAAATAAAATATTGAATTTACTTCCCACTCTAAACACCAAATACTATTGTTGATGTTGGTTACCCATTCGATCCATGTATAGAGATCATTATCATTCATATAGTAGTTCGTGAGTATCTATGGTAAATGTCATAGTCATACATATTTATGAGAATAGTGACTTGAACTCTACCACTGAAGAACTCGCTTGTAGTTATGAAAATAATGGAAGTTGCAATGAACAAATGAAAGCATGTTAATAATACAAATCATATCATCACAATTCTTCTACAACCATCAATTATGAACTTTTTCAAAAGTCAAGTAAATTGAGGAAACAAAGACTTTCAAAACTCGCTTGATAGATGTATATATCATTTTAAACGTTCTCTTGATTGATGTTCACATCAGAGAGAGGTATAGACTTCAGGAAGAGGCTCAACATAGGTGCGTTGTACTCTTTTTCCTTTGACTAAGTTTTATTTGTTTTCATTAGGTTTTGTTACTTGACAAGGTTTTAATGAGGCAACAATGAACACCATTTCATAATTTGACTTGGCACAAGGAAAGTGTTGAAGGAAAAATACAATTAGTGTGATCAATAAGTAACTGGTGAGTATTTATTATCTTTATGTATTATGTGAACGTGTATTTAAGATCTTATATTGCATCTCAGTCTTTATGTCTTCTTTTCTACCTTTTCTTTTTAAAAAAAATATTTATTTGAGTTTTGTTTCGAACTTTGAAATATTTAAATTTAAATTTTAATTAATTAATTTGCTTGTTTATGTTTAAATAAATTTCAATTGAAGTTATTAATACATTTTTCTTGTGTCCAGACCGTGGGTAGAACCCGTAACCTTAGTAAGGTATCAATTGGACAAATCATTAATACACTAGACCAATGGATGTGATAGCTCATAATTTGATGCTTCTTTACTCATCTTATTAAATACATTTTATCCAAAAAAATTATGCATGACCGTCATAGATTAACGAAACACTTTTTAATTAAATATTCATATGTTTAAAGTGAAAAATATATTTTTTAAATTTATGTAAATAATTATTTTAAATATACAAATATTCACCTTAAAAATATACTGTTAATTTTGATGTCAGAAAAATAATTTTTACACAATATACCCTTAAACTTTAAATATAATATATCACAAAGTGTACTTAAACTTGGTCATAAACATAACAATAAATCTTAAATAAACATAACTATCGATCTAAAATTGAATATGAATATCTTAATCTATTTCTCATAAATAGATACATCTTTTATTTTTTTTCAAAAATACTCAAGTTTTTAACTATATTTTGTCTGCTGACTCCATAAAAATTTATTAGACAATTGTATGTAACATTATTAAATTTTAATGTTTGTCTTCAAAAATGAAAAGTATCTATATATACATAATTTATCATCCATTACTATCAGATAGATTTTGATGATTAACCAAAAGTAAAAAATAAAATAAAATATAATTCATGTTGGAGCATCCAATGCAAATGTGCCAATAACTGCTTACAATAACCATAATTCTGACCAAAAATTCCCAAAATCCTACTCCTATATGTGTGTTCCCCAAAACACCCCTACTCCACACCAGAAGTCAACTTTCACGAAAGCGAACACTGTCACCCACCTGCAAACCCATTTCTGTCATTTTCACTGACCGTTTCATAATTACCAGAGCCAACAAAATTCCAGTCACTTGCCTTGAGCTTGACGAATAGCACCACCACCGCGCACTTTAGCTGTCCCCCGCAATCATTACCCCTGCTAAACTAAACCCCAAACCCATGCATTTAAATCCCTCTGCTTAACCTACGCACCCCCTCCTCACTGACACCACACCCATTAATTGGATCTGCAGAGCTCTAGCTTCACCTATACGTCCACTCTCCTGTATCTATCTATACCCAAATCCGTGACTATATAATTATAACTCTACCAATTTGCTCATTTTCCCTATATTCGTTACCGGTGCTGGAAATCATCATATGTCATATTCTCAGAATCATCGCCCAATCGATCTCCGGTTGGGTGTAGTGGTGACGGAGCTGCTCCGGGCGATTTCTCGCTCCCAAGCGGCGTCGTTTCGGAGATCGGAGTGCAGATTCTCGGCGACCGAAGCATGAATCCGCTGTGCTGCATTGCTCCGGTGTCGGTTGAGAAGGATCTAACTCCGGTGAAGTCGCGAACCCTCAGCCAAGAGGTGGTGTTTGACGGTAACGGCTGCAATGAAAGTGTAATTAGATCTAATAATGATAATAATAATAGTAGTAGTAGTAGCAACGTGATTTTGCGGCATGCTAGTTTCAACTCGAGGCGGAGTTTATCAAACAATGGCGGCTTGCACGGTGATACATGCGCGGAGAGTGATGAGATAAAGAGTGTCGTTGGGATTTTGTATAAATGGGTGAATTATGGGAAGGGATGGAGGGAGAGGTGGTTCGTGCTCGAAGACGGGGTGCTTTCGTATTATAAGGTGCACGGGCCGGATAAAATTGCTGTGAGTTGTGGTAGGGAGAAAGGGGTAAGGGTAATTGGGCTAGAAAGTTGGAGGTATATGAGGAAGGGTAGTAGTGGCAACGGGAGTGGCAGTGGGAACGGTCTGAGGGGTTGTAGGTTCGGAAGGTCGGGGAAGCAGTGGAAGCCGTTTGGGGAGATACACTTGAAGGTCAGTTGATTTTCTTTTGTTTCTACTTGATTTGTATTATTAGCTTTTGTTGCTCTGTATATTCTGATAAAGATATATATCTTTGATCTTGTAATTTTTTTCCATATGTTTGTGTTGAAGAGGTAATGTCGTTGAAATGCTGTGTATTTTTTAACCTGCGTTAGGAAACTTTTGTCATCAGTTTATAGGATTGTGGTTGGATGTGGACTGCGTATTATATATTTATATAGCTAAAAACTTAGTAACAAAAAAGTAGTCATTAGGCACCTTGATGATGCATGATTAATGCTACAAAGTTGTTAACACTAAGAAGAAAACGAAGGTCTTAATTTTAGATTCTGTGTTGATTTGGTTTCATCGTCTAACATATCAGGATTGTTTGATACATAGGAAATAGCTTATGATGGCAAGTGTGAAAAACTGTTGTCTGCGACCAAATTCAAGTGTATAATCAAAATCTTCTGGATTCCTTATTTTTAATTTATATCCCGTAAAACATGCAAAATAAATCGATTATGATTCTGCGGGAACAGGCTCTTTTAAATCAGGGGAATGGATCATTATTTGGTCTGCCCTCTTGAATACAGATTATATAGTCATTGTTAATTCTTTTGTTGATACGAGGAGTAGCTGAATATCAGTTTTCTTTTGGGTAATTCTTAGTCTGTCTTTGAAATGTGAGTCTAGTAAGGGTATGACACTGGAAATGGGACTATAACAGAGAAGTGTTGCTATTTCCATTTTATTTCTGGGCCAGTTGTTTATTCTAAATATTTTCTGGTGACATATCTGCTGTAAGGCTCGTGTTTGTAGATTATTATGTTGAAAACTTGTTAAGGAATAATACTATCATGTAATGGCCCCATTAGATCAAAGAAGATTCACGGGAAATATGTTAACAGGTTTCTTCAGTTCGAGCCAGCAAGTCAGATGACAAAAGACTTTCCATATTCACAGGAACAAAAACTCTCCACTTGCGTTGTCAATCCAAAGAGGACAGGGCTTCATGGATCGAGGCTCTTCTGGTTGCTAAAGATAAATTCCCTAGACTACTGACAAGCAATGACTTGGCACCTTCTGAAGAATTTGTTGTTTCAACAGAGAAACTACGTTTGAGGTTGATGCAGGAGGGCATTAGTGAGACTATCGTAAAAGATTGTGAGTCTATAATGCTTGGTGAACTTGCTGAGATGCAGAGCCATTTGAAGACTCTTCAACTAAAACACATCTTGCTGCTGGACACATTAAGAAGACTGGAGGTTCACACTTCATTCTTTTGCTTCTGAAGGCATTTTCTTATAAAAATTATTGTTATAACTTTAATTTCTAAACATGGGAACTACTTACATTCTGTTGATTCGAACCACCTCTTGTGCTTCCCATATAGAATTTGCATTATATTTTCTTTGAAATGCACTTAGATGCTGCGAGACAATAAAATATTAATTCTCGTGAATTCTAATGGTCTGTGTGTATTAAAGTAAGTCTTTGGACTTATCTGAACACAATACTTAAGTCATTTTACATTAGGTCTTAGTTCCCATCCTACATCTATTTACTTGCTGTTACCCTCATTATTACTAGAGCAGGGAGGATTTTGACACTAATTGTTTTGTACTGCAGACAGAGAAGATAGAACTGGAAACAACTGTAGTTGATGAAACAAAGGGGCGAGATTCTTGCTGTGGTCAAGGGAACAGAAGGTTCAGTGGTCAGTTCCGTTTTCAACGCTTATGTGTCTGATTAATCAAAAGATACTGAACTATATGCTTTGTTTTCCAAATAATAGTTTCACAGAAAATTTCATTAGCTAAATTTGATATTTGATAATACTGTTTCAGATTTCTATTCAGTCCTGTCCGAGGGCAGTGCAAGTGACTCCGATGCAGATAATGAAAGTCGATATGGAGTAGATGTTGAAACAGATGATGATGATGGAATCTTTTTTGATACAAATGACTTTTTGTCTGCCGAGTCTCTAAGAAGTGCTTCCTATCGAAGTAGAGAAAATCCAATATTTGCTCATAGCCCTTGGACTTGTGAAAACGAATCTTCCTTTTCTGGTCATCTAAAAGAAGTTGGAATGGAATTAAAGGCAATTGAATTTCCATACATCAAAAGAAGGGATAATCTACCAGAACCAAAGGAGAAAGAGAAGCCAATTGGGCTATGGTCAATCATTAAGGATAACATCGGCAAGGATTTGTCAGGTGTTTGCCTTCCTGTTTACTTCAATGAACCTCTGTCATCGCTGCAGAAATGCTTTGAGGACTTAGAGTACTCGTATCTTGTTGATAGAGCATTGGGATGGGGAAAACAGGTCAGCTCATCTTCCATGTTAACATTTGTGCTTAAATGGAATGATCCACTAGTTAGTTCATATTCTTTTAGTTGATGCAGATTGCAATTTATCTCGTGTGACCACCTTTTTGGGTTCTTTCCTGTAGGACAGTCTTAGTAATTGTTGTTGTTTTTAAATGTTCTATGATTTGTGGCTTTAAAGATGATATTAAATTGATTTACATTAGCTTCATTGTGAGATCTCGCTCATTGTTAACCAATAACCAGATAATTAGACCTGAGTAATAGGTTACTAATGAGCCGAGAAGGTTATATTTTATCCCTGCAATGTAATTGGTTGGCAGCCCTTTAGTTGTCCAAGTCCGATGGCCTATAGCTGTAAGAATGAGGGCTCATTTGCAAGCAAGATTCTTAGTTTACCAATCTTGTTGAGTAAACTTTGGAAGGGTTAAGAGATCTATGAAGACCTCATTTCTCATATCCTGCAGCTTTTTATGCTGTTGTTTTATAAATTCCTATTCACAATCACGTATGACTTGGTTTCTCGAATGGATCACATTGCGTTGATTTTTTCGATCTTTTGTGTTAAGCTAGAATCAAAAGATTATCTGAGTTGAAAATGACAATAGCAATTCGCTTCTGCAGGGAAATGATTTGATGAGAATTCTGAATGTAGCAGCTTTTGCAGTGTCTGGTTACGCGTCAACAGAAGGCCGGCAGTGCAAACCCTTCAATCCTCTCCTTGGGGAAACCTATGAGGCTGACTATCCAGATAAGGGTTTACGATTCTTCTCTGAAAAGGTTCCTCTTCTGTATTCAACAAAGATTTCCTCATTTCAGGGATTACTCTTTGTTTTTTCCTTTTATCAAAGTAATATGTATAATTTCCAATGATTTGCATGTCTATGTTTAGCTATTAAGTCATGAGCAAGGTTTCATCATCTAAGTTGTTTCATAAATAGGATACACAACTAGTTCTGACTTTAAGAACGTGTGTTCCATAATTTCTTTCTACGTTTCAGGTTAGTCATCATCCAATGGTCGTTGCCTGTCATTGTGAGGGCAGAGGTTGGAAATTTTGGGGGGATTCTAATCTCAAAGGCAAGTTCTGGGGCCGTTCCATCCAGCTTGATCCTGTGGGAGTTCTTACCCTTCAGTTTGAAGATGGCGAGACTTTTCACTGGAGCAAGGTCACTACTTCTATATACAATATCATAATTGGTAAAATCTATTGTGATCATTACGGCACCATGCGCATAAAGGGCAGTGGTAATTACTCTTGCAAGCTCAAATTCAAGGAGCAGTCCATCATAGATCGGAATCCTCATCAGGTAAAATTTTATGATTTAAAAACTATTCAAGTTAATTTTGAAACCACTTAATCAGGAGCCTAAATGAGCATGTCATCCCCGACATACTCTTGTTCTTACCATGTAATTGTTATTATTATTGTTAAATTGTCTCTCTTGACGTACATTACATTAATCTGCATATTGATATGTTTAAAAAAAAAAATAGGTTCATGGATTTGTTCAAGACAATAGAACTGGGGAGAAAGTAGCAGTTTTGCTAGGGAAGTGGGATGAAGCAATGTATTATGTGCTGGGAGATCCAACTACGAAGCCAAAGGGATATGATCCGATGACAGAAGCTGTTTTGCTGTGGGAAAGAGATAAATCTGTTACCAACGCGAGATATAATCTCACGCCATTTGCAGTGTCTTTGAATGAAGTGACACCTGGTTTACTGGAGAAGCTGCCACCAACAGACTCAAGAATGAGACCCGATCAAAGGCATTTGGAGAATGGAGAATATGAGTTGGCAAATGCAGAGAAGCTAAGACTCGAACAATTGCAAAGACAGGTACATATTTACTCACAACAGCTTTCTATCGACATTATTGGATATGTGCTTCCATTGAGAAATTGGTCTATTATCTGATCGAATGTGTTTCTTTGCATTAGTTATTGGATTATGAATTGACGTTGCTGAAACCCCTTTCTAGTTTTTGGTCTTAATGATTTTTTTCCCTGAAATGCTTTTTCATGAGGTTGACTTCCAATGCTATTAGCATCAGGGATAATTACAACCCCTGAGGTCAGGTTAATTACAGAAAAACCCAGAGCTATTTGAATATTTAAAAATAAAAATTGATTCTATATTATTACACTCTACCCCTTTATAAGAGAAAAGATTCAAACACCCTCTTTAGATTTGTAAACATAACAATGATACAATCATCCCCTTAAATTTAACACAATTGTTTGTTTGTTTGTTTGTTTGTGTGTTTGTTTGTTTGTTTTTTTCTTTTTTCTTTTCTTTTCTTTTTTTTTTTGGTGTGTGTGCATGGTAATTTTCAGCCATAGTTTTTTTGTTTTGTTTTCAATTTACCCAAACCTCTGTAGTTTTCCCTTGGCACTATTGCACTAGCTGTTGTTCGTAGGTCCATTCCTATATTATTTCTGCTACCATTGAAAAAAAGGACAAATTTAATTGGCGCTGCTAAAATAATCAAGTGTTTTACTCAATATTCAATTAACATTAGTCACATCAAACACATAAAGTTAAAGATGGCGACTTATCCAAAACCACACTTTACTAAATATATAGCATGTTGAGGTTTTTTCACCGACTCAAGGCTGAAGTGGTCGTTAAACATTTTTTGCTCTGCATTCAACTGTTGGTCCGATGGTGGTTGGTGGTAATGTACCCTTCATCTATTTTAATTCGTGTAATTTTATTGCAGGCGAGGAAGTTGCAAGACAGAGGCTGGCAACCGAGATGGTTCAGTAAGGATGAGGACGGTTGTTATCACTACACTGGTGGGTATTGGGAAGCGAGGGAGAAAAATAACTGGGATGGTATCCCTGATGTGTTCGGCCAGCCTTGTGATTTTCCCGTTTCTGTAGCAGAGAATCATAATGAGCGGCGGTGGCCTATCGACTAAGCCAAGCTGCCGTAGCTTACCTCAAACCAAGGAAACATGGCCTCCTTTCATGAAAATAGAAAAATCTGGAAAAAAAGGAAGGTAACAAAGACATACGTTATCCTACCACGTAAGAAATATGTCGTCACCGTCATGTTGGTCGTCCTAGTAGTACATTGGTCTCCTGTGTAATATTTGGTAACAAAGACGTACGGGAAGAAAGTGTACATGTATTTAATTCGATGATGTTCCTCCCATTGCAAAGTAAGTTAAACAATGAAAAGTTTTGTCCCGTCCGTAATATGTTGATGCATTTGAGACAGGGTGGCCAAACACAATCGGAACAACAATCACCAGCTCTAAACCGAAGCTCTAAACCGAAACTGGCCTAAATGGTTTCGGGATTCCAGAAACTGTAGGACTACTTATTCCATAACCATAATCGGTGGTTCCTTTTTGTTCCGATGACAATAGACACTAAAAAAAAAATCGAAAAAGCCGATGGATATTATTGACGGGCAGCAACCCGTCGGTAAAAGGCCGGCATTACCGACGACACCAATTGCCGACGGACTCCCGACGGAAACCTGCCGTCAGTGTATGTGCCCGTTGGCAAGTCCTTAGGAGGTTGACGGCAAAAAGCCCGCCAAGCATGCCGACGGAAATTGTCTGTCGGCCATATTTAAAAAAAAAAAAATCAAATATTAATTGCCGACGGAAATGTGTTCGTCGACAACGTCGGTTTCCATTACTGACGGAATACTGTCCGTCAGTATCGCCGGATTTGCTACCGGCGGCTTTATCGATGGATTCGTGTCCGTCGGTAAACTTAATATAAAGAACTCTCCCCAGTGGACAGATTCATTTCACCACTCCACAACCCAAAGTAGGGTTAGGGCTCGTGAGGGAGCCGTCGCCACCGCTGCTGCCGGAGCCTTCGCAGCGCCGTTGGAGCAGTGCCGGAGCGTTGTCGAAGCACCGTCAACATCAATGTTTTAAGGTATGTTATCCTTTTAATTCAAATATAAATTATTTTTTTTTGTTTTAGGATTTTAATTTAATTTGATTTGAATTTAAGAATTAGATTTTGAGAGATTGAAATGGGGTTCAATTTAGGAATTTATGCTTGATTTATGCATTTGTGAATAATTTTAGGTTTAGGTCGATTTATGCAATTAAGTTTTGTTTTTGGATTTAATTTATAATTACTTATAAATTGAATTCGATTATAAATATTTGTATAATCTTAGGGCTAATTAGGATGTGTTTAATGCATGTTATTGTTTAATTAAACCTAACATTCAAATACCGATCACCAGATATATTATGTGTTGTTGATATTGTGTACATGTGATTGATTGGTCGATATTGTTGTTTTTAAATTTTGTATGATTAACATAATGAGTCGTGGGTCGAAGAATTAGTTGAAATGAAATTATAAATGATTATATAAAAGAAACCTACATACTTTAGGAATACCAGCCATTACTAATCATAACAAGTTCAACAAAAGAACCAATATACACATCCATATCACCCAAGCTTTTCAACACCAAATACAATTTCAGGATGAAATTCATGAAATTGTTCTGATCAAAATTTTCAATCGTGTGCCAAATGCTAGATTTGTTATTAAATTTAATTTCTCATATTTATAAACCTCTAATTAATAATGAGAATTACTATCCGTTTGATGTTGGGTACCTGTTCAAGCACAAAAAATAGGGCACTATATTGTTAAAATGAGTTTAGAGATTGAGGACTTGAATCACGAAGAAATCGGATGTTGTTAAGACGATCGAGGAATTGGTTGTGCTAATAAAATTATTTATATTTCCGACGGACATGAAATCCGTCGGTAAAATTAAATTATTTTATTTATTTATTTATTTATTTACCGACGGATAGTCCGTCGGGTAAATTTAAAAAAATAAGATTTCCGACGGCATCTTACCGGCGACTATACCCGTAAAAAATGTCGTCGGTATTTGCCGACGGCCTGATATTCCGTTGGCAATTGTAATTATCGACAAGAATTCGCCGACGCCGTAAATCTGTCGGTAAGCCGTCGATAAATCACTTACCGACGGCGTACCGACGAATTAAGTCATCATATCCCAGTTTTTTTTTTTGTACTGAGATACATGGGTAAGAATTGA
The DNA here is from genome assembly GCA_014905375.1 of Phtheirospermum japonicum. Taxonomy (NCBI): domain Eukaryota; kingdom Viridiplantae; phylum Streptophyta; class Magnoliopsida; order Lamiales; family Orobanchaceae; genus Phtheirospermum; species Phtheirospermum japonicum. Next base: position 187,157 of record BMAC01000769.1, read on the forward strand.
GAATGAGCTCCAACCACTAAATTTGAGAATGATGATATCATCAAGACATCATATGTGAGGCAAATACTTGTATGAGATCATGGTTTACCATACTCATCTGTCCCAATCTGCTTGCTGCCTGACCCTCCTGCTCCCATCCCCCCCAACCTTAACCAAAAAAAAAAAAAAAGATTTCATTTTAGTCTCCCCCTCATCGTTGCTTCTCTTGATAAAACCAAAACGATTGGTTACCAAGAATAGGGGGCACTAACCTCAAATATGAGATCAGCGATCTGAAATAACTTCTTAATACGTCACAGCGACCTGATAAGCCTCCAAAAATCCTCCTGGAGACCTAGCCGATCCTGCAAAAGAACACCTTCAGCCAAGCGGGGGGCAGCCCCGTCAAAGGTCCTCCGATGCTTAAGTTAGATAATGAGAGAGAGCATTCAAGAGATCAATCCGTCCTAAACAACCTTAAAATAAAAGAGAGGTATGCACCCTTTTTATAGAGACAACAGAAGTGCTCCCCAAGCCTGGGTTTCCTTCTCCCACCACAGTTCCATAAATACCGTGACTGACTGAGAATTAGGATTTCTCCCGTATGTTAAGTTCCCATAAGTAATGAATCTCTTGCTTAAATTACCAGAATAGGCTTGGGCCTGTAATTCTTTCCATATAGTTTGCCGGGACCCCATAAGACCATCATGAGCCCATCTGGGCCTAATATTTATAAAGCCCATGACCGAGCTAACATATTGCGCCCAACACAAAAGCATAAGAGGTCGCGACCCTATATGAGAACTCATACTCATACTCCAGGTCGCTACTCTACAAACCAGCTTGCTCACCTCCCAAAAGAAACCAACCAGCTCGCTCGCCTCATTTATTACCATAAATACCCACATTTATTACGTATGGATTCTTAAGTGCCGTATCAGCTAGTCCCCCATGTTCTAGCTGATTGAAGTACGAGATCAGGTAGGACATGTAAACAGAAAGTTAAAAGAGTACAACCATCAAAAATAACAATAAGACAAACATAAATAAATCACCCTACTATTTTAGATAACCGAGCTCGATATACCGAGCTTTAATACCAACCATCCCATAAAACTTTACCGCACAAGACTGCGACCTCCAAACAAAATCAGCTCGCTGAGCTCGCTCATCCTCCAAGAGGAATACTCCTCTTGGAAGAAGAGATCTGCGAGTCCCTAGGTCGAGTCCCCAGACCCATACCTGACGACCTAACACCATAAAGCCTTTAACCTGAAGCTATAATCAGGCATAATAACCCAAGAAAACATAATCATACGCAGCCCCATAAAGTCAAAACACGCTTTTCTCCACCCATCACGTCTCCTTAGAGATTCATTAAATGCAACCTGAGAAAGTATCAGACACGCGTCACCGCCTATTTTCTCGTAGTATAATAAACGCCGTGGGCCCAAAATAAAAGGCCCAATACATTCCCATATAACCTTACCAACTCCGGCTCCAATCTGTCCCATCAGTTTTCTCGCCGCCCAACACAAGTAAAAACCCTACTCTCTCCCCTCATTCGTCACTTTGCCAAAAACTCAAGTAAAGAATCGCCATTTTCACTCTGCAGAAAAGCTCGCCCATTCTCCAATTTTCAGAAAATTATCAACAGCTCACCGCTCGTCGCCGACCTCCAGGATACCGAAAATGTGTAAGTCCTCTAAATCCCTCCTTTTCAATAATTTAATTTTGCTGCCATATATGTGTTGCATCCGCTGAGTTATTGTATTTTATGCTGTTCCCCTCCCCCTGTATTTTTTAATTGATGATGAAATTAACACCCTCCAACCCCAGTTCCTAAAATTCAAGCCTTTCCCCCGATTAAAACCCCACAGAAAACCCTTACATTCTCAAGAGAAGACGAAAGCAGCCCCCTTCTCCTCCCTTCGGCCTCCACGACGAGCCAGAAGGCGACGTCAGCTGGTCAGAGTTAGAAGCCCAGACTAGGGCTCACACCGATGCCCAAGCCCTCTTAGAGAATATCTCGAAGATCCCTCTACAGCCCCCTTGACCATTGTAGATATACCAGAGGACATTCCTTTAGACAGACCTAACAACCCACCACCTTGCGAGCACTTCATAGAAAACCCCGTAACTATAGTACCTTCCGCAAGTGCTTCCGACCTACCTCCCTCACACCTAACCACCAGGTCGGTCAAGGATAACTATTGGTTACTCCTTGATCCGAAAAAATCGGAAGAATTTCAACAAACCCTTAACCTCCCTGAGACTGCAAAAATGGTCTTACCTGACCTGCTCCACTTAGACCCCATGAAACCTTCCCCAAATCATATAACCCTTTTCGACGAGCTGCTTAGAGTGGGATTTAGGTTCCCTCCACACCAATTTTACATCGAGATCTCCCACCTGTATAAAGTTTCCCCTTTGCAGTTGACCCCCAACTCTATGAAATTTTTGGCGGGGTACGTCATATTATGTACATACTATAATACCCAACCTGATCCAGGTTTTTTCCAATTTTGCTTACAAATAAAATATCAACAAAATTCTTTTTATCTTTCTACTCGCTCGGGCCAATCTCGTTTCTTAATAAATCCCTCAAATAAAGTCCCCGAATGGAAGAAAAACTTCTTCTTCATTCACAACTCGGAGAGATGGCCTTTTCCGACCGAGCTACAATACCACACTCCCAAACAAAGCAAAAACCCCAGTTTTGTACAAAAGGTATTCTGACCAGCTCGCGGAATGGAGTAAGCGTCCATTCGACGTGGTGCTACTCACAAGCCTATCTAAAGTTTTCCGGTATGTAGGCATCGACTCTCGCCCAGTCGACCCAGACCTTGCCCTGACTGAATCAGAGTTCGGTAGGTCTCCCATGTGTTATGATTTTACACCATCATCCATTGTTATAATTAAGTAATAACACCACTTTGCTATTGCAGTTGCATTTGTCAACAGGTGCGCCTCGCCGAGCTCTAAGGAGATCACAGAGCCAACCAATCCACAGCCGTTGTTACCCCCACACCTCCTTCCTCGGTCATCAATGTGAATGAAGTGCTACCTGTTTATGCTGATTCCGCCCTATCTTCACCTTCCTTAATTTCTTGCCCTTGTGTTTACGGGTATAAGACCCCGTAGACGAGGTAGAGCTAGAAGAATCTACCTGTTTTCACTTACTCCGGCCTTTTTTTTTTGTGAGAAGATCTCCGAGACAGAGACCCTCCGCTTTGTTTTGTCTTTTCCGCCATAGACTTTTCCTCCAATCCATCAGCCTTCTCTTTCGGGATACCCAGCTCACCTGCTAGATACCTGCTTAGCTCCTCCTGCTTCTCCAAGGGCACAAAATCCATGAGCCCCTCTAAGAATCCTTTTTTGATTTGATAGGGCTTATCCTTGGGTAAATCGTTCCATTCTTTCGTCCCTATATGAACCACTTTTTGCGCCACAGCCTCCGACGTCTCTGCCTCCAAGTATCCTTATGGCTTCTTTCCTTTTTATTGTTTCGTTGAGGGCGGCGGTGTACCACCCAAATTTGGAACTGCTGGTTCCGCTTGAGAAGGTGTCTATCCTTCTTTTGTTGGTTCTCCCTTATCAATTTCCACCATCTTGTTCTTCTTCTTCAGTTTGTTCGATCCAGAACCAAAATCTAGGATCCTGGGTTGTATGTTTTTATCCTTCATGTTGCACTTACGAAACTTCTCACGTCTTTTGTTCAAGGATTCGATGTCCCTCTTTCCCATAGACGGCACCACTTGATAAACCAAAACGATTGGTTACCAAGAATAGGGGGCACTAACCTCAAATCTGAGATCATCGACCTGAAATAACTTCTTAATATGTCACAGCGACTTGATAAGCCTCCAAAAATCCTCCTGGCGACCTAGTCGATCCTGCAAAATAACACCTTTAGCCAAGGCGGAGGGCAGCCCCAGCGAAGGTCCTCCGACGCTTAAGTTAGATAATGCGAGAGAGAATTCAAGAGATCAATCCGTCATAAACAACCTTAAAATAAAAGAGAGGTATGCACCCTTTTATAGAGACAAGAGAAGTTCTCCCCAAGTCAGGGTTTCATTCTCCCACCACAGTTCCATAAATACCGTGACCGACTGAGAATTAGGATTTCTCCCGTATGTTAAGTTCTCACGAGTAATGAATCTCTCGCTTAAATTACCAGAATAGGCCTGAGCCTGTAATTCTTTCCATATAGTTTGCCGGGACCCCATAAGACCATCCATGAGCCCATCTGGGCCTAATATTTATAAAGCCCATGACCGAGCTAACAGATTGAGCCCAACACAAAAGCATAAGAGGTCACGAACCTATATGAGAACCCATCCTCATACTCCAGGTCGCTACTCTACAAACCAACTCGCTCACCTCCCAAAAGAAACCAACCAGCTCGCTCGCCTCCCAGAAGAAATGCTCCTTCCAGAGAACGAGGTCGCTTACCATAAATACCCACATTTATTACGTATGGATTTTTAGTGCCGTATCAGTTGACTACTGTTTGTCGGCGGCGGCCACCATATATCGGAGGTCAAAAATATGAGTTCGCCTCAACGTTTTTGAAAAGCTTTTTGTTCTTACTCTAATCTTTCAGTATTTTCAAAAATGAACAAAAAACCCTATAACCTGATGATTTTAATCTGCAATTGGGGGCTTCCCAAATTCAGATATTTCATGTGTTTTTGCGTTATTTCAGCCACTTGCCTGATAAAAATGGAAATTTCGAGAAGACCCATGAGGTTTTGCATTGTATGGTGCGAGTTTTTTTCGAGATCAGGTTTTTGAAGGAGGCCCTGTACATGGTTATCGAGATGTAGAGCCAGAGTTTCGTCTTAATCGCCCATACCTTTAACTGTGTGGTGAATGAGACACCTTGAATTGTGTGTTGAGTATGGTGAACGAGATGGGCTGTTTCAAGATGGTAGAGAACGTGTTCGTCGAAATGCTCCGAGAGGAGTCCTGATCCCTACAGTCGATGGTCGTGAAATGTATTTGTGTTAATAAGTCTTTAAAACTTTGTTTAGATCTACATATGTTTTTTGTTGTTATTTCATATTTTTGTCTTTTTGTGAAATCCCAATGGAATTGGGAACGTGACTTAATTAGCCGACTGATGAATGAGAATTTGATTTTGATTAGGGAAAAAAACTTTTTGCCCCCCAAACTATTTCGATTTTCACAGTTTACCATACGAACTTTTTTTTGGGACAAACCACCATCTGAATTAGGCGTTTTTTGCAACTTACCCCCTGAAATCAGAATTTTGGTGGTTTTGGATACCAAATCCCGTTTGTTAAGTGTTTTTTTTGGTAACTACACTCCTTATTTATAATCCTCCCCCCTTTATCCGCCCTAATCTACCATTTCTACAATGATAACGGCACGATGGTTCTTTAAACTGTGAAATGTCGTTGCTGATCTTCTTCGCCATGGAGAGGAGGTCCGTCGTGCCGTTATCATTGTAGAAATGGTAGATTAGGGTGGATAAAGGGGGGAGGATTAGAAATAAGGAGTGAAGTTATCAAAAAAACCCTTAACAAACCGGATTTGGTATCCAAAACCACCAAAATTCTGATTTCAGGGTGTAAGTTGCAAAAAACGCATAGTTCAGATGGTGGTTTGTCCCAAAAAAAAGTTCGTATGGTAAACTGTGAAAATCGAAATAGTCTGGTGGGCAAAAAGTTTTTTTCCCTTTTGATTATTTGGCGTTTGCGGATTAAAGATGCTGCCAGGACAAGCATTTTGTTGCAATGGAAGATTAGTTGGAGTTTAAATTATATTCCTACTTGATCCTTTTATTTTTTTATATTTGGTTTGTGAATGGTTAGACTATTTTTTTGATATTTGATTTTGATTATTTGTCATGATTTTCAAGGAGTTTTGGACATTCTGAATGGTTATGTGAAGATAAGTGAGATCAATTAGTGTCACACTACCCTTATAAGTTTGCAACTCATTATTTCTAGTTCATGAAATTATTACTATAGTTGAAAAAGAAAAGTTATTAAATTTATAGTTCGAAAAACAAATAGATATACGCTAATGTACATAAGTAATATCATTAAATTATTTATTGTAATTGTATATAGAAAAATTCAAATCATAGTAAAGTATCACAACATCAAGTTAAAGTATTACGGGTCTCAGTAAAGTATCATATATGTAATTTACTAATAAAATATTTCTAGTTTCAGTAAAAGTGTCACATTATCGGTTTAAAGTATCACAAGTTTTAGCAAAAGTATTACAAAATATTATTTGTTTTTATTTGAGTAATTTTCACTATTTTCAATAAAAGTATCAGAATATTGACCTAAAGTATCACGAGCCTTAATAAAAATATCACAAGACGTGTGCGTGATAAATTCACTTGTATTGTTGATACTTTTTCTACCATATGTAATAGTTTTAACTATACTATGATTTTAGATGAAATCAGGATAGCACATTGTTATTATGTGATACTTTTATTTGCACATGTGATAAATTTAATTTCACTTGTTTTAGATCAAACTATAATTATCATTGTTATTTTATAATACTTTTACTTTATTTTTGATACTTTTTCTAATGTTTGTGATACTTTAATCTGTAGTCATTTTCGATGAAATCGGAATAATACAAAGGGTAAAAAATTATATGCATCATGTACTATACGCGTTTTTTGGGTTTTTATTCTAACGTTTTTTTTTTTGTTTTTTTTAATTTAATGCATCTTGTACTACATAATATTTTGAAAGTGCATCCTCCGGCCAGCCAACTCGCCCCGACTCACCGAAACTCGCCTGAACTCACGAATGAGGTTGCATCATTTCAAACCATATACTTCAGGATACATTTTATCAAATTAGTATACTTTAGGATGCATATATCTAAACTTACTAGAACCTTTTGCTTTTCAAAATTTAATAACTTTTTTTGTTTTAAATCTATTTTCAAGGTATATTATATCAAATTAATAGTTTTTATGATGAGAAGTACGTTGGGCAAGTACAAGATAAATATCATGATTAAAGATTTTATTTTTTAATATACAAGAAAACTAATACAAGATGATTTAGCAATGCAAGAGATAAAAAAAATTGAACAATACATATAAAAACTTACATAAGTTAAAATATTATCATATATGTTGAAGGAAAAATAAAATTAGTGTGCCTTCGTCAACAAGTAACTGATGAAGAACAATTTAGGTATTTGTTATCTTTATGTATTATGAAAATATATATTTAATTCCCCTATATAAAGGGAGTCTTTGATGAATAAGAGAACCCTAATTCTACTGTTTCCTTTGTCTCTCTTTTATGTCTTCTCCTTATAATTTTCCTTTTACACGTTATCAACACGAAACTCTAACCTATGAGAATGATCAACAAATAAGCCTCCATACTCTATACACAATTTTCGTAGGTCAAGATTGTAACTACGCTGTAAGTTTGAAATATTGTCTTCTCACGTATCAACCGTTGGATCGCGTTAAGATTTATACAGAACCTTCAAAACCTATTGAATTATATTTTGAACGGTGGAGATTGGATTTGGAGATACAAGGAAGTATAAAAAATTCCGAACAAAGTAAAATTATTTTTGGAAATCTTTGTGCAGCATTTTTCAAAATACGATTGCGCACAATAGAACCGTTGGATTAAGCGAAATTTTGGATATATTATTCCGAAAATATGAGGTCTGAAGAATTTTGATAATAAATCTCGAACAGAGCTGATCCTGTTTCCCGAAATTGTTTGGCTAGTTTCTTTTAAAAATTAAATTACACCCAATCTGACCGTTGGATGAAGCTGAATTTTGGATATAATATTCAAAATATATAGTGGTTAAATATGTACGGTGGACATTGGGTTTGAAGGTCTATGTCATTAGAAACATATCGCGGACAAACCTATTGCAAAAATAAAATTAGAAAAGAATCGTGACTTTCCTTCAATTATCCTATTATTTATTTAATGCAACTAATAAATATTTGGTTATATGAATATATGGCATGGTATGTATTATTGTGAACTTTTATATAAAGCATGTATATGTATATATGTTACCTATGATTATATGCATGTGATGTTATGTACAATATTGACAAAATGAAAATTTTGCAATGTTTTAATGATATTAATAGAGTACATAATATATTATTACTTATGTAAATAAAGTTATTTACATGATTAGATGAGAGATTGATCATGATTTTGCCTTAATCATGAATTCTGATGAATTGATAGATTCATGTATGATGGTAATTCTCGATGAATTGATAGATTCATGTGTATGTTGGTAATTCTCTTCAAGCTGATTTTATAAGCTACTTTCAATATATTTATTATTGATTATACACTTGCATATTTTCATGATAATGAAAGTTCATGAATGATAAAAAAATTTGTATCAATAAGTCTTGTGATAAAGTATATTCACATGATATCAAAGAAAGATTATGACATACTTCAAATTCATTATCTAAAGAAATTGATTAAACTAACTCAATCTAAATACAAAATAACATAATCAAAAGAAATTGAGTACTACCATCATTGGTTTGATGTGGAAACTAGAAGAACTACAATTTCACAATTATTCATCCACCAACCCCGACCGACCAAACCCGAATGACAAAGAATCGTGAAACTAAGTCAAAGTCAATTCTCTAATGAATTTGAGACTCATATTGACCCCTAAATATTATATTGGAAGTATATTTAGTTACAAAATCTCAATAAACTTTGAGATGTGCTCTAAATGAATATTTTGAAAACTTTATGAAATACTACTTCCAAGCCAACGAATTTAGTGAAAAGAAAGGGTCAATGACTTTGATATGTTGCGACTACAAACATGTCTTACCATATGTGAAAAAGAAAGTCACTTTAAATGACAATATGTAATTGAAAGATACAATCTCACTCTATATTTTCTTCCACTTGAGCAACATACTGATGCACTTGTATAATATTAATTATGATAATACGTCATTAAGACACATGGCATTACTTTTCATAATACTAATGTTAGACCTTTGGATAAGGAAATTTCTTGAGGCTAACCAGTATCGATATGAATAGTGAAAATAAACTCAAACTAAAGGGGAAGAGACATGTTGATCCCTACCTATGTGGTAAGAATGAACCACAAGGTAAGATATGTAAGAGTTTGTGATATTTATTGGTCGTGGTAGAAGTCATGGAGGTCTCAAAATAACATTTCTTAGTCAATGGATATCCTCTATTTTGATTGATGAAATTTGTTTGTTTCTTACTTTACAAATAACTTGTGAAAGTATAATCAATCATTCATATTAGACTATTGTATTTGTTCTTAAAGTTTATTTTAAGTTAGATTTATGTGATATGACCTGATTTAATTATTTTTGGCTTATTGGTAAAATTTGGATTTTATTCTAAAAGCATTGAATGGAATTGATTTTTTTACCACACATTCACATACAAGGTTCAGGAGTATACTATTTAGATATAATGTAACATATCTAGCAAATAATGTAAAATATTAGAATGAAAAGTATTTCGTTCAAATATCTCTGAAGAATGTGAGAATTTGAAGAGGAATAAACAATTATTCACCGAATTGATATTTATATGTGACAAAGTCTTGATGCCTAGTGACAAATTGATTAAAGTCATAAAATCTCAGTATGCACCAAGAGCGAAACGAACCTTGTTAAGTTTGATGATATTCATGTTGATGATTATCATTAAGAAATACATTATGAGAATGGAACTATGCCTTTAACTTATGTGGAAGAAAGCACGTTTTAGAGTCAATTTAGTAATTTTACTTTACTACTTTTTGATTATTGAATCATAAGATATGACCAACAAAAAACTTTTGGACACTGGCTCATTCAAGTTTTGACACGACTGACATGGATTCTTTGGTCATCGTGATATGATGGTCCATATTATAAGATATTAACATGGACATCTTTTATTTTGAGTGAAACACAACACGAGATTGAAATTTAATGCACAGTATAGTGTCGAACTAATGTTGTTACATTACAGCTAGTGCATTCTAAAGTACTAGGAGCACTACATACATTCATATCTCAAAGATGCATCACTCGTTTTTTTCAAAACTTGTTCATTAGCAAAATTGTATGATTGAGACCTGCATATGCTAAAGATACAAAGTATAATATTCCATTCTTATAATCGATAATTGGTGATACATGTGGACATAACCATTTTAAATGCGGATCATTTAAGTATTTTATAGTTTTGGTCGATATTTCGGCACGTATTGTCCCTAAAAATGTTGCATCTGCAAAATTTCTAGCGCATTTAGTATGATTGAGGAATCACCACCCTTATAGAGCACCCAACTCATAATGCTAGAGTGTTTACATCAAAATTATTCGACGTCTATTGCATTTTAATTAAGATTGATGTAATGCATCTTGTACCCTAATGTGCATATATAATAAGGTCTCAAAGAAGAAACCGTCAAAAAGAATATAGATGGTGACTAAGACAATATTTATGCGCACTTATATATTTGTCTCTGTATAGGGTTATGCAATATTGCACGCAACTCTTACTTATTCGTTTATCACTACAAAAAATCCGGCAATTCTGGCGGATATGCTGACGGGCAAAAAGCCGTCAGCAATGCTGGCGGAAATACTGGCGGATGAAAATGCTGGCGGGTTTGCTGGCGGCCATGGCCGTCAGCATATATACCCGTCAGTATCCCCTCAGGGAAAGAGCGGGAAACTATCCCGCTTAATTATTAACGGCGGTTCTGGAAAACCGCCGTTAAATTTGTTTTTACGACAGTTTTCCAGAAAACCGCCGTTAAATTTATAATTTAACGGCGGTTATCCAAAAATTGCCGTACAATCCTACATTCTACGGCGGTTTTCTTTAAACCGCTGTAAAAACTCACCTAATTCTACGGCGGTGGTATGAGAACCGAAGTAAAAACTGGAGGCCAGTTTATTTTAACATCGGTTCACAAACAACCGCCGTAAAACTTAAACATTTACGGCGGTTTTAGGAGAACAGTCGTAAAAATCACACATTCTACGGCAGTTATTTTAGAACCGCCATAAAAACTCAGTCTGCCATGTCACCGATCCCAGTCTTTCTCAAGCAAGTTATTTCAACCGTTGATTTGTGTCTCATCCGACGATCATCATTCTCTCAATCACTTTCTCTTTTTATATTGTTATTTTGGTTTTTATAAATAATTAAATTCTGGATAATTATTTAATAAATCCAAAATATAAAATAAATCATAATTAATTTCCCCAATTCATACAAACCACAATTGCAGATCTGCTTTCTTCCTCCTCCCCGTTTTTTCTCAGAAAACAGAAGATTCTTCAGAAGCATCGTTGCCTCAGCGCCATTCAAGAGTTTTTCTGTTCTTACCATTTCACTCCTCAAGAAACCCTGGTCAAAACCCCAAGTCCCCATTCCGTGTAATCCAAAAACCCTAATTCGAACTGTAGGAAACTGATAATGTGCGCATTAGTTCGATCTCGTGCGCGTCTATGCTCAATCATTTACCTCAGCGCCATTCAAGAGTTTACTCACGAAATCGAAGCAGAAGTCCAGTTTAATCCCAACATCCAACGTTAGCAGAGGCTTTTGGCTGGTGAGAACTTTTAGCATATTAATCATATTTTCACTTTGGAAAATTTGGCTGTTTTATCCTAATTCTCTGTTTGAAATATTATTGTTCATAAAATTCTAGATTGTGGAATTTGGGAATGTTGTGGATGAGTCTTTGGATTTGGTATGAGTAA
>BMAC01000769.1:212455-261922 GCA_014905375.1 Phtheirospermum japonicum
ATATATGACTATTTATAGCACTACACAAGTCTTCAGCAGTGCTTTTTTTTTTTATGTTGGCAGTGCTAGTTTTTTGGAGTGCTTTCTTAATATTGTTGCGGTGCTTTTTTTACTACACTACCACTACTTTTTATTTTTCAACATCACCGCCGTCCAAATCCAAGTCGCCGTCCGACGAACCAAACTCAACCAACATCGGCCAACAACCACAGCCGCATCACCGTCGCCACCCCAGTTCCCCTGCCAATTTCTCCCAAAAGCACCGGATTATTCCTTCAAAAAGCACCGGGGGCCCAATTCAAAAGCAGTGGGGTCAACAACACCATTTTTTTTAATAAAGGCACATGGCCGATCAAATTAAAGATCAAATTAAAGGAAGAGTTGGTTGCTGATTACAAGGCCAATAAATATACCCCTTCCAAGGTAAAACCCGGAAAGAGAGTACCCATAAAAATGTGCATAAAGKAATTACGAAAATAGCCCGTCATAGATGGCTGAGACCAAATTGAAAATTGCCCACCCCTCTATTTACAGTGATGAGGTGAGATCAATTTTACTAAACATCAATTATATTCTAGTGTGAAGTACTAACAGCTGCGACAGTTGAAACCATGGAGTCCACTCCACAAATATTGTGGCCCCYYCAGATTTTATAGAAGCCTTCTTCAACCCAGTTTGGTCCCCATGAGTTCTTGATAATCCAATATGGCTTCTCCTTCATCCGAACAGGAGCATAACCAGCTTCACCAAAACCAACCAACAACACGCCGTGATCCAATCGCTTCGAGCATATGTACGGGCACGAAACTCCCCTCATGTATGTCTGCATGAAAACTGCATTGATAGCCACAGCAAGAGGACCGTTCTCTCCAATCAAAGTTTGTCGGTAGATCATTAGTCGGCAAGATCGGCGCCTTGTGAGCGTCGGAAGGGAAGCGGAGCCGCCTATTGAAGCCAAGGAATTGGTTTCGGAATTCGCACGGTGTGAGATCGGAGAACTAGGTGATGCCGTGGACGGCGGAGGGGTCGAGCTGCTGGTGTCGCCTCGCGCGGCGCAGGCTAGCCTTGAAGACCTTGAACCTGTAATCGTGCTCCTCCTGGGTGGCGTACGATTTGCCGAATTTCCTCTTGAAGATCGCGAAGTGGTGATCGGCGTTCAGCAATGTGTTCTTGTTAAGGCCCCCCCCTTCCTCGTGATCCACCACTTGCCAGATCAAGAGATCGCTGCTCTCCGCGGCGCCTTCGATGGCGTTATCGTCATCGGCGATGGTGCACCTAAACGATGTCGCAAGGAGGAGGGAGAAGAGGAACAACAAGGCAAAGCGTGAACGTGTAGCCGCTGCCGACCTCGATTCCACGCTGCCGCCCGATTGCCGTCGCCAGGTGCCATTCACCGACGACCGAAGGCGGCCAGTTTCTGGAGAAGGCGGAGAAGCGGCCGATTTCTGGAGAAGAAGGAAAAAGAGAGAAACGGGTTTGGGAAGAAAAAGGGGCTGGGGGATGATATGGTAGGGTTCAGCATTTATAAAATTACATGAAAGCCCTTCTCCTTCCATATGTGTAATTTAACGAATTTAAAAAATAGAAAAAATCTGGTCCACACATATTATTAGATCAATGGTCAGGATTGGTCCCTAGGTTCGCATATATTGACGTGGGTTCTATTTGAACCTAATCCTATATATATATATATGTGTGTGCGCGCGCGCGCGCATACTGGATTTTATCAAAATAGATTGTATACTTTTTTCCGCCATAAATCTATATTATAAATAGTAGTTTATTCAATAGTTATATAATGTTAAAAATGAATATGAACTCTTATTCGATAATGGTATTATTGAAATTTTTTAATAATGATGTTGAACAACTATTTCCATGGGTTGATTGTGTTGATTTTGTGAATACATATTTATTTTTGTTAATTATTTCAAGATAATCATCATTGAACCTTGATTATAATTTTGTAATTTATTGTCAATTATCACGTCAAAACCAATATGAGCAACGATGATGTTCGGTTAAGTGACATTCTATATATACACATACATACAACACACACACACAATCAATATCTTATAAATATATATTTAATATAATCTGATCAATATATTAATATTAAATATCATAAAGAAATAAAATAAAACTAAAGGAAAAAATATTAATTTTTATTACCTTGACGTATTTATACCACTTATGCTAGATAAAGTTAACTCAAAGAAATGTGTGAACATAAAAAGATGATGAAAACAACTATTCAAACAACATGTCCAAAAATGCTTGCTAGGTAAAGTTAACTCAATTGTTGACTTAAGCATACAATTAAAAAATTAAGAATTTATGCATGTGTAATATTTCCTTATATACTAGAAAATAATTCAAACGATTCATTTATATGTTATCCTCCTTTAAAATCATAAGCATTCATAATATTTTACATATTAGAAATAGTATATATATCGTATATTGATTCATATATTGAATAATTAAATATTATTAAAAAGTATGTTTAAAAACAAAGACCAAAACTAATGATTGTTATTATATTGATGTCTTTGCGCCACATATAAGATATAAAGTTAAGCGGAAGAAATTGTGAATAAAAAATAATTTCATATGGCAAATTGAAAAAAAAAAAGATAACATAAAAATATACGATACACCCATTCATGACATTTCATAAGATAAAAAAAATAATATAATAAATTAATTAATATATATTAAATTGTTAAATATCGCCAAAAATAAGAGCTTGTAAAGACATTGTTATTACTTTCGTCTTAATGCATAATATAGAAAAAATAATTTAAGTGAATGTAAAATGTGAAAATAAAAAGGAATGTGGAATTAAAACTAATATTGATACGACACAAAATGTCGGCTTGGTTATATATGGTAAGAAATTAACGAAAGAATGGAAGGTTCTAGGTGCTGCCGTATATGGTAATATGATTTTATGGAATTATGGGAAGTAAGAATCCTAATATGAGAATATTATCTAATTATGGAGATTGGGTATAATTACGAGACTTAGTCCCACCGTATGAAGGAATCTAACTCGCACGTATTTATCACGATCTTTGTATATTTTGAGTCATGTTTGAGTCTTTTTACCGTCTTCTTAGGTTTAGAATAAGTTATTTTGCATGTTTTTGCATTCTTTTGCCTTTTGCTTAACTTTTCGACTTTCCATCCAATAAATGGTCATTTTGGACCATTTTTCTTGTTTTTCTCTTACAGCTGAGTCACTTGGCAAAACTGAGAGATGAAGACAAAGGATTCAACGCTCAAAATAGCCAAAAGAACACTGGTCCGATCGGATGTCTTGAATCTCCGATCGGACTGACTGACAAAGCGCACACCGGCCGAACGAACTGGTGCACTGATCGAAGCCACGGGCAGATACTTCCGTCTGATCGGACAAGACCTACGTCTGATCGGACAAGTACATTACGCATGCAGATTTTTAGAAATCTTCAGTTACGAAATGGTCGTAGCTGTTTAAAAACTGCAGAAGAGGCTAGGGTTCGGTGGATTCGATCCTAGAGGCTGGAGATAGGCTAGAGAGACCTTAGAACACCTCAAAGGTTGAGAGATTTGACACATCTCTCACACCTCTAGCATAAATCCGTACGACGCCGTATCAAGGTTCGATTCATAGCAGCCAACGTTCTTCGCTAGGATTCTAGGTTCGTGACAAGCCTGGGGATTCTACGCATTTCTCGGAGTTCACTCGTTCGTCGTCATCACTCGTTGAAAGTAGCTCAACGATTAGTAATTTCTAAACTCGTATTCTTGATGTTTTCGAAGTAGTTCGGTTTGGTATTTGATATGAATAGTTTGATAGCTTGTTAGATAACGCTTTGTTGATAGATAGTCTATGTGTTGATGATTGGAATTCTTATCATTGCGTTTTTGGAATATTGATATTCGATAAACTATTGCTTTTGGATTTAGATTGAAGTTGTGAAATATATTCGTTGAAACATCTTAGTATTGGAATAATTACAAATCTTGTTTAGTATTTGAGATGATTTCATATGCTGCATAGTGATAGAATTGTTATTGATCTTTGGTTTTTAGAGGCATTTGATTGATAGTGTTAGCAAGTTTGCAATTGTTGGTATGATGTGTAGCAATTCGTATTTGGTTCACGTCGATTACTTTTCTTATAACTTGTCGAGAGGTTGACACCCTCGAGACAAGAAGAATTCGCTTTTTTAATTTATCGATATTGAATCATTTCCCAAACCCCAATTGACCGTGTGTTTTAGATAGACTTGTGATATTAGTATAATAAGCATCATTAAATCCGATTCTCATTCCTCGAGAGATCGACCCGAGTTAACTCACCAGTCTACAAGTGACCCCGTTCTCTTGCGGGCGAACTTAAACCCTTTTCAAACGTAGACGCGTACTGGTTAACCGGTAATTAATTTTGAAAGGAACACAAAAGTTCGACTTAGAATCCTATTGATTGGTGGATAAGTCTCAATAATCTTATAAATAGGGGATTCAGGCCCTTATTTCACAAGTTTAACAACTATCATCTCATCTCAGGCTCTCTCTCTCTCTCTGGTCTTCTCTCTCCGATCCTCTATATCTCTCCCTCTCTATCATGGATTATGGGGCATATGTTATTTTCTCTTTACGAATAACTCTCTCATCTCTAATAGATATGTATGGATTTATGGTGGATTTATGATGACCTCTCCTTTAGGAGCTATTCCTTAGGAGAGGCGAGCTCTTATGATGCAGGTATTATTATACCAACTCGGCGTTGAGTGGTAGTTCGGCATTGAGTGGTGGGCCTCATAGTTTTCGGGAATTAGCGGGCTAATATGGGTTGTCTTGTGGTGTCCCGATAAATTTTTAAAGAGGACTCGGGCCTCATTCTTTACACTAAGTTGATTTCATATCCTACGTACTTTGAGCTCTCGCATATCTCTCGCACTCGCTTACTTAAGCATCGGAGGGCCTACGCCGGGGGCGTCCACCGCCTTGGCGTTAGGTGTTGTTTTGCAGGATCGATCAAGTCGCCAGGAGGCTCTTAGAGATCAATTAGGTCGCTGTGAGGTTATGTAGTACCATTCAGGTCGCTGATCTCAGATCTAAGGTTAGTACCCCTATTCTTGAAGCACCAATCTTTTTGGTCGCATCAAGTGGCGCTGTCTGTGGGGATACGAGAGACATCGAGAGCAAAAGATGTGAGACACACAACTTAATCAATTATGAAACACTCACAGGTAAGTTCTAATTCTCTATGGCTTTTAAGATTGGCAGTATGTTTTACTTATCATAATTGAGAACTCTTATGTGGCAATTGATTAGGGTCGATGGGGTATTCATCATACATGGAGTTGGGTAGTTTGGTCTTGAAATTCTTTCACGGGTTTGATAGAATGGATGATGGTTATTAATCATGCATGGATAATGCTAATTGGATTTATATGGTTTTATTTTATGGGAATATGCATATGGTTTAACACTTGGCTGATGAGACTTATTTGAATCTATATGGTTATGGGGATATGTATATACTTTATTTGATTCTTTATGATTTAAAATTATGGGGATATGCATATATTTTTGATAGCGGAGATTTCAAGAGAAGTAGGAGGTGTCATAAGGCACCACTCAAAACTCACAACTCTACGAATCCACCAAAAGAGTTTAGAGTAAGATACAAGAAGGTAAATCTTCTAAACAAGCTTAAAAGCTCAAAATATATTTTCTTGACTAGATATTAAGTGCTTATCAACTCCCAAGGTGCTTGAATGATTTGGTTAATGAAAACACACCAAGAGTTGATCATCCTTCCAAATTACCGTATGAAACTACTGCACTGCCACACTTCAGTCAAATGGTAATAACTCCCTCTTGGATTATCATTTCTGAGATCTGATTTTTTATTAGAAACTAGACTCGTAGGGTTTTCCAATGGTATATAATTTTTTCTTTAATTAATTACCAATTAAAACAGTTAAGTCCTCAAAGTTAGTATATGAGCTGAAAATTCCCGTGTCAGTTTTATTTGATCCTATATGGCTTAATGGTGATATGATGTTTATGGTTATGGGAAAGGGAAATAATTGATTTGAAATGAATATGTTTGATTAACATATTCTTCATTGTTTAGTTATGTGCTTGCGAATATGTTTGATTAATATATTCTTTTACTTGGTTGATCATGAATCTATGTGGATATGTCTGATTACAATATTATTGGCTTATTTGATTTCTTAAGCTCTCTGGAGAATATGTATATATTCTAGTGTAGTTTAATTGGACTAATATGGTATATGGTTTTGTATTGATGTGAGTGGGACACATTATACTTTTTTTAATAATGGTTTTGAAAATTGGTCTGCCTCCAGCCCGCCTCACAGAGTGGAGTACATATATGTATTTTGATGTACAGGTTCATGGAGGATTAGTTCGGCCTGAAAAGTTAATTTAGTAATTAAGGGTGCGATTAAGGGTTGCGATGCTCGCATCCTGCTTATCTTTTATTCCTATGATCTAACTAATTGAGTGCAGGACTACCTGTTTAGTTCATATTAATTTTTATTTATAGGGTTAATTTATGATTTGCCCGACATCTAACTCGGAGATGTTCAACTCAACGTGAAGAGGTCGCCAATATTTAAGGCTATATACCAGGTCGCGCATCCAAACATTCACAAAAAGGTGATCTTGGAATTTTGCTACCTGAAATAAAGAGGTCGCACAGTTGGATATTCGAGGAGAGGTAGATTTTCCATATGGCATCGATATGACTATGAGGTACGCCCGTTTAAGTATCTCAAAATAGATGGTTTTATATTTCCTTGATTTGTTATCTCGTACCTCCGGGCGCCGGGTTGATGGTGTTGAGCACCAAAATTTTCGCCCGCGTACGAAAGTAAGCCAGCTTGTTACGCGTTTCGGTCCATGGATTGGCACAAGCGTTTCACTCATTGGCACATTCATGCGACTCTCAGATCTTAAGGTCGACTTCGCCCAACCTCTCATCCATCATAGCAATTTGATCGCTTACATCGGCAATTTCCTGACAAGGAACCTCGTCCATGCCCAAGACTATCAATGCTATTTTGCCAGCTGCCAAATAATATACAAAAACAAATACGTACACCATATTGTCTAGGCTATGACCTCAGCCTGAAACCTCAGATTTACTCTCGCGACCTCATAATAGTCTCAACGACCTCATTACGGTCTTTGCGACCTCATTATGGTCTCAAAGACCTCTTTACGGTCTCCGCGATCTCATTACGGTCCCCACAACTTCATTATGGTCTCAACGATCTCATTAGTCCCCGTGACCTCATTACGGTCTCTGCAACCTCATTATGGTCTCAACGACCTCATTACGGTCTCCGCGACCTCATTATGATCTCAACGACCTCATTACGGTCTCCGCGACCTCATTACGGTCTCATACGACCTCATTACGGTCTTGGCAATCTCATGCGATCTCATTACATAGAACGGATTATCTATATATTCTATGATCCAATATGGATTTTATGGTTAAAGCCCGATGCTTCCATTATATCGGCAATGGTTAAATCCCAACGCTTTCATTAGGTCAGCCAGAGATTTTATGAATATGGTTAAAGCCCGACGCTTTCATTAGATCGGCTAGAGATTTTATGGTAATTGGTTAAGCCTCGACGCTTTCATTAGATCACCAGGGATTTTGTGGATATGGGAATAGATGGTTTAGTGGAAGAGCATGTTTGACTTACATATTTTTCTACGTTCTTGAATATGTTTGACTTACATATTCTAGAACATTTGGGAGGAAGCATGTTTGATTTGCATGTTTTCTCTCAATTTTTGTAGTATGTTTGAATTACATACTATTTATTTGGTTTGTGTAGTTTACTTGGTTTGGTGTGATTTATGTGGTCTTATGTGACTTATTTGGTCTTATGTGATTTGTTTTGGTATAATATGTTTTTGCTTGGAAACACGTTTTATTTACATGTTTTTACATATCCTTAGGTATGTTTGACTTACATACTCTGGGATGTTGAGAAGGTGGCATGTTTGATTTACATGTTTTCCTTCTAGTCCTTAAGTATGTTTGATTTACATACTCTTTGTTGTAATGCGCATGTTTGATTTACATGTACTTTGCAATTACTGTCTTTGAATATGTATGATTTACATATTCTTGGATGCTCTGCTTATGTGAAGAGAATGTTTGACTTACATGTTCTTTACGGCTTTGATTATGTGCTTTTAAACGTGATTGATTACGTGGTATAGTTTATGTGGTTGTATGGTGTTTTGACTTAGTAGTTTTCTGCTCGCATCATATGCCTTGTTTGGTTATAGTTTGATGCGGCTTAGTTGTGCTACCTTGATTGCATTACTTTAACATGGGGGACTTAATATGTTAAGTAATTTGGTTATATTTTCTTATTGCGTTAACCTGGGGGACTAAGTAGTTGTCTTAGTCGTCCATGGTTAAATTTTATTGGGTTTATGCGACCTGGTTGTTCTGCTTTAATTGAGTTATTTGAACTTTGGGGGACTAGATGATTTTCTTGGTTACATGTGGTTCTGATTTACTACGGCTACTGACCTATCCATCGATAGACTCTGCTTGTCTGTACAGGCATCGAGCACCTCCTCAATTTTTTAATGTCTAGCTTCTTTCTAAAGAAGACAAAGGCATATGCAAGGCAATCTCTCGACACAAACCTCTAAATGTTTTATGTGGATTTGTGAGCGACCTCTTCCTCTTGAAGGTGCAATCCTTTTATCAGGAGGGCGAGTTATTTTGGGAGTGGCAAGCTCTCAGGCGAGCTCTTATGTAAGGTGGCGAGCTCTTATCAGTAAATGGTATTATAACAGCTCGATATTGGGAGTTATGCTTTATGATTAAAGAAATCTTAGGCTCTGGTGGGCTATTATGGTTATGGTTATAAGGCGATGCTTAAGTAATATTTCATGATTATGGTTTGTGGTATGGAATGACTTTTTGACTGACTTGTTTTAGGTCGAGTAAATGGCTTATGGTTTTTTGGCCGACATATTCTTTACTTCTTATATATTCTACTTGATTTCATACCTCAATAAAAAAGAATATGGGGGACTAGTTGATACGACATAAAATGTCGGCTTGGTTATATATGGTAAGAAAGTAACGAAAGGATGGAAGTTTCTAGGTCGTGGCGTATATGGTAATATGATTTTATGGTTAATATGTAATTATGGGAAGTAAGAATCCTAATATGAGAATATTTCCTAATTATGGAGATTGGGTATAATTAGGAGATTTAGTCCCACCTTATGAAGGAATCCTATTGATTGGTGGACAAGTCTCAATAATCTTATAAATAGGGGATTCAGGCCCTTATTTCACAAGATTAACATCTATCATCTCATCTCAGGCTCTCTTTCTCTCTCTGGCCTTCTCTCTTCGACCCTCTCTCTCTCTCTCTCTTTATCATGGATTATGGGGCATATGTTATTCTCTCTTTACGAATAATTCTCTCATCTCTAATAGCTATGGATGGGTTTATGGATTTATGGTAACCTCTCCTTTAGGAGCTATTCCTTAGGAGAGGCGAGTTCTTATGATGCAGGTATTATTATACCACCTCGGTGCTGAGCGGTAGTTCGGCATTGAGTGTTGGGCCTCATGGTTTTCGGGCCTTAGCGGGCTAATATAGGTTGTCTTGTGGGGTCCCGGAAAATTATAGTTTAAAGAGGACTCAGGCCTCATTCTTTAAACTAAGTTGATTTCATATCCTACTTACTTTGAGCTCTCGCATCTCTCTCACACTCGCTAACTTAAGTATCAGAGGGTCTACGCCGGGGCCGTCCACCACCTTGACGTTAGGTGTTATCTTGCAGGATCGATCAGGTCTCCAGGAGGCTCCTGGAGATCAATTAGGTTGCTGTGAGGTTATCTAGTACTATTCACGTCGCTGATCTCAGATTTAAGATCAGTACCCCCTATTCTAGAAGCACCAATCTTTTTGGTCGTATCAAGTATAATAATCAAACAAATGACTACATGATAAATCAACATGCCAGATTTACGAGTTAATTATCGGACCATCGAGATAACTAATGACACAGACAAGTTTAAATCTTGAGAAATTGATTGTATTCTCCATTATAATTCGTACTATAAAGAAGTTTTACATTAATAATTATATTGCACTGCGTGTATCAAAGAAGTATACTAGAGAGATATTTGGTTGAGAAAAAGGAGCTATTTGAAAAGGTGATATTTGTGTGTTTAACATGTCAAGTGGACCCAACAAATATCACCATTAAATAACTCAATTATGGGAGTTACCCTAAAAGTATCAAGGCTAATTCTATTGGCACCCGAATTTTTGTTAGTCGCACCTGATTCTTAGTGCAACCATATATAATATTTTTTTATTTTTGTTATATACGCTTGAGATGAATTATCCATAACACTCTTCCCTCCAAATAAAACCATAATTATATATTATACAATTTCTAATCACACTCATTTTCAAAAAAGAAAAAGAAAAAAAAAAGAAAAGAAAAGCGGACTAGAGAAAAGAAGAGAACATAAGATATGCATCATAGTCCAAAATCTTGACACGAACATCACAAAATCTTGAAACCATCCCAAACACCTATCGTTGACGATATGCCTAACATATGTATGTTTGTTTCTTTCATTTGTGTTTTTATTAAATTCTATATTTTTTGTTTAATATGATGTTATATGTGACAAATTTTGGATTATATGTTTTTAAGTTGAGTTTATAATGTTAGAAATATGAAAAATAAAGGTTAGGATGCCAATTTTTGAAATTTTGAATTTGAGTTTGAGAGAAAAATCGGTCAATAGTGGCCAAAAGTTACACAAGATTTTGGCACTGGTCTATTGAACAAATGTCAATTTTTACAAAAAAAATTCTTTTTGCATCGGTTTTTATATAATCGATATAAAAAATAGTAAAAATGATTCTCTACCACTAAAGACCAAAATTTGTTGATAATTTCAGCCGACCAGTGCCAAATAGGTCACGGACATTTTTTTTTAAAATATAAACCAAATTTGACAATACAGACGCGAAAATGAAAAAGTAATCGGACAAAAATAAAGAATGCTTTCATTAGTTGTTCCCATTTTTCTTTCATCATCAGTTGTTTATTATTTATTGTGAGTGAAGAACTAGGGTTTAGAAAGGATAAAGGAAGTTAAGTTGAAGAATATTTATTTTCTTAAGTGAATAATTGAAAAAAAAAATAAAAACTACAAAAATTTCGATGTGTCAAATTATATGTTAATGGCGTGTAGCAATTTTTATTATTTATAGATGTATTTAGCAATGGAGATTATAAGAGTATATATACATTTTATTCGGTGGTATTTTTGTAAATAAAATTTACACTGCTGCATCTAGTAAAAGTCCGAATGCTAATAAAATTAGCCCAGTTACAATCAACTATTGGGAAGAATCCCGACCCAATAATTTTGTTCTTATTCAAATGTTTATCCAATTGATGGCAATACTCTACTTAAATTGTACCACACTAGTTAATAAATAATCTTTTAACTAATACGGACCAATAATTAAATTGGACAGCAATAAAGATGTGAAGCAACGCAAGATCGATCACTAACTCCTTCCTCTACTTTAATACAAACACACTAGTTTAACACCGCATATTATGAGGGATTCGAAAAAGAGTACCATTCATCAAAGATACTAAAAGAATAATATTGAAAATGTTACGCACAAAATCGTAAAATTATTTGTTCTATCTACAGAAAGATTGCTCTTCACAATAATTAATTTTTACACACTTGGAAGTATTATTTGAATAAATTACATAATACTGATTTTCACAATAAAGAATTTTCAAGTATTTTTATTTGGGAGTCATGAAATTAGTTGTGAGGCATAACAAATACCCTAAACTTGACAGGAAAACCTGTAGAAAATTTAAGTAAAATATACAACATCCGCATTTCACGTGTGAATATGTAATATAAAAAATTAAAATTTAAAAGGCATTGATAATTCTATTAAAAATATTGTACATTTAACTTGTAGTATACTCCCTCCGTTTTTTATTAAATGTCGTTTTGGAATTTATGTTTAGAATTAAGGAACGTGTAAATTTGACTAATATACACTTAATCATTTAATAATATTCATAATTAAACTCTCTTACCTCTTTACTAATAATTATCTTATTACCATAAATGTATTTTGTTTCTTTAAATGAGTAGGACTAAAGTTGGAAAAAATGGGTAAAAAGTTCTAAAACAACAATTAATTTGAAGCAAAAACTAACTTCTAAAACGACACTTAATATGAACCAGAGGGAGTATGCAATATTATTTTATACACTAATTTGTTCGTATAAATATATAATATATGTATCAATGCATTATATTATGATTAAACAAAGAGATTTTGAGTATATTTAATATTTATTTTGTAACGCCCCAGGATCGTACCTATACCTAGCGCGCTTTGTCCTTTATTTTGTTACGCCCCAGTATCGTACCTATACCTACATGAGTCTTTTTTAGCGCGCTTTGTCCTCACTCGCGCACCCCTGAAAAACTTCCTAGGGGGTCACCCATCCCAACTCTACTCCAGGCTAAGCTAGCTTAACTTTGGAGTTTCGATGAGAGGGTTTCCAGAAAAGAAGATGCACCTTATTGGTATAAGTTTTACCAATCAAATCTATTAAGTTTTCCTAGGTAGTCTCATAATTTGGGGTGTTAAATATTTTCCTAGGCGTGATGATTTTTCTTTTATTCTTTTGATCTTTTTAGGCATAACAGTAGTTTTTCATATATATTTTTTTATGTTATTCCCAGTGCATTATAGTAGGATTAGATAAGAATGTTTAAGTTTATATTTTTATATTTATTTACCTTTTGTAATAATTTTATATAACTCGTATTTTTTCTTAAAATAGAATATTTTAAATTCTGAAAATAAAATTATTTTAATTTTTATTATAAATAAAATTTAGTTCAAATTATACAAATTATTTTCTAATTAAATATGAAATATTTATATTTTTTATATTAGGAGAATAAAAGTAAGATATTGAGTAGGAAAAATATGATAAAGAAAATATTGAATTAGGTAACATATAATAAAAGGAAATTTTGAATTAGGAAAAATATAATAATAGAATAATATTAAATTAGGTAAAATATAATAAAAGAAAAATATTAAATTAGATAGACACCGAAGCATCAGAATCTTTTATGAAACCAAAGAAGCGTGAGAAACATACTCAAAGGATAGGAGAATTCTGTATTAATATATAGGGGATACATACACACACACATACACACACACACAAACACACACACACACATACACACACACACACTATCTTAACACCCGTGTTTATTATAAGGGATTAATCAAAAGATAAATCTAAAATATAATTTTTTTGTGATAGTTACAAAATTTTAAATCTAAAAATCATGAGTAATTCTAAGAAAATACAAAGGATGTAAACCAGTGCCTAATCACTATTAAATAATAATAATAACTAAATTATTTATATTTAATGTTTAAATTAAAAAGTTTAATAGTTTTATTTAATTACTTAAATAAATTCAAAATATTTCATAATCTCGACCCACACATGGTTTCTAATAAATATTAATTAATTAATTAATATTATTATTATAATTAAATAATTTTATATTTTATTAGCTTAGATTTTCAATTATTCTTAATATTATACTTAGAATGGTTATGGAATTTAACTAACGTTAATGTAACTCGATGTGTAGGAATGTCAAAAATGCTTCTAAAACTTGAACTTTGTGTACTTTTGCACTAAAAAAAAGAGGTTAGGGTCCAATTGCACCTGTAAGCAAATCTTAGAGGTGTTTTTCACCTTCACTAAGTTCTTAGTATGTTATGATTTGGATGCTTAACAATTGTATTTACAAATTTTGTTAATAATTGAATAATACAACATAACTATGGAATTTTTCATACGATATATACCATTGAGGTAGTCTTTAGACTAACTCGATTCTAAAATTTAACTTTAATAGGCTTATAAGACTACTTTCAAAATTAGTTGGTGTTTAATTATTAGTTTATTTGAATATTCTATCAGTATATTAGGACTTATAATTAAAATTTATAAACTCCTATAATTAGAATTCTTATATTTTAGTGAGTTTCAAAACCTCAAGAATTCGCCAAATAAGCCTCAAAACCACCAGAAAACTGCACATTAGCCTGAATCTTTCCAAGCAAAAAGTTAGGATATAAATCTTTTTATTTAGTATATCAGTGATATATATATATATATATATATATATATATATATATATATATATATATATATATATATATATATATATATACCTACCATGTAGTACACATGATTTGTTAAAATATAAGTACAAAGAATATTTTTGATAACTACAGAGTTTTAAATTTAAAATTAAAAAAAAATCAAAGGATGTATTATCAACTAAAGCCTGTACATGCCTAGTCTATTTATTAATTATTATTATTAACGAATTTATATTTTAATATTTATACTAAATTCATTGATAATTTTATTTACATACTCATAAAATTCAATAGACGTCACAGACTGAACCCGTTTTTAATCTCTATTTATTAATTATTATTATTATTAGATTATTTTATATTTTAACATTTAGATTAGATTTAATAATTATTATTAGTTACATACTTTGAAAAATTCAACCCGTTTCTAATCTCTATTTGTTAATTATTACTCAATCATTTTATTTTAATGTTTAGATTAAATTCTTTTATAATTATTAGTTACATACTTTAAAAAATTTCAAAAGATATCTTATTATCAATCTGTGACGCGTTGTATCAGTGTCTAATCAATAATAATCATTATTATGTAGTTTTATGTTTTAATGTTTAAATTTAATTAATTACTAATATTTAGTTATATACTTAGATTATTGCAAATAACTCGTAATTTACCTATATAGCATATTTGAGATTCTAAAAATAAAATTATTTTAAATTTTAATATAAATACAACTTATTTAATTATTTTCATAATTAATTTTTTTTGTAATTAAAATTATTTCAATGTAATTTATCTTTTAATTAAAATAACTAATTCATATTTTCTCCTCTAATTATGTATAGATTATTTAAATTTTTATATTAGAATAATAAAAGAAAATTATTGAATTAAATAAAAGAAAATTATTGAATTAGCAAAATATATGAACAAAAATATTAAATTAAGTAGAATATAATAAAAAGAAAAATATTAAATTAGTCAAGATACAATAAAAGAAAAGTATTAAATTAGATAGACATTAATTCAGATGACAAAATCGTTAGATATGAATATGTTAGATACCTGTGACTCGATTGGTGAAATAGTATCTCTGAGATGTTTGGATTTTTCAAAACTCCATGGACATACAGAAGAGAAATGCTATCCCCACTCGGACAAAGACATAACTTCTACTTGTTCAAATAATAATTAAGGTGAAGTAGGGTCGAGAACGACGAATTTCTTTATGATAAACAGATCCATTTTCCAAGTTCTTTATTATGGGTAGTTCCTACAAAGGATCGGACTAATGACGTATCCAATACTTGAATTCTCGATGTAGATGCTATATAGTTGGTTCTCATCCTTCAGAGAATACGAGTGTAATAGGAGCATCCGTCGACAAAAGGATCACCCTAAGATGATCATTTAATGGATGGTTCTATTTATCAATATTTCTGACTTGCTCCTACGGAACTGACCGCTCGTCATCAAGCGTCAAATTAAATATTTTATTTTTCCTCAACTTCTCTCTACCAACTAGTAGTAGCGACAAGTAAGGGTCAATCCCACGAGGAATGTGGTTTAGATTGTGATAGTTCGTATTTTATTAAACTAAAAATATGGGGTTGAAGATTTTGAATTAATCTAAGAAAATCAAATAACAAAATAAATAAGCAAATAATTAAAATAAAACATGTAAGTAAAATAATGGAGAATTCAATAATAATAAAGCTCTAGTTCTAGTTCAGTTTCCACTCTTGTTTCACTCATTTAACCAACCACAGTATCATAATTCATTCATCACATGCAACTAAAAACCCTTAGTAACAATAAGCTCTGCTACTCGAATTTGCCCTTAACGTTTACTCAATTAAAATAAGCTCTTTAAATGATTATAATTATTGAATAACCTAGAATAATCTCTCTAGGTCCAACCTAACAACAACATTAATAACCAGGCAAATAGGTTAATCTAAGCAATAAACACATAAGCTCAGTTTATTCAACCTATGTTGTGTTATCCCTAACGATGCGCAATCATTAGCTGCTACCAATGAAATAGGAATTACGAAAATTACATGGGAAGCAATCCCATTTCTAGCAATAGAAAACCAATCCCTAATCTAGGTGATCAAGCAACATTAAGAATTAAGCAATCATAAATTAAAAATAGAACAACACAAACAATCGCATATGAAGAACGAAAGACAATATTGCATAAATTAATTAGAACATAGTTTCACGAGGATTTCAACATCCCTAGAACTAGATAAAAAGTTTACTCACTCATGGAGTTAATAAAATAAAAGAAAAGGTTCAGATAAACAAATATAATCTTTGAGAAAATAGGAGAAACGATGTGTAGAACTTGAATCTTGCGTCTTGATCTTCAATCTTCAAGTTCTCTTGTGTATGGATGGATTGGTATGACTTGGGACCTCTATGGAACTCCTTAGAACCATAGGATATTTTGTATGTCTCATTTGGACGGATTTTAGACATGTTTAAATAAGATTCCTATTTCTTTCCGCATAAGATTTCTTCCAAAAATAACTCAGCAGCGTCGGCGTCGACAGGCGTCGACCGATGCGTGCCAGCCCTCAGCGTCGACACGCTTCACCCGCCCGCGTTGACTTGCATGTGCGTCAACCGACGCACCTCCAATCGTTGTAATAGAGAGTTCCCGTCGATAGGGCATCGAGTGACGGACCTTGAATCGATGCTACTGCAGCTTCTTGTCGACTGATGGTGGACCGACGCACGCGTAATCGACCCAACAGAGATGAAATGCAGCACATCACGTCGACCGACGCTATCCATCCTTGGCATCGATGCGGGCCGTCGATGCACCCTCCCGACTCATCGATTTTCTTTCGCCGATTCGCTGATCTTCGTCTCTCGACTTCCTTGTGAAACATCATTCACTTAATATGGCACCAAATACTGCAAAATATAGAAGAAATATACAATTGGTGCTCGACTACTCATAATAATAAATATGCGAGAAATAAACATATATGACAACTTAAAGCTCATAAAAACGTAAGAATTAATCCCTTACATATCGTATAATTTCTTGCCTATCAGGAACCAAGGTCGAAAAGATTGAAAAAATTAGTCATTCACAACCACTGATGAAGGATTCCTCGAAAAGTTAAGGATTAGTAATCTTTTTTAGAAATTGAATGGATTCGGTCTTATACATACGCGAGGAAGGTAATCAAAAAAGAAAGAAGATGCGTTCTTCTGTCTTTTATCACTTAGTAGCAGTGTGAGATGAAAGTCTCATGCACGGTTTTGAATGAGTGAAAGAAGTGAGGAATCCTCTTTTCGACTCTGACTCTCCCACTCCAGTCGTTTCTTTTCTTTTTGTTACTTCGAAAGTAGCTGCTCCAGCTTTAGCCACTCAAAATTTTGATATTCCTTTTTATTTCTCATCAAACGGATGTCATCTTCTTCTGGAAATCCTAGCTATTCTTAGCATGATATTCGAAAATATAATTGCTATTACTCAAACAAGCATGAAACGTATGCTTGCATATCCGTTCATAGGTCAAATCGGATATGTAATTATTGGAATAATTGTTGGAAACTCAAATGATGAATATGCAAGCATGATCTTGCATTGTATTATTTGGTCTACGTACCGGAACTGATAACATTTGAGATTATGCAGGATTATACACGAAAGATCCTTTTTTGGCTCTCTCTTTAGCCCTATGTCTCTTATCCTTAGGAGCTCTTCTTCCACTAGCAGGTTTTTTCGGAAAACTCTATTTCTTCTGGTGTGGATGGCGGGTAGGCCTCTGTTCCTTGGTTTTAATAGGATTCCTTACAAGCGTTCTTCCTATCTAGTATTATCTAAAAACAATCAAGTTATTAATGACTGGACGAAACCAAGAAATCACCCCTCACGTGCGATATTATAGAAGATCTCCTTTAAGATCAAACAATTCCATCGAATTGAGTATGATTGTATGTGTGATAGCATCTACTATACCAGGAATATCAATGAACCCGATTATTGCAATTGCTCAGGATACCCTTTTTTAGCTTATAGGGTCTATTTATCAAATGGAGCATGTGAATCAAACACATAAGTTAGGAAAGTTCTGCATAAAACTCGTCCTTATTTGTGAGCCTAGGGATTAATCTACACCATGGATTCATTTAATACAAGAGTTATATTTAATTAGAAATGTGTGCTTAAAAATGGAAAAAAATATTTTCACCCGGTAGGACAAGCTTTGAGAGGGGCAAATTAGACTTAGATAAACATTATATAAATTCTGCCATTTAATTAGACCCGTGATATTTGGAACACAAAAAGGCAATAACTTATAATATTCACTATCATATCATGATGAATTTCTGGCAATGAATATCCATACCCGCACCAGTGAAAAGGAGATTTCCGCAGAGTAGGTGGCCGACGAGAAAAAGCTGAGTCTTTCTGATGGAAAACGACGAGCGATGGTCTAGAGGTCATCGACTTACGGCGGTGACTGCCGCAGCAGTTACAGTTTGAACCCATACAATCCTAATGTGTGTATCTAAAACCTGTAAACTAGAATTGAATTGATTCAAAATTCCTGTAATTTAAGTAATTCTATTTTCCCTAAACCCACTTAATTCCGATGGAATTCAGGTATGCAATTTTGGTATCCTCTCATCCTTATTCTTAAAAAAGCGTATGAAAGCACCATGAAATCATTTACATTATTCGTATAAAGTAGTATTACCAAGGGACGAAAGCACCCTGATATGTTTTTGCCATACTATAGTCACCTCAATTAATTAAAACTAATAATACAACTTTTGCGCTAATAAAAAAATCAGGGGAAAACCACGATCTTGTAGCTCAAGTGGTATTAATAACCCTTTATAAGGGTGTTGACAAGGGTTCAAACCCTAGACATCTCAAGTTATTTGAGATTTATCTTCTACTTTCCAACCACTTGACCCAACTTATTAAAAAAAACCAAGGGAAACACGAGTTCATTGAAAGGCACGACAAAAAGATTAAAATTGATGTTAAGTAAGAACAAGCAACCATCTTTATTCTTAAAAAAGCTTTTAAAATCCATTTGATCAGATACTTATACAACCGCAGCCATTTAAAGACAGTAAAATGGAATTTTTGATTGGGAAAGATATGCACAAACATTTACTTTAATTCTACTAGACAATTTCAAGCATCGTGGTTCAATTTCTAATTGCAATAGCTACACATTCTCAATGGCTTGTTGCTATATTCAATCACCATCTCCTTAATTGACTTCATATGGTTACGATAGCCTTTATTATCAACTGTTTACGAGGGAAACACCGTTACATCATCAGGGATTGATGTACCATAAAAATTATCAAATAATTTGCAATTCACGGAAGAAACATCCGGTTGATCCCCATCTACCGTAACAGATATTTTCAATCCCTAATATTACGTAAAAACAACGACATATTATCTACCTTGCCCTGAACCAAGCCAACACAAGTGTAAAACTTGGACATAATTTGATTCATAAGTACTTTAATCTCCTCAATAAAATCAGTTTGGCCACGAATGACACCTTGAATATCATACATAGTCTTCTTGGATGCATATTTATCCCAACATCTAACAACGTACTTATCAGGCACCTTCTCAAGTCTCAGTTCTAAAAGGAAAATGGGAAATGATCAGTCTACACCTCCATGCATTTCCATGCACATCTCAGCAGCAGATCAATGTCCACAGAACCGTTAGAGTGTTGTAGTACCTGCTTAATAATAATTGTATTTATTTTCTTGTAATTGTTGGAATTAATTTCTGTAATAGAATAGAGAAATGAGAGGAGATAGACAGAAGCTTGGGGAGAAAGAGAGGAGCAAATGACTGTAATTTCTTATCCCTTTCCATTTCACAGCATGGCTTTAATACTCCCAAAAGGGGGGACCAAAAGCATCACCCTTTGATCCGCAAAGAAAGGAAGTTAAACCACTAAAAACATCACACTTGTCAATTTAAAAACAAACAATAAAAGGGCCATAAAAAGACAACCAATTGATTAAATTGGTAATTGTTCAATTGCTGCCCAGAATAGCCTACTGGGCCGGCTCAATATCTGCAACTGACCCATCACCCGCTTCAGCAACTTGGATCATCCCGGAACCTTGGATCAGCCCGCCTTCTTTCATAGAAAACCTGACATCCAACTCGTCTTCATCATTTTACCCCTTTTCAAACCCTAAATTTTCCTCCGACGACTCCAATTTGCCTGGAACCATGACAATACCCCTCCCATTCTGAGATCCTTGTCCCAAAGGATCGAAAGCTGAAAACTTTTTCCTTAAGAACAGTTCATCCTCCCAAGTTGAGTCTTCTCTTTCTCCACCACACCATTTAATTAAGAATTGTTGTACCTCATTTCTCTTCTGGCACACTAACCTTTGACCAATTATTTCCTTAGGTCGGAGTATGAAGTCACCGTCCTCATTCACTGGTGGTAAAGATGAGCTTGGTGAAGGGTGAATCGTGGGGCTGAGTTTCCTCTTAATTAGCGACACGTGGAACACCGGATGGATGCGCGCATGCTCAGGTACATACAAACGGTAAGCTACTGCTCTGATTCGCTCTGTAATCCGAAAGGGTCCATAATATTTTGCTGAAAGTTTCAAGCTTTTCCTTACTGCAACTGAGTTTTGCCTGAATGGCTGAAGTTTCAAATACACCCAATCCCCTATTTCAAAATTTCTCTCCTTCCTCCCCTTATCTGCAAAGCATTTCATGCGGTGTTGAGCCTCCTGTAAATTTTGTTTAAGATCATGTGTCAAATGTTGCCGTTTTTGAATGAATTCTGATGTGTCTTGGTTCTAGACATTAATGTGTGCCTCTAGAAAGGTAGAAGTACGTTGGTATCCATAGAGGGGTTGGAAAGGTGTAGTTTTAAGGCTTGTGTGGTAATTGGTGTTATACCAATATTCTGCCAAAGGTAGCTATTTGGCCCAGGTTTTAGGGTTTTGGTGGACCATACACCTGAGATAATTCTCTAGACATTGATTCAACCTCTCAGTCTGCCCATTTGATTGTGGATGGTAGGCTGATGTAAAATCCAACTGAGTACCCATCCCTTTGAATAGTTTTCTCCAAAAAGAGCTGGTGAAAACTTTGTCCCTGTCTGTAACAATGTGTAAGGGTTGCCCATGCAGCCTATAGTTAGAGTCTAAGAATAGATTAGCCACAGTAGATGCTGTAAAAGGGTGTGATAGGTCCATGAAGTGGCCATACTTGGTGAGCCTTTCCACCACAACAAGGATTACATCCTTACCCACTGATTTAGGGAGCCCCTCTATGAAGTCCATAGAGATATGTGTCCAAGCTTGGCGAGGGATAGGTAAGGGTTGCATTAGGCCTGGGTAGGGCCCACCCTCAAACATACTTCTTGCACACACATTACATTGCTTATCCCATGACTCAACCTCCTTCTTCATCAAAGGCCAGTAAAAAAGCCTTCCCAGCCTCTTATATGTTCCTTGAATCCCAGAATGCTTACCATAGGGAGAGTTATGAATTTCTGTAAGAATGATAGTTCTTAGCAATGTGTGATTTCCCACCACTATCTTCCCTTTATACATAATAATCCCTCCTGTAACATAAACTCTGGGTAGGAAAGAGGGTCCAGAGATTTTGCAGTTAAGATTTTGGTAAAGTAGGGGTCATTCTCATAGCTGTCAATAGCTTGTTGTATCCAGGAGGGTGTGACAGTTGTTAAACCATAATTAAACTCCCTTTGGGTTTCCTTCCTGAAAAGTGCACCTGCCACTCTATTTTTTGCCCCCTTTTTATACTGTATTTCATAGTCAAACCCTAGCAATTTGGTCACCCACTTTTGTTGCATTGGGTTCAAGATCCTCTGATCCAATATGTGCTTGAGAGCCTGCTGATCAATTCTTATGATGAGTTTGTAGCCCTGCAAATAGTGTCTCCCTTTCTGAATTGCCATTAGGACAACAATGAACTCCTTCTCATATATGGAGAGTCCCTGATTCTTCATGCTCAGAGCCTTACTCATGTAAGCTATAGGCCTTCCTTCCTGCATTAGCACTGCTCCTAGTCCCTTTCCACTTGCATCTGTCTCTACTATGAATGGTTTTGAAATATCAGGCCGTGCTAGCACTGGGGTTGTCACCATGGCCCTCTTTAGGGTGCAGAAAGCTGATTCAGCCTCCTCAGTCCATATGAACCCTCCCTTCTTCAACAAATTGGTGAGAGGTTTGCTAATCAATCCATACCCCTGCACAAACTTCCTGTAATATCCTGTGAGTCCTAGGAAACCTCTGAGTTGCTTGATATTCTTAGGGCTAGGCCATTCCATCATGCTGCTTATCTTAGTAGGATCAATGGCCACACCTGCCTTAGAGATTATGTGCCCCAAATATTCTATTTGCCTCTGCCCAAATTGACACTTGCTCCTTTTAGAAAATAGTGAGTACTTCCTTAGAAATAGTAGTACCTCTCTCACATCCTTGACATGGTCATTCTCTGACTTGCTGTAGATAAGTATATCATCGAAGAAAACCAACACTGATTTCCTCAACATAGGCTGAAAAACCTGATTCATTATGGATTGGAAGGTGGCTGGTGCATTGCACAAGCCAAAAGGCATAACTAGGAACTCATACTGACCATTGTGGGTGTTAAAAGCAGTCAGATATTTGTATTTAGGGTTCATTAGAGTTTGGAAGTATCCAAACCTCAAATCAGTTTTTGAAAAGTACTCAACATCATGTAGTTCATCCAATAATTCATCAATGATGGGAATAGGGTAGCTGTGCTTAACAGTTAGACTGTTTAGATACCTATAGTCCACACATAACCTCCATGTTGCATCTTTCTTTTTAACTAGCAAAACTGGTGAAGCAAAAGGGTTGCTACTGTGCTGTATGATTCCAGTGTCTAACAGTTCCTGCACAATTTTCTCAATCTAATTCTTTTGACTTTGGGACACCCTATAAGGGAATTGGTGGTTAGGTTGACTTGCCTCCTTAAGCACAATTTGATGTTCTACCCCTCTGACAGGAGGTAGTCCCTTAGGTTTCTCAAACATATCCTGGAATCCATTAGTAGATCCTCCATATTTTCCCCTATGATCACCCCATTAGGCTTGGCTTTGATCCAATATAGCTCCTCAATCTCACAAGGTATCTCCTGGTGAATCATCTTGAAAAGGGTAGGTCCAGAAATTAATTAGAATTTAGTTGGTGTGTCTAAGGCTTGGATTTTAACTCTTTTCCCCATAAGTGTGACAGTGAAGGTCATACTTTCATAATCAAGCTCAATAGGTGTGCAAGATTTTAGCCAATCTCCTCCTAAGATCAGGTCACAACCCTCATTAGCTAGCACCGTAGGTGAGAAGACAAAAGGGTGACCCTGCATCTTCCACTTGAACCCCTTAAACTTATTAGAACTGACCATTCTTTGTCCATTTTCCAACTTGACCAGTATTAGCTTAGCCTCTGTTAAGATGCATCCCAATCTTTTTGCAGTTGATTTCTGAATGAAACTCAGTGTACTCCCTGTGTCAATGAGTATATGGAGCTTATGACCTTCAACTATTCCATTTAGTCTCATGGTAGTGACTCCTCCTTCCCTTGATAGGGAGTTTAAGGCCATCTGGACCTCCTCCATAGAACTCTAATCTTCAGTTTCTGACAATCCCTTATGGGTGTGAATTGGTTCCTCCTCCTCTGTTAAAAGCATGTAGGATACTCTATTTTTACATTTATGACCATTGGAAGATGGCTCATCACAATTGTAGCACAACCCTATCTCTCTCCTGCTGGCCATCTCAGAGGCTTTAAGTAGCTTGAATTGTGGTCTGTTACTAGCCTGGAGTGGTTTGGGTGCAATGCTCAATTCATTCCTCTTAGGGTTTAAGGGTGAGACTGGCTTCGATGATGTTCTGATCCTCTTAGCCAAAGCTTCTAAGGTGTGCAACTGCCTCTGACCAAGATCAATAGCTTGTTGGAGAGTAGTAGGTTCAAACATGCCCATGAAAGATTGCATCTCCTCACTCAACCCACTAATAAATCTAGCAATAAAATACTTTTCAGTGTAAACACCCTTGTTTAAAAGCAAAATACATGCCCTTAATTCTTCAGATTTATCCACATAATCAACATAAGAATGAGTATGCTTTAGTTTGTTAAATTCTGCAATTATTTTTGATTCTTTCAATTCCTCAAACTTGGCTGAAATTACTTCTAAGAACTGGGACCAAGTGATGTTTAGTTGTCTGGTGGAAAACTGTTGATACCACAAGGCTGCCTTGCCCTTAAAATGCATAGAAGCTAGGATAACTTTCTGTGGGTCAGGTATATTAGGAATCAACCTGAAATAGCTCTGGCACTTCAAGATCCATGCTCTGGGGTGAGAGCCATCAAATCTGGGGAAATCCAGTTTTGGGAGTGGGCTAATGATGTGGGTAAGAGGTTGATCTTGAATCATCCTCCTTGAGTTGGACTGCTGTTTGGAATTTCCCATAGGTGGTGACCATCCATGGTTTGGTTCACCCAATATTGATCCTTCTTCAGCCTGTCTGGGTTCCTTATCCAGGTTCAAAGGTTGTAGTTGAATTGAAGCTAGAGTCTGGGCTAGATGATCAAATTTTCCCATCATCTCTGTGTTTATACCTGTAATTTGTTCCTGCAATTTTAACTCAGAAGCTTCCCTTTTTGCAGCTTCAGTTTGGAGGATTTGGTCAAGCCGTTTTTGGGCCTCTTGCAAGCCTTTGAACCTAGTGATTTCAACCATCTCGGAGGAACGGAGGCTCTGATTACAAAATGTTGTAGTACCTGCTTAATAATAATTATATTTATTTTCTTGTAATTGTTGGAATTAATTTATGTAATAGAATAGAGAAATGGGAGGAGATAGACAGAAGATTGGGGAGAAAGATAGGAGCAAATGACTGTAATTTCTTATCCCTTTCCATTTCACAGCATGGCTTTAATATTCCTAAAAGGGGGGACCAAAACCATCGCCCTTTGATCCGCAAAGCAAGGAAGTTAAACCACTAAAATATCACACTTGTCAATTTAAAAATAAACAATAAAAGGGCCATAAAAAGAAAACCAATTGATTAAATTGGTAATTGTTCAATTGCTGCCCAGAATAGCCTACTGGTCCGACCCAATATCTGAAACTGACCCATCACCCGCTCCAGCAACTTGGATCAGCCCGCCTTCTTTCATCGAAAACCCGACATCCAACTCGTCTACATAATTTTCCCCCTTTTCGAACCCTAACCTTTCCTCCGACGACTCTAATTCGCCTGGAACCATGACATAGAGTAGCTTTGTCTTATTAGTTGTCATGAAGTGGCTTGTACAATTAAGCATATTCCGTTTGCTCTCCACCTAGTTATCTAGGGTTATGTGCACCCTATTGTAGGTTAACACGTTTCTAGGGCATCCGAAGATATTTGCATTGTGTTGCCTTATTTATAGCCGATGTGATGTATATTTGAACACATTGAATACATAAGCAATAGTTACAAATATGTCACTTTCATATTCAGCCTTTTCATGTTACAGCTTATCAGCTTCATTAATGAAGCTTGTTTGTTTCTCAATACGGTATCAGAGCTTCTGTCTCTGATTCACACTCTTTCCTTTTAATTCTGTTTTAAAAAACATGGCTGACTATGTAGTAGATCAGCCACATGTTGTTTCAAACACAGCCACACAAATCCAATCTCAACCACAACCTATTTCCCTTCAGTCACAACTAATGAGTGTTAAGCTGAATGAATCAAATTATCTCATCTAGAAACAACAAATTCTTGCTGCTATTAGAGGGTATGGATTAGAGCATTACATTAATAGTTCTATCACCCCTCCAGATCCCTTTATACCTGGCACATCTCCTGAAGCTACAAGAGCTAATGCTTCATATTCATTATGGAGCAGACAAGATCAACTTCTTGCTTCTTGGATCTTGTCATCATTGTCTGAAAGCATACTTGTCATCACTGCTGGTTTAATCATATCTCAAGGAATTTGAAGTGCCTTGAAAGAACATTTGCCAGTTAGAATGATGCAAAGATCTTGCGATAAAGATTACAACTTCAAACCATCAAGAAAGAAAACATGCCTATAAGAGAGTACCTGAACAAGATCAAAACATTTTGTAATTTGCTTGGATCTTCAGGAGAAAGAGTGAGTTGAATAGATCATCTATTGTATGTCCTCTCTGGCCTTCCTCAATATTATAATTCAGTCCTTGTATCTCTTTCTACAAAAATGCCACCTTTCACTCTTATGGAGGCATATTCTGTCCCTATTGAGTTTTGAAACAAGGATAGAGGGCATTGATCCACATTACAACAACAATATAAATGAAAATGGAGCTTTCTTTGTCGATCTCACCACTCAAGGACAAGGAAGCAGAGGCAATTTCAGAGGAAGAGGAAGGAACACCCCTCAAAACCAAGGCAATAGAGGAGGAAGAGGCAGAGGAAATTCTAGATGAAGAGTAAGAGGTTATGATAATTCAAGAGCAAGATGCCAAGTTTTCCATTATAATAGTCACACTGTAGAAAGATGATTCTACAGGAATCCAAGGTTCTTTCTATGAGCTTGGAGTTGAAGGATCTTAACTTCACTCTAGCCAATGGAAACAATAACAACAACTATTATGGTTCAAGCTACACTCAAGGATCAAATGGAATTCACACTTTGAATGTAGCTAATATCACAGGCAGTGAATCACAGTCCTCCTCAGACTTCAACTGGTATCCAGACTCTGGAGCTACAAGCCATGTCACTTATGACCTAGGAAACATCAATATTGCAGACAAAGTGTAGATTGGTAATGGCACAGGTTCGAATATTTCTCATTATGTTAATTCGATTGTTCAATCCTCTGAAGATCACATGCCTCACTCATTCATACTCAAATTTTTTCTCCACGTGCCTCACATAACCAAAAACCATATTTGTGTTAGTCAATTTTTCAAGGATAATCAAGTTTTCTTTTAATTTCATCCCAATGTTTGCCTTGTGAAGGACAAGGCAACAAGAGTGGTACTACTATAAGGGACTGTTAAGAATGGTTTATACAACTTCAACCTTGTCAAGTCCAAGATAAAACCCCATCATCAACAAGAGAGACTCAAGAAAAAAGGCCCTCTAGTTGTTAACTCTTTAGAAGTTAAGAATAAGCTCGGTTTGGAACTTTGGCACTCTAGACTAGGGCACCCTTCTTTTGATGTTGTTAAAAGATCTCTCACCCATTATAATATACCATTTTACTTTAATGAGAAGCAATCATTGTGTGTCCCTTATTTGCAATTAAAATATCACAAGCTCTCTTTTCCCTAATCTTACTCTTGTTATGAATTGTTTGACTTGATACATAATGCTCTATGGGGGCTTGCACCCACAAAACTCTTGGTGGTTTCAGCTACTATGTTAGTTTCATTGATCACATCTCTAGATAAAGTTGGATATATCTTTTAAAACACAAACCCGACACTTAAAAGGCTTTTATCCATTTTCACAAACTTGTTGAAACTCAGTATAATAAACAAATCAAAGAAGTGTAAGGTGATGGTGGTGGAGAATTTATAGCTCTTTCCAAATTATTTCTTGATCATGGGATTAG
Organism: Phtheirospermum japonicum; assembly: GCA_014905375.1. NCBI lineage: Eukaryota > Viridiplantae > Streptophyta > Magnoliopsida > Lamiales > Orobanchaceae > Phtheirospermum > Phtheirospermum japonicum. The sequence goes on from BMAC01000769.1 coordinate 240,396, forward strand.
GCACGAAATGTCTTGTCCATACACACCAGAACAAAATAGATTAGCTGAAAGGAAATATAGGCACACCAGAGAAGTTAGACTAGCCCTTTTAGACACTTCTCATGTTCCTCAAATACACTAAGATTCAGCATTTACCTCTGCTGTGTATCTAATAAACAGAACCCCATCTAATCTACTCAACTACAAGAGCATCATGAGACCCTCACTAAATCAAAACCTGAGTATAATCATCTTAGAGTGTTTGGTTGTAAGTGTTTTCCCTATATAAGACCCTACAATTCCAATAAACTTCAGTATAAAAGCACAACTGGTACCTTTCTTGTCTATAACAGTTCCCGCAAAGGCTATAAGGTCCTTCTCCCAAATAATAAACTCATCATCACCAGACAAAACATCTTTGATGAAAACTCATTTCCATTCTGTAAAGAGTCCAGTTGTATAAATAATCTTATTAGTTATCCTACATTCACCTCCATCTCCATGCCACACTTACCACTTATTAATGAAAATATAACCACTTTTCCATCAGAAACTACATCTCACTGATTCGTACGTCTTTGTTATGTATTTGTATATGTTTCAAGTCATGTTTAGGTTATTTTATTATCTTTTTCGGGTTGAGATTAGGCTATTTTGCATTCTACATCTTTTTACTTAACCTTCCAATTTTCCATTCGTTAATTGGTCCTTTTGAGACGACTTCTGTGTTTTCTCATATAGCTAAAGCGCTTGACGAGTCAAGGATTTGAGAATATTAAGCTCATAAGACATTACGAGAATCGAGAGACAAGGACGAGAAAGTCAGCGACGAGAAGTAGCCACAATGACACTCATCCGGTCGGATGGATCTGACTTCCGACCAGATTGGCCTATAAAATCATAACCGATGGGATTCCCAACCGATTTAGCCTACTGGACTCATATCCGGTCGGATGGATCTAACATCCGACCGAATTGGGTGACAAAGACCCCCATCCGGTCAGATTCCTCAGACCATCTGGCCGGATGCGAGCATTACAAACTCGGATTTTCAAAAGATCTCCAGTTACGCAGGCAATGAATATGGGGTTTTCAAGCTACAAAAGAGAGGAGAATGTCAGTAAAAAGGCATCTTTAAAATATCTTAGGATTCTGGAAATACTTGACACACTAGTGCCCTCACGATAATTCGATACGAGTTAGATCGGTTTTGTTAGGTTATCATTCATCTTGAAGAACATAGTAGTCCGGGGTTCGTGATAAGCTTCCGAATTCGTAAGCATAGACGACCATTCCTCCAGAATCGCTGGAGTTAGTTAGCTTTCACCTTTCAAGTTGATCAATCTTTCGTTTGAAATTAGTATTTTCTAAACTCTATTTCTAATTTGTAGTTGTTAATCCATTTGGTGAGTATTTTCCCCTTTGATATTTGGTGTTGAAATAATAGTATTTGTTTTGGTGAATGAAAATACTTAACTAGTTGTACATGCTTTTTGTTGGATAATTAGTTTGATCATATCTTTGATATTATTTGGCTGTTGGTTTGGTAATTGTTCTAACTAAGAGTATAACTCGTTAATGCTTTTCGTATGTTCGATAAAATGCCTGAATGACAATTCGTAGTTTAATCTTCTTGTTAAGTTCTCAAATAACGTACAATTTCATTTTTAATATCCGTTGTCCAGTTCTTACTACGTTCCTGCACATAGATTGACACCCTCTTTGCAAGATTAGGTTTAATTATAGTTTGATTTAAAGAACCAAATCAAAAAACCCTTTTGTTCGTGTGTTTAGATTTAGAATTTTCGAATTATGATATAATAAACATCGTCGACTCCGTATTTCCACTCCACGAGAGAATCAACTCGGTTTAACTTGCCAGTCTAAAGTGACCCCATTCTCTTGCGGGCGAACTAGCTTTCAAAACATAGACGCGCATTGTTTGACTTAGTTTAAATTTGAAAGAAGCAATTTGTTCAACTCAAGATTTGGCGCTGTTGCCGGGGAGTGGCAAAGGTGTTGTTGACATTTATTCGTGTTAAATTTTATGCTTGATATATGTATAATTGTTTTGGTTTGCCACTCGATGCGTTGATGTTGTTTGTTGTTGATGCAAGGTCATAGAGGCCTTAGAGGTGAACTTGCCCCATTTATTAATAGCATCAAACGAATAGGGAGACCGGGAAGATTCTTTCTTTCCCCCGAAGGGAATCCATCTGAAGCAAACCCAGCCACCATGTCGAACATTCCACATTATGGAGGCTGAGGAACCAGAGGAAGAGGAGGAGCGAATGGTGGTCGAGGGAGAGGAAACGACAACCGCACTCCCCCTCGCAATCAAGAATGCGGCATGCCACCCAACGATGACATGCATGATCGAGACCAACATAACGATGCCCAGGGTGAAAACTCGCAGATGTTTGCTCTTATAGATAACCAGGATGAGGAGTAGTGAGGACCCGAGATCCTCGATGATGGAAATAACAGGGGGCCCCAGCCCCAAGACCACTGCCGAATCATGATGCCGAAAAATCCAATCGACTGTACACCACAACACTTCTGGAACAAAGAAGAAGCTTAGCTTTTAATACTTGGGCAAATCAGGAGTTCGAGCATAATGACAATAGTAACGGTGGGCCCCATCCCCGAAACAGCCAACGAAACCAAGAGTATGAGAACCAAGCGCGAGAACTAAATTGGTACCGAAACAGAGGAGAAGGGCAATAGTATCGCTCTTGGCAGAACAAAAATGCCCAAAATAACGTGTACGAGGAAGAGGATTACAGGCATTATGGCAATGATTAGTATTTTTGGAATCGAGAAGATTACGGTGGAAGGAGAGACTATGGAGGACGTGCTAACTTTGGAGGGGGATGGGTTCCTCGATATTCAAACAAACACCGACAAAGCGACCTCGTATGCCCGACCATCAATTCATTCATCTCGACTATAGTCTTAGGCTCCGCGGCTCGAGACTATGACTTGAAGTCCAACCATGCCATCCAACTACCAATTTTCTATGGCATGCCAAACGAAGACCCGCTCGATTTCATTCGAGAGTTCTACGCTGTGGTGTCCGGGATTCCAGCAAGGGGGCTAACTGAAGGGCAACTGAGAATGAGGTGCTTCCCGAGCACCCTGAAGAAAAAAGCGAAGCGGTGGCTCCTATCATTGCAACCAAACTCCCTAACCAATTGGGATTTAGTTTGGAAGAAATTTGTGGGCAGGTTTTACTCGGCCCAAATGACAACGAAGTTGAGGAGAGAAATTACCAACTTCAAACAGATGGACAAGGAATCATTCCACGAGGCATGGGAACGTTATAAGGGGATTCTCCATCCATGCCCGCATCACAAAAACAGTCCCGAAATGGTCAACAACTACTTCCATAAGGGTTTGTTTCCAATCTATAAGCAACAAGTGGAGGCGAAGGCCGGAGATTTTAGAGACTTTACCGCGAGGAAGCATGGGGTCTTTTTAAGTTAATGCGTGAGAAGTTGTAGCAGACGAGCTCCAGACCTAGAAAAAAGTCAAAGTAAACGAGGTGTCAACTTCTCAAGAGGAGAATGATAAGATTGAAGAACTCATGAAGCAAGTCGCTTTGTTGAAAAGCATGATGAAGCAAGTGTAGGAACTGTCGCAACCTTCACACGAGACGTGCATAATTTGTGGAGCATTTGGGCAGGGAGCAAACACATGTCAGGTGACTTTCGATGAGGATGAGGATGAGGAGGTGAATGCCGTACTAAATTTTAGCCCAAAAACAAACCGGGATAGAAATTCACCAACAAATATGATTCTTACTCGAACACATACAACCCTAGTTTTTGCGACCATCCGAATTTCAAGTATGGCCTGGGAAATCCTAACTATGTGCCGATGCCCAAGCAAATGGATCCTCAATACTTAGCACCCTCTCCCCCGAATAGAAATCAAGGAGGTCTAGGTAACTACAACTCTTATCCGAACAAAGGCCTAGGAAACTATCAAGAACGCCCTCCGCAAGGGTAGAATCACTCAGGCCAAAAACAGTACCAAGCTCCCCAACAACAACAATAAGATCCACCTCCTTTGAATCCCGATGAAGAATTGCGGTTGTGGTGAAAGCGATAAGACTTCGAGACTCTCTGCAATCGAGAGGAGACTCTACGTACCATTGAAAAAAACAATCGCACCAAGAAATGGACAAGTTGGAAATTATAATGGGGCAGATCTCCGCATCCTTAACAAAGCTTGGAGCTGACCCCGGGAAGCTGCCTAGTCAACCTAAACAATCTATGGCAATACATGTGCTCCGAGGTGAAAAGAAGGTTTATAATTGGATTGGAGAATTAAAAGAAGAAGATGTTGAAAATGAACCGAGTTTCGAAAAAATGGAAACCAGTGCTGACGTGCCACCCTTGAACGACAAAAAGGCGGCAATTGAGGGGATTCAAAAATACCAAAATAGATACGTTCCAGTTTCTTTCAACGGGAACTTTCCATCCAAGGGAGCCAATTTGAACAAGGAAGGCGCAGCCAAGACATCCGGCTGGATGAACCCAGAATTCGGCCGAATTGAAAGTATAGAAGAAAAATCCTGTCGGACAAATCATGAATCTGGTAGGATTGAGGCAACATCCGATCGGATGGACAAGCAGAACCGGTCGGACAACAATGTAGTAGCTTCATCCGACAGGACTGGTGGAGGTATCCGGTCGGATACCATTCTTGAACAGGGCAATTCCAGCCGTTTCAAGCCGCAACGAGTCATTTAAGACCCCGTGCCATTCATGAATCGTCTTAAGCCAACGAAGGAGAACAAGAAGTTCATGGATATCTATAACATGTTGAAGAGCGTAAACGTCAACCTTCCACTTCTTGACATAATCAGGGCAATGCTGGCGTACGTAAGATTCTCCAAAGAACTCACATCAAAGGAGAGACAATTGGAGGCAAACGAGCGGATTGTGTTGTCGAAAGAAGTGAGTGTCATATGCCACCAAACACTACCACAAAAAATGAGTGATCCCATGAGTTTTTGCATTACAATAACTCTTGGGGATGGGCAAAAGGAACGAGGAATGCTCGATTTAGGGATAGGGATCAACTTGATGCCCTTCGCCCTATACAAATAGTTCAATATTGGGGAAATGAAGCCAACTAGCATACGACTTCAACTAACAGACCGCTTGGTAAGATATCTATTGGGAGTGGTCGAAGATGTTTAGGTAGAAGTCGGTTCATTAGTCGTACCCGTGGATTTCATGATACTGGATGTCAAAGAGGTAGTCAAAGAAAGCAAGGAGCACACTATTCTCTTGGGTCGACAATTCATGGAAACATCACACACAATGATTGACGTACATCGAGGAAAAATGACACTTTCCATTTTTGACGAATCAGTTACATTTTCACTCCTAGACATCTAAAACACTCCATCTCCTCTTTTGGGTCCCGATTGCTTTTATCTCGATTCTATGGACCATTTTGTAAGGGAGTTGTTCGGTTCTATGTTGTTAGAAGAATGGAACATGAGGACGACAATTTTGATCCGAATGCAGAGGGGGTGGTCGATATATTTGTAATCCAAAACGAGGATATGGGTGAAATGTCTATTTGGCCCGTGCTAGAGCCCAAGATGGAATTGAAGCCATTACTAAGCCACCTCAAATATGTTTTTTCTTGAGGCTAACGAGAGGAAACACGTAATCATCTTCGGGGAACTAGAGGAGCATGAAGAGAGAGAATTGATCGAGGTGCTCAAAAAGTACAAACAATCTATTGGCTGGAGCATCGACGACATTAAGGGGATAAGTCCGGTCACTTGCATGCACTGGATAGAGTTAGAAGAAGGAGCCAAGCCGGTGAGAGACGAGCAAAGACATCTGAATCCTACACCCATGGAGGTAGTCAAGAAGAAATTTTCAAACTCAACGATGAGGGGATTGTCTATCCCGTGGCAAATAATGAATGGGTTAGCTCAGTGCACGTGGTTCCGAAGAAGGGAGGAATCACAATTGTGGAGAACGACAAGGGAGAGATAGTCCGACGCGCCTAACCACTGGGTGGCGCATGTGCATCGATTACTGGAAGCTCAATGCCGCGACAAGAAAGGACCATTTTCCACTACCTTTCATGGACCAGTTGCTCGACAAGCTAGCGGGACACGAATACTATTGCTTTTTGGGTGGCTATTTTGCATGTAATTATGGTATTTTTCTAGTGTTTTTAATTAAGATTTTATGTTGATTTTAGTAGTTTTTAGTCGAGTTTCAAGGTTTTAGATGAGTCCCCAATAAATTATTAGTCCCCAATTAATTGACTCATCTAAAATTAACACGGCACTGAGTTTTAGATGAGTCCCCGTGGATTTCTTGTTTTGTTGTTTTTCACTTGTCTTGTTAATTTATATTTAATTGGGTTAAATGGCTCCAATTAATTGGAGGTTTGGTGTTATTCTTGGGTTTTTGATATTCAAAATTATCATCTAATAGGTGGCTTAATAATTGAAATTCAAGCTAAGGCATGGAGGCCAAAAGTCCAAGCCTAGCCTTGTCTAGTTGCGTGCCCAAAGTTGTGCCAAGAACAACTTCAAGTGGCTAACATTCTGGAATGGTGGCTTAGCCAAGCCCAGCCTCGCCTAAGTTCTCACCGCGCGGTGCCCGTTTTCTCCATCCAGCACCCTAGTTAGCGCCTGGCGCCCGCGCTGAGGCCCAAAATCTTGCCCAGAATCGCGCCCAGCCTCGCCAAGCGTCGCCTAGTCCAGGCCGCCTGCGCGGTGCCTAAATACACGTCCACTCTCGCCTAGCCCAATGCCTGTGCGGCGCCGAGAGTCAAGCCCAGCTTGACGCCTAAAGCAGTAACCTGCCTCACCTAGCGTCGCCTAGTCCACGCGGCCTGCGCGGCGCCGAGATTTTCGCCCAAGATGCTGACTAGAATCGCGCCCAGCCTCACTGAGCTTAGTGCCTAGGTCCGAGCTGGCTCGCCCATGGTCGAACCACATTGAGCCATCTCGGTCAACACGGGCTAATTTTGGTCAAAACCTGGATTTTTAAACGTCTAAGACTAATTTGGCCCATGTAAACCCAATTAAACCTAGTATAAATAGGACCCAAATCTCATTTTTGTAGACCTCTATCATTTTCTCCAACTCTTGCGTGGGTTTGGATAAAAATTCTCTCTCTAGTTCTTAGATTTTAATTTTCAAGCAATTCCTTGGGTTTGTAAGCCTAAGAAGAATTCTAGTACTCCCTTGGAATTTATTTTGATGCAATTTGATTCAAGCTTGTTACTCTTTTCCTTTAATTCAAGTAAGCTTTCTTTTATTTTCATGCTTTGTTCTTCAATTTCATGCATGTTTTTCAATTTGATGCTTTTTACCTTAGCTCTTTGATTTCTTACTTGATCTTGTGAATCGTCCATGGAATCTCGATGAGTGATACGTCTAGATAATAGATCGAGTCCTTGATCATTTTTATTTTGAGGTTTTCATATGCTTTATTTAGGATTTTATTTTCATGCATTGTTTCATGCTAAATCTTAGATCCATGCTTTGTTGCTTGATATTTCTCGTAAAGTTTTAAACTTTGACGTCAATTATCATTGATTAATGCTTTCGATTTTTGTCAATTTGTATTATTCAAGTCTTTATGTTCATGCAAGTATGGTTGTACCTTGAGCTTTCATGCTTGTACTTGGTGAAACATTGCTTGTTTTTGCTTAATATTTTTGCTTGCATTTTCATATTAGAGGCATCCGACCAACTTGCAATTTCATTTCCTAGTTTAGTTTAGCTAGTTTAATTGCTTTATTTTAATTTCCCTTTATTTCTTCAAGCTACAAACACTTTGATTCCTCAATTGAATCAATTTCTGATAATATCAAGCTAAATGAACCTTATACTTTCAAAACCACGAAAAAAAAAATACTTCAATGGCCTCTCCAGCTACTACCAAATAGTGATAGCTCTGGAGGATCATAAGAAGACGGCATTCACGTGCCCATTTGTCACATATGCCTATCGAAGGATGCTGCTTGGCATGTGTAATGCCCCAACGACTTTTCAAAGGTGCATGCTCTCCATCTTCACCGAGTTCATTGACGAATTCCTCAAAGTCTTCATGGACGACTTTTTGGTATATGAATCATCTTTTTCTCATTGCTTGAATTATTTGTTCAAAGTGCTTGAGTGATGTGTTGAGTCTTGTTTAACTTTGAGTTGGGAAAAATCCAATTTCATGGTAAAAAGTGGGATTCTACTTGGTCATGTTGTGTCTAATAAGGGGCTGGAAGTTGATAAGGCTAAAATAGATGTTATGAAAACCCTTCCACCCCCTAGGGATGTCAAAGGTATTAGGATTTTTCTGGGACACGCGGGATTTTGTCGGCGCTTTATAAAAGATTTTTCTAAAATTTGCCGCTCGTTGTGTAAATTGTTAAATAAAGATGTGCTGTTTGAGTTTGACAATAAGCGTCTTAACGCTTTTAATGTTTTGAAAGATAAACTCACCCAGGCACCCATTATTGTTGCCCCCGATTGGTCCCTTTCGTTTGAGATTATGTGTGCTGCGTCGAACGATGCGGTGGGGGCTATTTTGGGCAACGTGTTGATAAGTTGCTAAGGGTCATTTATTATGTTAGTTTCATGTTGAATAGCGCCCAACGCAACTACACTACCACTGAACGTGAACTATTTGTTGTTGTGTTTTCACTAGATAAGTTTCGTTCTTATATTGTGGGTTCTAAAATTATTGTGCAAAGCGATCATGCGGCCTTACGCCATTTATTTGAAAAAATCCAAATCCAAAGTAATCAAAGTTTGATTCGTTAGATTCTTCTTTTGGAAGAATTCGACGTTGGGATTAGGGATAGAAAATGGTGCAAAAATGTGGTAGCCGATCATTTGTCTCGCATGTTGGTAGATAGTGAGTCTAGCAAGCATAACTTTGTCGATGACATTTTTCCTTAGGAAGATGCTAACGCTATCGATAACATTAATGATCCGTGGTATGACGACTTTGTGAATTAACTTTCATGCAATATTATCCCTAACCACCTTTCTGCCCAAGAGAGGAAGTGTTTTTTGTTCAAATGTAGGAGCTTCTTCTGGGATGATCCGTACTTGTACAAGCGCTGCAAGGATGGACTGTATCAGAGGTGTGTTTCGGACAAAGAGAATATGGAAATATTGAGGTTTTACCATGATGGTGGAGGCTATTTTGGGATTCAAAAGACGGCGTTCAAGGTCCTTCAATCTGGATTTTATTATCCTTCACTTTCGCCGATGCGTGTCAATATTGCAAGTCATGTGATAACTGCCAAAGATCGGGCATGATAAGGAAGAAGGATGAGATGTCGTTGGTGCCCAATCAGGTGATCGAGATCTTGATGTGTGGGGCATCAATTCCATGGGCCCATTTCCAAAGAGCGTAGAGTACAAATACATACTCGTTGGGGTCGACTATGTTTCAAAGTGGGTGGAGGCGATTCCCACCCGAAAAGCTAATTCTGATGTGGTGCTCAAATTCGTCCAAGAGAACATTTTTAGTCATCTTGGAGTGTCGCGAACGATAATAAACGGTGGAAGCCACTTCTGCAATCATGCTTTCGACCGAATGATGAGCAAGTACGGAGTGTAGCCCAAAGTAGCGACCCCTTACCATCTCCAAACATCAAGGCAAGTGAAGACGAGCAACCAGCAAATAAAAGCAATTTTTGAGAAGACGGTGAAGCCGAACTGAAAATAAGCAACCGAGTTGGTTGATGCATTGTGGGCATATCGAACGGCCCACAAGATATTTTTGGGCATGAGCCCATTGTGGCTAGTTTATGGGAAAGCGTGCCACCTTCCAATGGAGTTAGAGCACAAGGCGGAATGGGATGTACGCACGTTGAACATGAATTTGGACGAAGCGGGAGAATATCGCAAGTTGGAGTTGACCGAGTTAGAAGATATTAGTAACGACTCTTACAGATGGCCTGGACGAGCAAGCAAAAGATGAAAGAGGAGCATGAGAAGAAGCTCATTCCGAAAGACTTGGAAGTGGGGAGATTGGCTCTACTTTTCAACTCCCATTTCAAACTTTTACATGGAAATCTCAAGTCCAAGTGGAGTGGCCTTTACTTGATTATGGAGATAAACGAGTTCGGGGCTATCACCTTGTACAACGAAAAAAGCAACTCCACTTTTCAAGTCAACGGGCATCGTGTGAAGTTGTACCACGGAGGGCCCATTTCCAAGAACGATCGTGAAGTTGCACTACTAAGAGATCCACCTCCAACCATTTAGAACTCGAGCAAGGTATCGTCGAGCAAAAGACGTTAAAAGTTTCACTTCTTGGGAGGTAACCCAAGTTTATGTTGCTTTTGTCCATAGTTTTGTTTAATTTTATTTTCATTTTTCTTATTATTTTTATATATACTTTTGTGTGTGATAAACTGGAGTTGCATAGATTTGATAATCGTGTGTTTAGTGTGTAAAAAGTGATGAAACCTTTTGGAGAACCATCCAGCCGGGCTGGCCCAGGTGTCCGGTCGGATAGAACACACTGCACTACAATCCGACTGGATTGGAGGAAGTGTTTGGTCAGATTAACTTTTCGAGACTCCATCCGATCGGATAGCAGCTACATCCAGTTGGACGACATAGCAGTTTCATTAAAATATCATCACATACCAACCTTATCATTCTAACTTTCCCATTTCTTCTTATCATCTCCCAACTCGAATTACTTCTAACATATTTTCCCCATGAATCAACCACAACTAACCATAAAATAATCACATCCGATCGGAGCACTCAAATCAAGCAATTGCATTCGACCGGCCAAAGTTTCACCAAAGACATCAAGAACGCCCATTCTCTTTCTACGAGGTATAATAGCATTAAAACTCAACTAAATTGAATTTTTTGAGAGTTGAATTGCAGGACTTTGAAGATTGGTTGTTGGTTTTGAGAAATTGAGTGGATTTGGGGGTTGGGTTTGAGACACACAGAAGGTGCTCGACGAATTGCCCGAAAGAGATTTTTTACCTAATTTCTAGTTTCCAAAGCTCGTAATGGCTTCCAGTTCTTGATCAAGGCGAGAAAAGGATACGGGCAAAGGCAAGGGAGTAAGCCGAGGGAGAGAATCGATCAATACTGTCAGATCTCTAGTATCGTTTAACCTTGAGGACGAGGGGGAGATCAATTTATTTAAATCCCTTATCACACGGGATGTCTACGCCCCCGACACATCGATGTGGCCTTTTGGACTGAAAAGGTCGAACAGGGTGATAAGAATGCTGAAAAGTTTCTATCAGGGATCAGTGCACTTGGGCTGCAACATTGGGCCGAGATTTCATCACCCGGTCCCCGAATGATGATGCTTGATTTCTTCATGACCTTCAAGTCTCTCGCCGATGGTTCTTCTACTTGTAGACTCCGTAATTGCCTCTACCACACCTCCAAAGACGATCTCGACCTGATTTTTGGTATTCATCATGACTCGGTCAAGTCGGCTCCGCCAGGCAAATACGATAAAAAGGCGTGGTGGACTAAACTTCAAGAGCACCACCAGATCCCAAATGTCATTTCAACTCCACCTCACTTTGATTCCATGCCATATACTCGACTTACAAGTTCTTCTTCCAAGGATTTTTGGGCAAAGAGGACATGACAAGAATGTCCTCAACTGAGGTATACATGTTATGGATTGTGTTTCACCAAGGCGACACGAACCTCTATCCCCTCCTCATAGCAACAATCGAGAACGTGCAGCGGGTACACGAAAATAAAATGGCCAAACTCACATTGGGCACATTTATTATCGAGTTTGCCCGATATCATAATTGTAACCTCTTCGATGGAGATATCACATACCCGAATGTGCCGATGCAGGTTGATAGTCGAACGTACGATGGGCAAAATATGACTATTCCGACTTTCATGGGGTATATTGACAAGGAAGAGGCTTAGGACGACGAAGAGAATGATGACGAGGAGGACGGGGGTGAGGGGAATCAGAACTCAGGTTTGAAGAGTTACGAGCATGGAGATTATGGAGAAGGCCTTGAGTACAGAGGGTACAGTGGGGGTTACTATGATGATGCTTACGGGAGTGGTCCGAGCACTTACCAGTCCCAATACTCTGATGCGCAGTGGAGGCAGACGTTAGTCTTCTAGACGAGCATCATGGAGAAGATGAGGCTAATGAGCCTCAATCAGGAGAACTATGCAAGAGATGCTTGGTAAGATGCATGGGAGGCGCACGAGGAGGCCCGAAAGAATGCTCGAGCAAGAAGTGAGGAAGCTAGGTCGTTTCAATACACCTTGGCGAGAATAGATGCTAATATTTCCGAGAAAAATCAGAATCTCATCCGATTGAACAGAAGAGTTGAGGATAATAATGACTACCTCATTTCCATTGACAGAAGTCTCATTCGGCTCGATTAGTGCTTTCCACGTCCACCTCCAGACAACATGGACATCTAGGCAGGCCCAAACCCCACCATTGTATCATTATTTTCTATCCAAACTCTTGTTTTTCGTTTTACGTGATTTTGTTATTTGTGTTGTGTTTGAGTGTCTGTATTAACTATTTGACTAAACTATTCACATGATATTTGTTTTGACTTTCTGCTATCCCCTTATGTAGATTCGTACAATAGAATCATGGAGATTGCTTATTTTTGTGTTGGGGGGGGGGGGGGGGGGGGGGTAGTCTGGTCGGATTGGTGCAGGTAACCGGTCGGGTTCCATTTTTGCAGCACCATCCGACCGGATTGGTGAAGGTAACCGGTCGGATTCCATTTTTGTATTATCATCCGATCGGATTGGTGCAAGTGTCCAGTCGGATAAAACACACTGTACTACCATCCAACCAGATTGACGCTACATCCGACCAGATTGTGTGCAACCTGTTAGTCGTATTTTATGCATGCATAGTTCGAGTTGTTTCAGTCAAATATTTATTTTTGAGTCTTTGTTTTATGATGGCATACGTTGAGATCATTCCCATGCTTATTTGTGTTTGTACTTGCTTGCCCGTCGAAATCATGTATTGTGATCTATCGTTAGAGTCTTTTGAGCTTGTCTAGTGTATAATTTTTCAAAACCTACTTATATGTATATTTTAAAACAACACTTAGTCGTTAGCATTTTTCCGAAGCTCGTAAGACTCGATCACCTTGTTTCGAAAATTTGAATAAAACCCTAGTAGGGAGCCTTGTGTGTTTATCAACATTTCATGCATTGATTCGATAAGTGTTTTGAGAAGGCTCTAAAGTCGCATGTGTACATTTGGTTTGGGAAATGACGATAGGCACATATAAAATCCGATTCCATCTATATTTAGAAATAAAAACCACTATAATTCCCAATGAGCCTCCCTCGAGCCTTTATCCCGTCTCTTTGCAATCCACGGTCATAATTATAGCTCTTATTTCATTTAAATTTGTGAGATGAGAGTTTAATCATTATTGGTCTTTAGAGACTGATAATTACAGGGTGGAAATATTGGAAGGAGTTAAAAAAAAGGTTGAAAATAATGTGATTAAGGATGCTTAAATTCAAAAGAGCATCTAAATATTAAGAATAAAGCCTATTTATAAAAGCAAGTAGGTATTGTTAGTTTGGGTTTTGGGGTAAGAATAACCTTATTTATAAAAGGTTGAAAATAGAGAAATATGGTTATTTTGGGAGGAATGAGGAGCAAAACTTTGCTCTATGCTTAAAATGTTTGATTGAGTGAGTTATTGATTACATTTGATCGCAAGTTATCCACATAGCTTTATATATAACATACCTTACCAAAGAGCCTACGTTACAACCCTAGAAAGACCTCATCTGATGCTTAACCAAATGTACACACATATGCGATATACGAGTTTTCGATTTTCACGAGTCGTTGAATGCATTTTTGCTGATCCGAGCATATATACTTACCTTTTAAAAAACACGAGTGAATGAGTGCACCATTATATATTTCCCTTTTGTGAGGATGCATTCTTTTGATTTCATGGCGAAAAGGTAACATGAGCTTAGCTGAAATGTTTTCGACAAAAGTGTTTAAATTTTAAAAACTATATTGTATGCACAACATGACTCTTTGATCCAACTACTTTCATGCTTACGTGGTTTTGACTCTTTCATTGGCTCGAGGACGAACAAACCAATAAATCTGGGGGTGGTTGATTCGTACGTATTTTTTATGTATTTATATGTGTTTCGAGTCATGTCTAGGTCATTTTGTTATCTTTTTCAGGTTGAGATTGGCTATTTTGCATAATCTTGCATTCCACAGCTTTTTACTTAACTTTTCGATTTTTCATTCGTTAATTGGTACTTTTGAGATGACTTATGTGTTTTCTCATGTAGCTGGAGTGCTTGACGAGTCCATGATTTTGAGAATATTAAGATCGTAAGTTGTTACGGGAATCGATAGACAAGGAAGAGAAAGTCAATGCCGAGAAGTAGCCACAAGGATACTCATCCGGTTGGATGGATCTGACATTCGACCGGATTGGCCTATGAAATAACAATCGATCGGATTCCCAACCAAATTAGCTTACTAGACTCATATTCGATCGGATAGATCTGTCATCCGACCGGATTGGCTGACAAAGACCCCCATCCGGTCGGATTCCTCAGACCATTCGGCCAGATGCGAGCGTTACAAACTCAGATTTTCAAAAGATCTTCAGTTATGCAGGAAATGAATAGGGGGTTTTCAAGTTACAAAAGAGAGGAGAATGTCAGCAAAAAGGCATCTTTAAAATATCTTTCATACAATCTTTTACATATCTTAGGATTCTGGAAATACTTGATACACTAGAGCCCTCATGACAATTCGATACGAGTTAGATTGGTTTCGTTAATTCATCATTCATCTTGAAGAACGTAGTAGTCCGGGGTTCGTGACAAAATTTCGGATTCGTAAGCATAGAAGACCATTCCTCCGGAATCGCTGGAGAGAGCTAGCTTCCACCTTTCAAGTAGATCAATCTTTTGTTTGAATTTAGTATTTTCTAAACTCTATTTCTAGTTTGTAGTTGTTATATATATGGTGAATATATTCCCCTTTGATATTTGGTGTTGAAATAATAATATTTGTTTTGGTGAATGAATTTACTTAACTAGTTTTACATGCTTTGTGTTGGATAATTAGTTTGATCATATCTTTGTATTATTTGGTTGATAGTTTAGTAATTGTTCTTACTAAGAGTATAACTCGTTAATAATTTTCGTATGTTCGATAAAATGTCTGAATGACAATTTGTAGTTTAATCTTTTTGTTAAGTTCTCAAATAATTTACAATTCCATTTTTAATATTCGTTGTTGAGTTCTTACTGCGTTCCTGAACAGAGATTGACCCCCTCTTTGCAAGATTAGGTATAATTATAGTTTGTTTTAAAGAACCAAATCAAAAAACCTTTTTGTTCGTGTGTTTAGATTTAGAATTTGTGAATTATGATATTTTAAACATTGTCGACTCTGTATTTCCACTCCTCGAGAGAATAAACTCGGTTTAACTTGCCAGTCTATAGTGACCCCATTCTCTTGCGAGCGAACTAGCTTTCAAAAAGTAGACTTGCATTGTTTCACTTATTTTAATTTTGAAAGAATCAAATTGTTCAACTCACCCACACATCATCCCCTCATACTGATCATAACCATGATACACCAATACGGACACACTATCCCTCAAACCACTCACATGCTACTCACTCTCCTGATCACTCATCCACATCCTCATCACACACTGAGCTTCAGAGTGGTAGAGGTGATCCAAACTTTTGTGCACCACTTTTAAGATATTTAATTTAAAAACATGTAAGTTTGCTCACAAGAGTACGAGGAACTTGTAGGGTGGTGAGCTTGACTCAAGTCGATTCTCTCGAGGACAACTGTTCGGTATCTTGGACATTTTTCTCAAATAATATAAAATACATGTACATCGGGGATTTTTTGAAAAATTGATTTGATCATTAAAACTAAGAAATATTGAATTTAAAAATTATTAAACTAATTATCTTAAAACTAGATTAACAAGCCCGGTGGCACTTCTTTTTGGATTTGAAACAGCCGGATTGCGGCTCAACGTCATAAATGGCTGGGTTGCAGCACATCAAAAGGTTGCCGGACTGCGGCTAACTTGGGTCGGATTGCGACCTCCATCGATGAAAATTAGACGGCAGACGCTACTAGCGGTAAGCTCATCGTTATCCCTGATTATTGTGGCTAGCTGTAGGTTCAGCGGTTGATTGTCATTGTTAACGCCTTGAGTGGGACTAGCGGCAAGGCCTTGCGGTAGCGAGCTACCACTATATAACCATTAGTTGTCCAGGATAAGCGATTTATCGTATTTTCTGCACATCAACACATATATAAACATACCACGGCAATTGACATAATATAAAAAGACAAAAATAAAATAAAAGAAAAGAAAAGAAAATAATGAAAAGAAAATGAAAACTAACTAACGCTTGGGTTGCCTCCCAAGAAACGCTTGTTTAACGTCGAAAGATCGACGCAAGTTGCTTGATTAATTCCTAGCTCGTGGTGGGTCCACGAACTCCTTCTTGCTTCTATCTCGACTCTTCGTATATTTCTTGTAATAATGTTGAAGTCGATGCTTGTGGACTTGGAATCTCGTCTTTGTATTCTCTTCGTAAATAGTGGCTACTCCATACTCATCCATCTCCTTTATTAAAACCTGTCCACTCCACGCGACTTTAAAATTTTTTGGATCAAACTTACGATCGGAATTATATAGCACTAGTTGACCAACCTTGAACCTCAAACTTCTAAATTCTTATCAAAAACCTCGTTCGACTTCTTCTTCTTCATCGTTCAATCCTTGTTGTGTGCCTTTCCCTTGTTCCTTAGATGTTTAAAATTCTTATAGGGGTCGAGGGAAATACTTCTTGAACGATTATGCGGCGGCTTCATCTCTTCTCTTGGCTCAAACTTCGAACGATCTCATTGTGGTCTCAACTCCATTTTTGGCTCATTTTTAGGCATGTCAAACTTCATGGGCAATCCATCATCAAATGCCTCTACATTATCACATAGCTCAATTCCCAGAGAATCCATCAAATGTTCCTCGCTCAAGTGTTCCTTGCCATCCTCATTATCAAACTTGTCAATCGTGCCGATGCTCAGGAGTTCATTCATGCAAGAATATACTAAATCAAAAGTAGAACATTCGTCCTTTATAAATGGTGCAGGAATCTTGTGAATATCTTGAAGTGAAAACGTCGCCGTTTCGCCTAAGACAGACATAGTCATCTTCCCTTTGTTTACGTCGATCACCGTGCGTGTTGTAGACATGAATGGATGTCCTAACAAAATGGAGTGTTCTTGATTCTCGTCTTGTACTTCTCCAACATCTATAATGACAAAATCCATTGGCACAGCTAGCTTGTCTACTTGTACTGAGACATCCTCCACAATCCCCAAAGGTAACCTTATCGTTTTATCCGCCAATTGTAATCTCATCGTGGTCGGCTTCAGCGGTCCTAGGTCAAACTCCTTGTAAATTGAGTGGGGCATCAAATTTATGCTAGCTCCAAGATCGAGCATTCCCCTTGCCGTTTGTCCATTCCCGAGAGAAATAGTTATACAAAAACTCCCGGGATCCTTCTCTTTGGGCGGCAATGGTTTCTTAAATATATCACTAACTTCTCTTATCAAATCCACATGTTGATTTGCAGCCAAACGCCTTTCCCTTGATGCTAGTTCCTTGAAAAACTTCACAAACATTAGCATTGTCTTTATCACCTCTAGTAGGGGGAGGTTAATATTAACATTCTTCAATAAATTGTATATCTCCATGAATTTTTTATTTTCCTTAGCCGGGCGTAGGCGACTTGGAAATGGAACATGATCATAAATAGTCAACTTCTTTGGTGGTGCATTTAAGGAATCGATGGGGTCTTCAGTTGATCTCGGCCCTGAAATATTTGGATTTGAAGATTTATGCATTAGATCGGCCGAATTGGTTGCATCTACTTGTGGTTGGGTTTCGGCTTCTTCCTTGTCGTTCTCCTTTTCTATCTCTATGCCGTTATCTACCTCTTTTTTGCTTCTCAGCACATTAATAGCCGAGGCGTGTTCTGTTTGGATTGGAAAAGTATTTTTCTCCTTCTTCAATGACGCCATGTCAGTTGCCAATTGTCCTACCATTATCTCCAATCTTCTTAGTCCTAATGAATTTTCAAGAGTGCTTTTGGCCATTTCAGTCATCATCGTTCTCAATTCTTTCATATCATCCCGAACTTCTTTCATTTCACCTCGAACTCCCTTCATTTCCTCCTGAACATGTGTGAGGCCGTCTCGGTTCTGAATAGCTTTGGCGACTTGGTTTTGCTGCCAGACTAAAAGTTGATCAGTTGACTGAACTATAGTAGGTGTTTGCCCTTGCACATGGAAAATATTCGGAGGCGGTGGTAGTGGTGCTTGCGTATGTGGTAGTCTCTGTCCTGAGTGTTGTTGGCTCGAATAATACTGGATGGCGTTGACGTCCCCTCGTTGTTCATTGTTGAACGGGCATATATCGGCTAAATGTTCAGGGGATCCGCATTGGTGACACGTCGTAGCAATCTTCCTTGAAGAGGCCTTGCTTGCTCGCTCGGCCTTCCAACTGCCAATGTCTCATCAAATATCTCCTCGCACTTTGCTTTGACTAGTTTGCCATCATCTAAATCAGGATCAGGAATGGACAGCTCATTAACTTTTAATTTACGAGGCCGAGAGTTGGTTTGTCTAGATTTTTTGCTCTGTTTCGCCAATACTCGTTGTGCCTCGCGGGCCGTTAAATCTCCAAAATCTCCTCCTACAGCTATTTCAACTTGACTTTTCCCCATGGCGACAAACCATCAAAGAAAAACTAATTAGTTATCTCGGGGGAGTAGCTATGATGGGGGCACGCTTGTAAAAGTGTTTTGTAACGCTCCCATGTTTCATGAAATAATTCTCTCTCCACTTGTTCAAAGTTAGCAATCTGCCTCCAAAGATGCCTCGTTATTTGTGCTGAATAGTATTGATTGATGAACTCTCGCTTATCATCTCCCAATCAGTTAATAATCTTGGTTCTAAGGATAGTAACCATGTTTTCGCCTTGTCTTTCATGCTATAGGGGAAGCAAATCATTTTCATCTTCTCCCGGTTAAGGCCATTACCCATAAATCTTTCTACTTCTGTGAAAAGTCGGAAGTAAATTAAGTTGATGCGGTTTAATCTCTACTTCCCTTGCAGTCGGTCCAAGAACAATAGCAGACCCATAAGGTACAACCTTCGGGCGTGCCAAATATCGTAGTCGAGGTCCTTGAACGTTGATCTTGGGCGAAGATTGAATCCCGAACGTGAAATCGAAGCCTCGGACTCGTTGTTCTTCGATCCATGATCTCGGTCTTCAAGTCTTGTTATAAGATGTGGAAATATGTTTATTCTGAGCCCAAATACCCTAGGATGTCGTGTGTCCTTAAAAATCCAAAATATGAAGGGTATTTATAGATATATCATGTTTTGGCGCACAAGAAACCCTAAAAATGCATTTCTGCCAGCCACGTTGACGCTGTGTCAATCGATACGTGCTGGCTCTCGACGTCGACGCTGCCTGGGTGCTCGTGTCGACTGGGCGGGTGCATTGACTGACGCGGTCATGGATCGACGTAACTGCAAGTTGCGTCGACTTGGCGTCGACTGACGAGCTCTTGGAATGACGCAACTACAAGTTGTGTCGGCTTGGTGTCGATAGAGCGTCGACTGACGCGTGCTGGATCCACATCGACGCTTGCGTCGATCGATGCTACTGAGATTCTGTCTCATTTTTTTTCAATCTTTCTGCTACTCGTTCACCGAAAAGCCCATTCTCCACTTTTGAACATAGAATTTCATCCCTTGATGCGCTGAACTCTTCTGGTTACTTAGTTGTAAGGTGAAAAATAACGAATAATCACCTATTCTCATCAATTATGATCAAAATACGGTAAAATAAGCTGGGAATATAAAAATATGGAATTAAGCTTAAATCATCCAACTTATACCAAAAACAAATAGAACAACGAACTAAAAAGCTAATAAAAATAAGGACAAATCTACGCTAATCAAGAGGTTATGTGAATTTACCTATAATATTCATATACCTCCTGCTGTTACCACTGACATTGAGTTTTAGGAACCAACAATAAGAATCAAGAGGTCATCACATGACAACTAGGTCCAAATAAGGCATTCATAAGCCTAAGGTTTTTCAAATGAACAAAATTCTGCAGGAACCTAAGAATGTGAAACAGGCTCTGAAAGAGTAGTTTTAGTGGTGATGAATATATCAAGGGGTTTCATGGCTTGGTATTTTCGGAATTCAATTCGATTGTATGGATCAATGTGTTTTTAGCTTGTGAAAATAAAAGGAAAATGGAAATAAAATGGAAATAAAGCAAGTAAAAGACTAGCTATAACTAACTAGGAAATGTAAAATGCAAGTTGGTCAGATGCCTCGAGCGTGTGCCGAAATTGAAATAGCAAGCAATAATGAAAATATGCAAGTAAAATCAAAGTTTCACCAAGTACAACTAAAACAACCTAAAGTACAACCATGCATGCATGATCATTGATTTGCATCTTTTTGTACATATTTTCTTTATCGTTTTTGTTTCACGTTGCGTGTTTTTCGCTTGCTTTTTGTTGTTTTAGGAGTCGGGTCGGCCGTTTTTCGTATTTCTAGATTTTCTTAGTTTTTGTACGTTTTGTTATTAATTCTCGTAGTTTTTCACGTTTCCATTTTTCTTGGCCGTAGGACGTCCAAGCYGGGCCCACGCTCYTTTGGGATCGTCGATACTCGACTCYGYATTGGACAGACGAAGCAAGGAAGRGCAACGGACAAGGTTCGATAAACCGGCGGACGCGAAAAGGACGAGAAATCGAGCCMGGCGCTGGAATCCAGTCGACCGACTGAATGTTCAGTCGATCGACTAACCTTTAAGTCGATCGACTGAACCGGCTGAAATCGACTGGATTCCAGAGAATTTTGAAGTTTTTGACATGGCAGTCGGTCGACTGCCTACTTGGCCGATCGACTGCCGTCGATCGACTGGTGCCCCTAGATCGACTGAATTACAGGGCTTTTGGCCATTTCGACACAGCAGTCGATCGACAGCCGACAAGCCCGATCGACTGCAGTCGATCGACTGCTTTTTCTCAGTCGATCGACTGAAAAGTAGAAATTTTGAAGATTTAAGCAATCAGACATCATTTCAAGGGACAACTTGCAGCTCATAGCTTTCTTCCCCAGAAAGCTCACCAAACAGCTTTTTCTTCAGTTTTTCATGTTTTGCTCATTTTAATTCCTAAAAATTCTAGTAATTAGGTATAGATTAGTTAAGTTTAGATTTAAGCTAGTTTATGTTCAAGCTTTGTTTCAAGCTATCTTTTGTGAAGATCCATCAACTTCCCAAACATGGCCACTCCGTTTGAAAACCCGACACCCCCTGCCCCTGCCCACGACAACCAAGGGGTTCCGCCTCCACTGGTGTCGACCGGCCCCGTAACGTCACCTCAAGCGGCGACTCATCAAGACCCGCA